>JADEYB020000016.1:2247141-2285460 GCA_015832495.2 Alces alces
TTGGGGGCAGGAGGAGAAGGGGACGACAGAGGATGAGATGGTTGGATGGCATCACTGACTCAGTGGACATGAATTTGAGTAAACTCTGGAAGATGATGGACAGGGAAACCTGGTGTGCTGCAGTCCATGGGGCTGCAGAGTCAGACACAAATAAGCGACTCAACAACAACAACAAAGAAGTGATGGGAAACCTGGGGAGGGCAGTATGACGAAGCCTCCCCGAGAACAGTTCAGAGATGTGCAGCAAAGCCTCAAAAATAGTCCACACTCTTTGATCCAGGAATTCTGCTCCTAGGAATCTGTTCCAGAGAAGTGGTGTGTTAAGTGGGCCATGATTTATGCACAATGATGTTCATCACAACCTTATTTATAATAGGGAGAACAGGAGAATGGTGAAATTAATTAAGGGGGTAAGGGGTTATGCAGTCATCATGAATAATATTTATAGAGAGTTTGCGATAACACAGGAAGCAAGGGCTAATGTTTAGTGCTCGGTGAAAATATCAGCATTCAGGATAGCACAGAAGCACATGAAAAGATGCCCAGCATCACTAGGTATTCAGTTCAGCTCAGTCGAGTCTGACTCTTTCTGACCCCATGGACTGCAGCACACCAGGCCTCCCTGCCCATCACCAGCTCCCGGAGTTTACTCAAACTCACGTCCATTGAGTTGGTGATGCCATCCGACCGTCTCATCCTCTGTCGTCCCCTTCTCCTACCGCCTTCAATCTTTCCCAGCATCAGGGTCTTTTCCAGTGAGTCAGTTCTTCCTATCAAGTGGCCAAAGTGTTGGAGCTTCAGCTTCAACATCAGTCCTTCCAGTGAATATTCAGGACTGATTTCCCTTAGGATGGACTGGTTGGATCTCCTTGCTGTCCAAGGGACTAGGTATTAGAGACATGCAAATTAGGACCACGATGAGATATCATGATTAGAGCAGCTAAAATGAAGACAGTGACGTGAAATGCTGGTGAGAATGAGAAGGAGCTGGAGCTCTCATGTGGGAATGTAACGTGGCACCGCCTCTCTGGAAAACGGTTTGTCAGTCACTCAAAAAACTAAGCGTATGCTCGCCGTGCTGCATGCTGTTTAGTTGCTTTAGTCGCGTCTGACACTGCGCGACCCCAGGACTGTAGCTCGCCAGGACCCGCTGTCCATGGGGTTCTCCAGGCAAGAACACTGGAGGCGGCGGCCCCTCCTCATGCTTACCATACAACCCAGCAATCACTACCCTGGGTCTTTACCCCAGAAATATAAAAGCTGATGTCCACGCAGGAACCCGCGCGTGAATGTTCATGTGTAATGGCCAAAACAACCAAAATGTCCTTCAGTAGGTGAATATTCCAACAGTGGTACATCCATACTATGGAATACTGGTTAGAGAGAAAAAGGAATGAACTCTTGATACAGTCAACTGCTGGGTGAACGTCTAGAGAATTTTGCTGAGTTAAAAAAAAAAGAGACCTCAGAAGGTCCCATACTGTGTGATTCCATTTATATGCCATTCTTGAAATAACAAAATCATAGAGATGGAGAACAGATTCGTGGTTGTCAGCTTAGGGCTGTGGGTGAGAAGAAAGTGGGTACAGAGAAAGAGAGCCCCTTGTGTCCTGTATCTTGATTGTGGTGGTCATTAGGCGATCTACGCCAAGTGATGAGATGGCAGAGAACTAGGCAAGTCCACGTCAACTTCAAGGTCAATGTCAACACGTCAATTCACGGGTTTTGACATTCCACTGAAGCTATGGGAGATGTAACCTCAGGGTGAAGGGTAAATATTTCAATTTAGAAAGGTTTTTAAAAAGCAGGGTTGAAAGCTTACATGGCATGATCCTTGTGATGGATTAATAGTTGTATGGAAGGGGGAGTCACCCTGCTCAAACGTTATCTTACTCCCATCATCGTCTCATGACCGTGAAAGGAATTTTTATCCCCATCCTACAGAAGGGGAAACTGAGAAGTCTCAGAAAATTTGAGTGCCCATCCCGGGACAGAACAGAGATATGAACCCAGAATATCTGACTTTCGACATCTCCCCACTGACTCCACCTCAGGTGTGGTTTATTTTCTTCTTTATACATCTCTGTATTTTCTCTAATAAGCATGTCTGACTGTAATAATCAGAAGAAAAAATAAGCAAACACTAGAAAGTGTTCCTTGGTGGGTTGCCTGTTTGTTCTGGAGCCCATGGCACGGCAAGTCTACAATTTCTGTCTGAAAAACACTCTATTCCGGCTGCTGGCGCGATGAGACCCACCTCAGGGCACTCTGGCCTGAATCCCACCCACTTCCCCATTGGAGACTGTGGGGGTCTGCAGACAGAACCCTAGGTCTGCTCCATACCAGCTAGGAGCCCTTGGGCACAACTACAACCTGGGAACCTCAGTCTTCTCATCCGCGAGATGGGAATCAACAACAGTTACCAACTCACAGCATTGTTACAAAGCCACAGTGGAATAAGATCAGACATTGTGTACCTACTACGCAAGAGCATTCAGTTGTTGGAAAAGTGGAGCCTGGATTTAATGAATTGCTCAAATGCAGCCTGCAGCACGTTGGGATAGGGACAGCTAGGCAAACCTCAGGGATTGCTGCTGCCATCATCTCTGTCTATCTGGCCGCAGCCCTGTGTATCCAGACGGGTGCGGTACCTTGGAAACTGGGTGGACCCCAGTGGGCTGGAGCCTCCCTGGGAATGGCAGGCCCCAGAGGACCCAGGGGAGCAAACCACAGCCCACAAGTTCAAAAAGACCCCAGAAGACCCTGCTTCACCCACTGGTTTTCCACACTGAGAATCAATTTTCAAGGGTGTTTCCCAGAAGTGGTCTGGCCTCGCTGGTGTCGTTATTCATCTTCCCTGGCCGCCAGCCGCCCGCTGGCCGAATCCTCTCCGCCCTGCCCCCTTACCACTTCTTGCATTTGGGGCCTGAAGGTGGGGAGGGCAGCTGGGCCGGAGGCTGGTTCCCGTAAATGCCCCCGCCACCCCTACGGATCTGGAGGCCGGCACCCCACCCTCCCGCCCCATGTCCTGGCCCTCACAGGCTGAGGCCCTTGGCAAGGCTGGGGCAGGAATGCCACACTGGGGCCAGGAGCGCCTTTCCCAGGCTGGGGCTTAGAGGAAAGTGGTCTGGGCCAAGCAATCAGAACTGGAGTGGAGAGAGACTTCCTGCCCCCGCGGGGGAGAGGAGACCCCTGCCAGCTTCCCATGCCCATCCCGGTTTACAGATGTTCTGGGGGCATTCAGGGGAAGCACACGGATTAGGGCAGAGTGTGTGGGGGGGGGTGTGTGTGGAGACATGGTCAAGGATGATGCAGGGAGAGCCCTAGAGAGGACACAGTTACGCAGGACCAAGGTGGCCCCGAGCAGCCCTCTGTGGGGCTCACCCCACCATCTGCCCCCCAAGAGGGGTGCAAAAGGTGGCTGACCTCACAGTAGTTGCTGAGCATCTGCTGTGTTCTGGACCCGCCCTGCCCTCTGGGGGCTGATGGTCTGCGGAGAAGGCAGGCATCAGTGAAGGGTGTGGGACAAGCAACGAAAAAAGCATGATTGACAGGAGGCAGGACCACCCCGGGGGAACAGGGAAGGCTCCTCCGAGGAGTAAGACTTGGCCTGGTATCCCGGGGGAGAGAGAAGCTTGGGTGGAACAGAGCCTGCCGCCCTCTGGAACAGCCTCAGCCAGGGCAGCTGGTGGGGGTGTTACTGTTGCTACTCACTCGTTAAGTCATGTCCGACTCTTTGTGACCCCATGGACTGCAGCACGCCAGTCCTCTCTGTCGTCCACCATTATGGTCAAACTCATGTCCATTGAGTCAGTGATGCCATCCAACCATCTCATTCTTACACACTCACAGCTGGTGTCTGGGGAGGGTCAAAGGCTGCCAGGGGCTGGACATACCCACCCTCTATAGGTCAAGGTGAGGATGTTCATCTTTAAGAACAAGCAGTAGCCACGGAAGGTGGAGGCAGGATGCAGTCTGAATCTTGCAGTTTCTACCCGAACCCGAGTGGGCAGATCAGAAGGACGAGGTGCTGCCGTGCCTCTGGTCCCCAGGGCTGCCTCAGGGGAACACTGGGGTTCTGAGGAAGCTAGTTTGGGAACCGCGGGGCTGACCGCCCTCTGAGGGTCCTTCCTGCACATCCCAGGCTCTGTGAGGGGTCTTTAAACCCCAAGTGGCACTCTAGACCATGACAACGCCCACAAGTAAGGCTTTGCCCAAGCTCCCATCAGACCCCCCTCCATCCCAGGGACAACTCCCCAGCCCATGGGTGTGAGAGCTCCTTCAAGTATTGGAAGATGGAGCTGGAGAAGTGAGCGTGGGTGGCCCCCAGTAAAGGCAGCTCCTTCAACTCCAGGCACGCCTCCCTCCCCTCCTGCTGCTGACCTTCTTGGTCCTTTAATACCCAGATCAACTGTCACCTCTTAGTAAAGTGTCCCCAGCCCCTCAGGCAAAATAATCCCTCTCTTCTTCCCTCAGGCTCCCAGAACCCCGAGTGCCATTCCCACCACACCTGCTGGTCATCTGCCCATCAGTGAGTCCCCTGAGAAGTGGGCGTTTGTCTGCAGCTCCAACAGGAGCTGCAAACACTTTGAGGAACAAGGTTGATGAGCTCCATGCTCTCAGGGGACTCACAGTTTTAAAGGTGTTTTGCTCACAAGGGTAAGACAGGATCCCACCCAGGGCCTGACACCAAGGGTCCCCAGTGAGCCTTTGGTTAATAGGTGAATTCAAGAATGAAGGATGGTGAATAGAAAGAGGGAAGGAAAAGAGGGTCTGAGGGCTAAAGGGAAGGGGCAGAACAGGAAAGCCCCGATAGGCAAGGTTTCATGGGCCCCACCTCCCCTAGTCTCACCTGCCCCACACTGTGCTCCCTTTTTCTTTCCGACCTTGCCAGACACCCCGATCCCCTTCCTAACCCAACTGAGCTGTGGGCAGTGCCCTTTCAGTCCAGGCTGGAGTTTTCAAAAGCGAAACAAGGACAGGCACAGGTAAAACTCACAGATGTGTCTGCAGGGCACAGACTTCTTAAGGACAGTCTGGCTGGAGGAGCTGAAGAGTCATCAGCTGTGCCATCATTTTAGTCCAGCTGGGTAAGTGCTGGGCCCAGGGAACAAGATCATCCCCCAAACAGCACCACCAACAACACCAGTGACAGTCTTAGCACAACACCAACACCACTCCTCATCACGTCAGCACCATCACCACCTCATCACCAACACCACTCATCACCACGTCAGCAGTATCACCATCCCACCACCAACATCACTCCTCATCACGTCAGCACCATCACCACCTCATCACCAACACCACTCATCACCACGTCAGCACCATCACCACCTCATCACCAACACCACTCCTCACCACGTCAGCACCATCACCACCTCATCACCAACACCACTCCTCACCACGTCAGCACCATCACCACCTCATCACCAACACCACTCCTCATCACGTCAGCACCATCACCACCTCATCACCAACACCACTCCTCATCACGTCAGCACCATCACCACCTCATCACCAACACCACTCCTCACCACGTCAGCACCATCACCACCTCATCACCAACACCACCAGTCAGCATGTCCGCACTACCGTCGTAAACACCCACACCAAAAGGACACATATACCCCAATGCTCGTCACAGCACTATTTACAATAGCTAGGACATGGAAGCAATCTAGATGTCCATAGACATATGAATGGGTAAAGAAGTTGTGGTACATATATACAATGGAATATTACTCAACCACAGAAAGGAACACTTGAGTCAGTGCTAATGAGGTGGATGAATCTAGAGTCTATTATACAGAGCGCAGTAAGTCAGAAAGAGGAAAACAGAAAGTGTATATTAACACGTATACATGGAATCTAGAGAGGTGGTACTGGCGAACCTCGTTGCAGGGCAACCGTGGAGATGCTGACAGAGAGAACAGACCTGCGGACGCAGGGGGTAAAGGACAGGGTGGGGTGAACTGAGAGCAGCGTTAAACAAACACATTACCACATGCAAAATAGAGAGCCGGTAGGAATTTGCCATACGCCCCAGGGAGCTCAAACCCGGTGCTCTGTGAAAACTAGAAGGGTGGGATGAAGTGGGAGGTGGGAAGGAGGTTCAAGAGGGTTCCTATGTGTACCTGTGACTGATTCACGTTGTTGTATACCAGAAACCAACACTGTGTTGGTTTATTATCCTCCAATTAAAAATAAATAAACTTAATTTTAAAAAACACCCACACCAATACCAAGAACAATGTTAGTGCCAACGAAGCACCAGAAATCATTCTAGCACCACCACCACCAATACTGACACCAATGATGTTCATGAAGGTACCGGTAATCGTGTCAGGACTAACACCTGCACCGAGATCACGTTAGCATCACTATCATCAACACCAACACCGCACCGACAACAATGTTAACACCTCTGCTACCAACAGGAGCAGTCATGCTTGTACCTCCAGCATCAACACCACCGACAGCAGCGACCACATGCGCACCGAGTATCATCGTCAAGACTGATGCCATCAGCAGCGGTGTTTACGCCAACAGCGCTGAGACAGCCGATTCTTAGCGAGGTTGGGAAGGAGTGCCGGACGGTCAAGGAGGAAGGGGTCCTGGGGGAGAGAGAGGGGTCTAGGGCTCCCAAGAAGGAGAAAAGGACAAATATTATTTCTACTTTGCTTTGTCCCAGTCACATTAGACATTTTTCTTAAACTCTTGAGTTGTTATGATAACAATCTTTAAGCCCAGAGCTAATGGCTCCGTTGAGTTGCTCAGTCCTGTCCGTGACCCCAAGGGTATGTTTTTCCTTAAGCTTTGCACTAATGATTATATAACAACAATGTCCCTTGCTTGAGGGCTTCCTTCTCCTTCCCAACAGGAACCTTCTGACTAATCTTGTTATCTTAAGAGGTAGGTTGTGGAGGTGGGTCTGGTTAGACCTTTCTACTGTCAGTTGCAATCTTGTTAATTTAAGAAGCATGTTGTGGGTGTGGGTCTGATGGAAGTATCTAGGGCCTTGATAAGACTAGCAAGGGGCACTCTCTGTCCCCCTTCCGATGTCTGTGTGAGAGGCTTTTTCCCTCTCCCTTTTTATATGTTAAAGAACCTCTGCCATACAAAAACTCCTGAGTGATCAAGCCTGGTCCCTCCCCCACAGGTAATCTTCTTCCTAGGAGACCACATCCTTCCCTGGAAGCTCTCACCACCACCTTAACACCAATGTCACTAATAACATCACGAGCACCAACACCATTAGCACCACTGGTGATCATGTGAGCATCACCACCGTCAACACCAACACTGCCAGGGACACTGTTGGCACTAGCACGCCACCACGAACATGACGACCGTCAACAGCGATGGAAGGAACAGCCTCAGCACCAACTTCAGTGACACCAGTAACAGCAACGCCACTCTAAGTATAATAAGAGCCCACCCAACCCCGACATCACCAGTCAAACCATTACCACCGCCACGAACATGACGACCGTCAACAGCAATGAGAGGAACAGCTTCAGCACCAACTTCAGTGACACCAGTAACAGCAACGCCACTTTAAGTATAATAAGAGCCCACCCAACCCCGACATCACCAGTCAAACCATTACCACCACCACGAGCATGACCACCGTCAACAGCAATGAGAGGAACAGCCTCAGCAGCACCAACTTCAGTGACACCAGTAACAGCAACGCCACTTTAAGTATAATAAGAGCCCCGCCCAACCCCGATACCACCAGTCAAACCATTACCACCACCACCACCGACAACCTCAACACCAACTCCAGCTCCACGTTGCAGACACTAACAAAGCTATTCCTCTCTGACATCCACCAATAACAGCATGAACACCGATACCATTGGTGTTAACCATCCCTGTCAACAACATCGGCAACAGGAGCGTCACCATTATCAACAGTACCACCAACTACACCACCACCAGCAACTCCAACACCACATCCAACACCGCCAGCAGCAACAATAATCACAACAGCCACACCTACTACATCAGCACACTGACAATGTCAACACTCATGGAAAAGCCAGCAATGCCGTTAATACCAACAGCCCGAACTCCCTGCCAGCAGGCCGCCACTGACAGCACTCACCCTGCGCCCAGTCCTCGCACACAACCCCAGCCTGCGCTCATCCCAGCTCCACCAGTGCCTGCTATTTCCACCTGTTCCTTAACTATGAGACTGAGGAAGTTAAGTGTGTTCAAAAAAGAGCGCTGCAAGGAGACTGAAGGTTAGAGAGGTGAAGTAACTTACCCAAGGTCAAGAACAACTAGCAAGTAGTGGAGCTGAGATTTCAACCCCAGGAGTCTGGCTCCAGAGTTTGTTCTCTTAAATGTTATGTTTTTCTTTAATTAATTTATTTTAGTTGGAGGATAATTACTTTACAATAGCGTGGTGGTCTGTGCTGTACATCAGCATACATCAGCACAGGTGCACACGTGTCCCCCATCCAGAGCCCCCCGCCATCCCATAGGTGCACACATGTCCCCCACCCAGAGCCCCCCGCCCTCTCCATCCCACAGATGCACATGTGTCCCCCACCCAGAGCCCCCCGCCCTCTCCATCCCACAGATGCACATGTGTCCCCCACCCAGAGCCCCCCGCCCTCTCCATCCCACAGGTGCACACGTGGCCCCCATCCAGAACCCCCCACCCTCTCCATCCTACCCCTCTCGGTGGTCCCAGAACACCGGCTTCGGGCGCCCCGCTTTAATTCTGCTGCTTTTTTTGTCTATTGCCATTTTTGCTCACTTTCTGGGCTGCTCACTTTTTTACCTTTTTTTAAAGGTTGACAAAAAATTTTCTCAACACTCTAATCTAGCAGTTAAGGTTATTGTCTATTTTATGTAAATTATCAAGTAAAATAATCTCTATTCTATAGGAACACCAAGATTCAGGTGGATCTTCCACATGAAGGGCTGACAAAAAAGGTGAATGTGAAATTTCTCGGAATTCCCATGTAGTTTGTGGCATTGTGAATTTGTGGATTATTTGAGCATCAAAGGTTTTTGTGTGTGTGTATGTTTAAGTAACAGGGATGACTTAAATAATAAAACATAACTTGGCATGAAAAGAACAAATAAAGAATGTTGGTTCCTGACTCCCAGCCTCAGTCCTCCCACTGTCTTCACGCCTGTTTCCTCTGCCTGGAAATCCTCCCCGAGCCCGCTCCGTGAGGTTGGCCTGAAATCTCTTCTCCCTGGCACTTCCTGGCCACGAGACCTAGGTGAGTCTCTACAGACCTAAGATCTTTCTTTTCTCGCCTGTCCAAATGCAACAGTAAATCAGCATATCCGGGTGTGATGGGCAGACTCCCAAGATAACATATGTAAGTAGTCAGGCCAGGCCCCCAACACCCAGAAGGGAAGGCGTGAGTAGCAGCTGTTATTCTTACTGGAGTTGGCAAGAGAAAAAAAAAAATGTTCTCATTCTGTAGATCTGGGCCCAAAGCACTCACAGGGTGTAGGTAGCAACGATCACAATAATAACAGCTAGTGCTTGTGGACTCTGAGGTTCAGGAATGATCATTGATGAGCAGACCCGGGAAGCGGCAAGGATGAGATCTGAACCCAGGAAGTCAGCCTCAGCCTGTGCTCTTAATCACTAGTCTATATCCCCTTCGGTAACATAATTCGCATCTATTGAGCAAATACTATGCGTTGGTGTTTCCCCATGTTTTATCTCTAATCTTCACAACAGCCTTGCAGAGTAAACAACACCGACCCTGAGATGACCTTGAACTTGGGCTCCCCCCCTTGGCCGGTTCCAGAGAAGGGCTCTCACCTCCCCTGTCTCCCACCTCCCCTGTCTCCGGGCCTGAGTCACCCTGGCTACCCAGGAGTAACCTCAGCGCCCCAGGGGCAATGCGCGTGGGCCCCTACCCTAGCAGGACGACGCCGGAGGTGGTTCAGACTCAGAAGACGGCGGATTCTAGGGCCTCGTGGCCCTCTGCTCCTCTGGCCCCCGGGGCTGCCAGGGTTCCGCATGGCCCCCTTAACCCGGTCACAGCCCCAGGGGGAGCCCAGGAGCCTGCCGTTGGGCTTTTGGCGTCCCCACCAGCAGCTGCCCAGGCAGAAGGGTTTCATCTTTCCAGGCTGGGTGGGAGAATCCTGCCCCCACCCTTGTGTTCTTGTTCCCAGCGAGAGACCTTGGCAGGACCCCTGATCCTCCTTCTTCCCTGGGACGGATGGCTTCCAGCTGCCTGCCGCCTGGCCTGGGAAAATTCCTCAGAGCCCTGCAGGTCCGGGATCTCTGAAACCTGAGTGGCCCCTCCGGAGCCTCAGCCTTCTCGCTCCACCCCACCCAGGGCTCCCTCGGGCACCATTTTCCTTCAACGCCCCTGCCTTTTTTCCTCCAGCAAAGCCCCGATGAGAGCTGTCCCAGAGACAGAGCAAGTTCAACCTGGGAGGGGCTTAAAGCAGAAGAAATTCTCCACCCTGCACCACCGGGTATGTTGCCAGGCCGGGTGCTGGGCATCTTACAAACTGTGAGCGGGTGCTTCTAACTCCCTCGTGAGCTTGAGGCTTTACAAACAGGGAAAGTGAGGCTTGGGGAGGTGAGCGCCGACCGTCGGCACAACTGAGGAGCAGCTTGGCTTGGTCCAAGGTCCTCCACCCCTCCCCTGTCCAAGCCCCTCACCACACCGTTGGGGAAACAGGAGAGGTGGTTTGCCGAGGGGACAACAGTCAAGGGTGTCCAGGCTGGGCGTGAGCCCAGGGGCATCTGACGGAGGCCCCTCAGTTCTGTTCCAGTTCTCAGCTCTGTCTACCTCCCCGCCAGCAAATCAAAATGCATCTCTGGCCTCACGCCCCTCGCCCTGGGCTCCATTCCATCTCTGCCTTGATGTCTACCTCCAGGCCTGCCTCCACCCTGGAAGCAGAGAGGTTCTTTGTGGAATGCAGATCTGAGCTTGTCTCTCTCCTACTCTAGAAACCTTCAGTAACTCCCATCATTTTCAGGATGAGTCCAGGTGTGTGGTCCTCAGTGGTCGAGGTCATCTTCCACGCCTGGCAGAAACCCCATCCCTGTGAGCCCCTTCCCCTGTACAAAGCTGCCCAAACACACCCCGCCCGCCGGGGCTCCAGGCCTTCAGCCTGGTTTGCCTTTCTCCCGCTGCCTGCGGTCCACATTTCGCCCTCACTGCTTGTCCTGGTCCCCTCCCCAGCCGGGGCGGCTCCCTTCCCCTCTGCGGACGCTCCAGAACCCACCCACCACCTTTCCCGGGAGGAACACAGTGGAACCCCGCCCCTGAAGAGCCCAGGCCTCTGACAGAGCCCGACCCTCATGGCAGCCTCGTCGCCCGGGCAAAGTCGGTGATGCTCAGGGTGATGCTCAGAAGTCCACCCCGGGCCCTCCCCCAGCGCGGCCTCCGCGGAGGACAGAGAGTGAGGGCAACAGGTGGCAGCCCCGCCAGCAGGGCCGTTCCCACACGCGGCCGCCAGCTGGGGAAGACGGATGGGCCCTCCCCGGCCAGGGCCGTGGAGCAAGGGGGCTCATGTCACCAGGAGCTTCACAACCCTGGGCTGGAAAGGGCCATAAAATGCTCTGGAGCCAGACACGGGATCCGAGCCATTTTCCCAAGTCGTGAGAGATCCAGGACTTTTTTTGGGGGGGGGGAGGGCGGGGGAGGTGGAAGGGAAGAAAAAAGAGAGAAAAAGGAGAAAAGACCTTCCACAGCGCTGTCTCCTCCCCCTTCCATTTTCTGGTCCCTGGGCACGGCCAGGACACACCCAGGGCTCCCCGAGGTGACTTCCTGCCCTGCGTACATCGTGACCTGCTCTGCCCGCCCTTGGCCAGGCAGAGCCCCCTCTCTGGGCCTTTACCTGCTTATCTGCCAAATGGATCCATGGGTCCCAGACCTCTACGAGAGGCCCCTTCCAGCTCTGTCTTCTACAAGCCTGGATTCCTCAAGGGCAGCGGCGGGGTTCCAGTGGAGTCGCTGAAAAACTGAGTCCAAAACCAAAGAAGAGAAGTGGGTTCTCCCCACCCAGGTGCCACGGGGTTGGGCACTCAGCTGAACACGGGGTAAATGTAGGACCTCTTCCTGGGACTCACTTTTCCCTGCTGAGATACGGGTATGAATGTGCCTTTGATCCTTGAGAGCTGGGTCGCTGAGCGCTAAGCGCTATACGCAGTGCCTTCTCGGGGCTCACACGTGGATCTCTGCACCTCTGTTCATAGCCCCCGGCAGGGTCACAGATTGGCTGTGAAATGGACGTTAACAGCTTGCTCCGGGGTCACCCAGAGGGAAAGGGGTTGACACTCTCAGGCCAGACGCTGTGGCCCATCCTGTGGCATCCAAAAGAAGGAACTCAGGCAATGCCAAAGGCTCTGAGCAAAACCTAAGCGGGGTTGGCGGGGGACTTGGGTCCAGCAGGAGGAACCGGTGACCCCTGGCCCCGCAACCAGGGCTGAACTTCCACCTGGCGTCGCAATGCCCATACTTCTTTAAAGCCCTGGGGGCCGAGAGGCAGAGGCCCACCCTGGGCCATCCCCATCAGCTCTTGCCTCTCATCCCCTCACCCCTCATTCCACCCTGCACCCCAGGCCACCTCCCTCCTTCCATCCTTTCTGAGGCCTCTGCACGGCTTCAGAATCAAAGTACTTTTGGAACACACTCCCACCCCCCTCTTAGTTCCTCGAAGATAAAGACTTGTCATTGCTTTCTTGGGCCTCCAAAGCCCCTGCCTTCAACCATCGTTAATTGAGTACCTACTATGTGCCAGGCCCTGGAGACACGACAGCATCTCCTTCAGCCCAGCTTCTTCCCTTATGGAGCTCACATCCTCCTGGGAGGGATGGGCATGGATAAAGCCCCTGGGACTGTGCTGAAAGCCAGGGAAGAGTGACCAGGATGCTAAGGATGGTTGCCTTAGGGTGCTTGGAGGGGAGGGGCCGTCTTTGTAAAGAGATGATGTTTATGAAACTTCCTGGAAGTCCAGTGGCTAAGACGCTGTGCTTCCACTGTAGGCGGCCACAAGTTCAATCCCTGCTCGGGGGGACTAAGACCTCTGCACACCACGTAGTGTGGTCAAAACTAAAACTAAAGGGATGATGTTTAAGCTGAGACCGGAAGTATAAAGAGGAGCTGGCTTATCAGTCCCCAGGAAGCAGGGCCCAGGAGCAGTGAAGCTGATCTAGGTTGGAACGGCTTGACCCTCCCACCAGGACTTGGTTTCTTTTCCTCCCCAGGAGCCCAGAAAGGGTCCAGGGGCGGGTCTCGTAGCCGGAGGCCCAGCCCAGGGGAGAGGCAGGGCAGGTGACCCCTGGGAGGACCTCTGCAGTTGGGGAAGGGGCGCTGCCCCCTACCTGCTGGGCACCGAGCCCCTCCCTGTTCCAGCCCGAGGCTCCCCAGGGCCTGCCTGCCCACCCCACTGACTGGGCTTCAGAAAATCGGTTTTCTGACAGCCATCCATCAACCCAGCACGTCCAGCTGTTGGTGTGACACCCATGTCCCCAGAGCCTCGTCCACCCGAGGAAAGTGCTCCAGAGGCCGCCACCCCACCCGCACAGCCCCCTGAAATGACCTCTGCGATCCCAGGAGCTGGCCACTACCCACGGGAGAAAGCCCCTCCCCTGCCCCCCGCCGGCACTGAAAAGGGCTTCGGGGTCACCTGGCCCTCCCCTCCCCACCCCGTGACCACAGTCCGCTTGAACGCTCCTCAGGGACGGGGCACTCAGCCCTGCCGGTGCAGCCACGGTGACAGGCGGGCGGCCGCTGGGGGCGGTCATCACTGTAAGCTTCAGGATAACCAGGCAAGGAGACATTCTTCTTCTCATTCAAGGGACCACAAAGCGGGCTCCAAGGTCACCCAGGCAAGATTCCGCCCAAGGACCGGCTCACCGGGGCAGCGGCAGGGGGTGCGGTCGCCAAGCCTCTTTCGTAATGCTAACAAGACTCTGCACCCTGGGTTTCTCCCACCAGCCTCGGTTCCCTGGGAGCCCACGTGGTCTCCTGCCCAGGTCATTCTCAAGGCTCCAAGCCAGAGCAGCGCCTTCAGGCCACCTCCGAGCCTCTCCACCTCCTTCGCCCAAGTCCACCAGCTCCACACTGTCTGTGACCGGGATGAAGGGAACTCCTGTCTGGGCCTTAGCTTCCCTGTCTGTAAAAAGGAAGTTGAAAGAGCTCCGTCTTCGAAAGAGCCAAGAGCCTCTTACTATGGATAACTACTCCACGGGTCTAGGGAGGACCTTGCTATAGGGATGGTGGGGCCCAGGGCCAAGACTCAAACTTCACCCCTGTTAAAGACCCAAGGGTAACCCTAATAAGGGAAGCAGGAGGCTGTTGAGATTCCCAGCTCCGAGCTGATGAGTAAACCCAGAGAGGGGCGGCAACCTGCCCGAGGTCACACAGCCACGAGTGCACAGACCTCGAGCCGGAACCATCTTCTAATCCACAGGCATTCCTGCAAGTTCCTGGGGGTAGTCAGGGCCCCAGGACACCCTCCCACCTTTCCATCAAGTCCCTCCATTACCCCACAAGGGATCTAGTCTGGCAGGGTTTGCGGGAGAGCTGTGCCCACCACTGGCAGGAACAGGCTTACAAAGGGTTAAGGCTCTGCCCGGGGCTGCCTTGATCCTCCTAAGCAGGCAGGACCCCAGGCAGAGCGGGGGCTTGGGTTTCATGCCAGCCCCCTCCCTGGCCTGGCTATAAAATATGATCGTGTCTTGCTGCTGATTGATGGTCTGGGGGATACCTTGGGGAGGTGGGCTGGGGTGAGATCAGATTTTCAAGGGCTCAGCCACTGACATTCTATCCGAGGACTTCTGGAACCCGCTGCGGACCCATAGCCACAAGCCCTGTGAGTCCTGGGGGAGGCTGGGGAGTGGAGAGGCCAGACAGAGCATCCTCCATGGCCAAGCCACAAGGCAGAGGGTCCCTGGGCCTGGCGCCGGACCAAGAATGGCCCACAGGGTCCCTTCCAGAGTTCCTAGGAGTCCTGGCCCAGACAGACATTCATCCCTTTGTTCATTCACCTATTCGTTTCTCAAATACCTACAGAGCCTGGTGAGGAGGCCCAAGAGATGAGCAGAATCAGACAGAGTCCTTGACCTCATGAAGTGTTCCTTCTCAAGGCCCTGAAAAACCAGCTCTGAGATTTCATTCCTAGGCATGGCGTGCAGGATGGAGAATCAGTTCAAGGGTGGAGTATGGACTAGGGCTTGGGCTCTGCCTCCAGGCTGACCTAGGCTCAAACCCCAGCTCGCCACTTAGGAACTAGCCTTTCCATGCCCCATCTGTAGAATGGGTATGCTGGTAGTATACTGGAGTTCTGGTGGGAAGCAAATGAGGTAATGAACATGGGTGCTAAGTCACTTCTGTCCTGTCTGACTCTTTGTGACCCTATGGACTGTAGCCCGCCAGCCTCCTCTGTCTGTGGGGATTCTCCAGGCAAAAACACTGGAGTGGCTTGCCATGCCCTCCTCCAGGGGATCTTCCAGACCCAGGGATCGAACCTGAGTCTTACAGTTCCTGCACCGGCAAGCAGGTTCTTGACCACCAGCACCACCTGGGAAGCCCTGGAAATGAACACTGCGCTCAGCATCAGGCCTGGGCACTTCCCTGGTGGTCCAGTGGTTAAGGATCCACCTTCCGACGCGGGTGATGCAGGCTCGATCCCTGGTTGGGGAACTAAGACCCCACAAGCTGTGGGGCAATTAAGCCCAGCACCACGCCTACTAAGCCTGAGCACTCTGGAGCCTGCGTGCCGCAACTCAAGAAGCCCAAAAGCCACAACAAAGACCCAGCGCGGTCAAAAAAATAGGAACACAAGTACGCACAAAAAACGCATATCAGGCCCGGCATCCCTGAGTAAAGAGTGTTGCCCACGATGCTCTCGGATCCTGGAAGAGTACCCAGCCCGCTATGTGAATGAGTGAATGAGTGAATGAGTGAATGCATGCATGAAGCCGATGTGCCAGGCTGCACAGGGCACGTTCTACCATGAAGACGTGATGCAGAGAAACGGAGTCTCGGACAGCAACATGCTGATAAAGGGAAAGGAAGAGAGAGAGGAGGAGTGCTCTGCAGCTCCAGGCACAGCTCAGATAGAGAGGAACAGCCTTCACAGACCATTGTGAGCCCTCGTTTCACGCTGTGACATCAGCACCCGTGGGTGCCTAGAAGCCGGCGTGGAGACACCTAGGTCAGCGCCTGAAACACAAGGCTTGGTCTTCAGAACAGCCCCGCTCAGGTCTGCCTCCAAGCAACCACGCTGGGAGAGAGCTGTTCAAAGCCCAAACCAGGCCCCACGGAAGGCTCCCCAGTGCCCCCCAGTCCTCACTGACGCTCACCAGGACACCAGTGCCAGCTTTCCTGGGGAGCCCCTCAGGGCTACATCGGCCACCCCACCCCACGCTTCCCCGGAGCCCAGGCCACACCCCTCGGTGACCTCCATCGCTCTGGGTTCCACCTGCCACATTGGTCCACGTGCTGTTCTTCAGCTGCTCAGCCGCGTCCGACTCTTCGCAGCCCCATGAACTGCAGCACGCCAGGACTCCCTGTCTTTCACTATCTAGCGGAGTTTGCTCAAACTCATGTCCATTGAGTGGGTGATGCCACCCAACCATCTCATCCTCTTTCGTCCCCTTCTCCTGCCCTCAATCTTTCCCAGCATCAGGGTCTTTTCAAATGAGTCAGTTCTTCGCATCAGGTGGCCAAAATATTGGAACTTCATCTTCAGCATCTGTCCTTCCAATGAATATTCAGGACTGATTTCCTTTAGGATGGACTGGTTGGATCTCCTTGCAGTCCAAGGGACTCTCAAGTGTCTTCTCCAGCACCACAGTTCAAAAGCATCAATTCTTCAGCACTCAGCCTTCTTTGTGGTCCAACTGTCACATCCATACATGACTACTGGAAAAACCACAGCTTTGACTAGACGGACCCTTGTCAGCAAAGTGACGTCTCTGCTTTTTAGTCCATTGTCTTAGGTTCATCATAGCTTTTATTTCAAGGAGCAAGCATCTTTTAGTTTCATAGCTGCAGTCACCATCTGCAGTGATTTGAAAGTGCAGGTTTGAGAGTCTGGCTGCCAGGATTCAAATCCCATCACCTCACCTAACAACCTTGGTGAGTCACCTCCCCTCTCTGAGCCTCACTTCCCCGCTCTGTTAAATGAGGATAATAATAGTGAAACAGTGCGGACTGTTGGTTTCATATTTACCCTGGCACATAGTAGGTGCTCAGTTCGCATCTGTTGATTGTATGAGTGATTGGCACCTCCAAGACCCAGCCTGGCTATCTGAGCACAGTCCCCACAAACTAAGAAGAGCCCGCAGCCAGCAGCTGCCCCTCAGCCCTACTTCCAGTTCCTCTCTTCTGAGCACCCCCCAGTCCCCTGGCCCCTGGGTCCCTGATCCATCCCGGAGTGACACGGAGCAAGTGCTTCAGCCCAGCGTCTGCCTGCTGCAGGGGGCCGGGGGATCACACAGGCCCGAAGAAACCCAAGCCCTAGACCCAGCGGAATGTCAACAGCAGATTAGACCGCCTGCTGTTCCCAGGACCCAGGGGAGGAGGCGGGGCTTTCTCCCCCAAGCTCTCCCCCCACCAATTGCTCAGGGGAGGGACAGGTGCCCATCCCAGCAAAGCCTAGAAAGCCAGAAGTGTTGATAGAGCCTCTTCACTCATGTCACAGAGTCTCAGAGAGGGCAAGGGGCTTGCCCAAGGTCACACAGCAATCTCGCTCGGAGCCAAGGCCAGATCTCAGCTTTCCGCTCGCAGGGCTCATCATCTTTCAGTCGCAGCCTCTCTCCATGACGTGCTCTGACTGTGACCTTGAAGAGGTCAGTGAAGCTTTTCGTCCTCCGTAACTCATCAGTTAACGTCCTCTGTGCCTCAGATACCCTAGACTGATCCAACCCCCAGCCCCGCACTCCCCACCCCAGTCTCAGAGGGTCCCCCCAAGTCTCTTCAGCCAGGTGCTCAGAAAGGGTTTGAAGACTGGCAGCCTCAGGGACGGTGGGTGTTTTACTTGGGGAGGTGAAGGGGTTCTTGTCCCTCAGCTGTGGGAGGTTTCATATTACAATCCTCATTTCTAGCCTCTCTTTTAAAAATGCTCAGACTGAATAGCTCCCCAGGACCCCACCCAACCGCTTTGCCCATTTATTGGAGCATCACGGTCTCCCAAGGCAAGTCAGTCTGTGGGCAGACTCTTAGGTCAGGGCTTCCTGGGGGCAGGGAAGGGCTGGACTAACAAACTACCCTCTCAGTTCAGTTCAGTCGCTCAGTCATGTCCCCATGGACTGCAGCACACCAGGCCTCCCTGTCCATCACCAAATCCTGGAGTCCACTCAAACCCATGTCCATTGAGTCAGTGATGCCATCCAACCATCTCATCCTCTGTCGTACCCTTCTCCTCCTGCCTTCAATCTTTCCCAGCATCAGGGTCTTTTCCAATGAATCAGCTCTTCGCATCAGGTGGCCAAAGTTTTGGAGTTTCAGCATCAATCCTTCCAATGAATATTCAGGACCGGTTTCCTTTAGGGTGGACTGGCTGGATCTCTTTGCAGTCCAAGGGACTCTCAAGAGTCTTCTCTAGCCCCAAAGTTGGAAAGCATCCATTCTCCAGGGGTCAGCTTTCTTTACAGTCCAACTTTCACATCTGTACATGACCTCTGAAAAAACCACAGTTTTCCCCTCCTAGTCTCCGCTCAGGTGCATCCTTCCCATTCCGATCAGACTTGACCTCCCAGTCTCTCACAGACACGGATTTCGGAGTAGACAGACCTCAGTTGGAGTCCAGCTCTGCCACTCACCTGCTGCATCCCTTCATCCTCAGCACGCCTCCCCCTCCCCAGCTGTCACCCGAAGGCAAGTCCCGACTGTGCTGGGATTTTGTAAGGATTCATCCCATCCTCCCTCAAACAGTTCCTCATTCCACGAGGATTCAATGTAACAAAATTTGCAACATACCCACCACATAGTAGGTGCTCACTAAAAACTGCCCAGCTTGTTAACCTTTGTCCACCTCTCTTACCTTACGCATTACGTTTGAAGCACCCTGAAGGCAGGGTCTATTTTTGTTGCATTTTTCGCTTCTGGGCCTGGCAGGCCACCTGATGCACAGCCAGGAGTCCGTGATGTGAACATTCATAGAGAAGCATCAGTCCCAGAGCCCCAGGGTCTGGACCCGAGGTGTCCTTTGCTGTCTGACAGCACGAGCGAGTCAGGCAAAGGGGTCCTGGTCTGGGCGCCAGTGTCAGAACGTCGGGCAGGCTGACAGCGGAAATACCCTACACTCTGGCTCCCAACAACTTGCCCACATGTGCGGGCTAAGCCGTTTCGGTCGTGTCTGACTCAGCCACGCTGTAGGCTGCAGCCCGCCAGGCTCCTCCATCCATGGGATTCTCCAGGCAAGCATATTGCAGTGGGTTGCCATGTCCTCCTCCGGGGGACCTTCCCGACCCAGGGACCGAGCCTACGTCTCTTGTCTCCCGCGCTTGCAGGCAGGGTCTTTACCGCTAGTGCCACCTTGTCAGAAATTTATCAAGCACCTGCTACATGCTGGCTTTGTTCTAGGAGTTAGGGCTACAGTAAACAGAACACGTGAAGTCCCTGACCTCAGAATATTACATTTTAAGTCAAGGAAACAGACCATTAATTCAGAAGAAATAAGCCAGACGGTTTCAGATGCTAAAAAGTGCTATGTAGAAAGACCAGCCCATTGAGGTGATCGGAGAGCAGCGTTAGCCAGGGTGGGGAGCCAAGCCTGGCTGAACTGACCAGGGGACAGCCATGCGCGGGTGTAGGCAAAGCATCTTCATGCAAAGTCCCTGTGGCAGGAATAACCTTGGCGGGTTCAACACAGAGGAAGAAGTACCCTGTGTCTGAAGCAAGAGAGGCAGACAAGAGTGAGGGGACAACCCAGGGGATGAGATCAGGCCCACCCGGGGGACGGTGTTCAGGAGTGGAGTTTCGTCTGAGAGGATGAAGGCTGCGGGGAGTGGGGTGGGTGATGGATCGGATTCCTGCTCCGGAAAGCTGCCCCTGGCCGAGGGGCGAGCACAGAGGCAGAGGCCAGCAAGGGGGCCGCAGGTGTTATGGAGGGGGGACTGGGGGGCTGGCTCCAGCACGGCGCCGAGCAATGGGGTCGAGACCTGGGAAGTGTGCAGGAGGCACCACCCACTGGCCACCGGGTGGGATGTGGGGGGCAGGGGGTGGAGGAACGAATAGGCTTCCCCCACAGCCAGGGGAGGGAGCCTCGGGGTCTGTGGACCAGTTCAGTCTGGAGCCTGGGTTCAACCCGTGTCTGGAGAGGTTTGATGCTGTTTTCAGTCACCGAGTGACTAAGTCCAGCACTTCCACCCTGAGGCTCAGCGTCCGCATCTGTAAAATGGGAGGGAGAGAACACCTACGCACAGGGAGGGCAGTGAGGGTCATATGAGATCTGGTCAGGCATAAGATACCATAAAATACAGACTAGAAGAACTAGAAGCTGTCCATAAGACCAAGGAGCGGCGAAGTATCCTCAGTGCTGTCATGACCACGCTTCCCTGCCCGCTTGCCCCAGCTCGCCGCGCCTCCTGCCGAAACCCCCCACCCCCGACCCCCAGCCCACACGCTCCCCGCCCTCCAGACGCGGGTCCACTGTGGTGGGCACGTGACCCTGCAGGACGCACCCTCGGTGTAGCTAACACGCATCCTAGGACCCCGCACCCACCGTCCAGGTAAACTCCTGCCTGGAGGCAGCACGGAAGGGGTGGGGTCACCGCTGGGGCAGTGGGGGACGTCTCAGCTTTGTGGCCGGGATGCCTCACGCCGGTTCCCGGCTCGGGTTCACCGACTCCTGTGTGACCCTGGGCCGGTCGCTGCCCCTCTCCGGGCCCGGTTTCCCCTTCCGTAAAGCAAAGGGCCTGGGTTAGAGGATGCCCAGCGGCCCTTTCGGCTGCGACCCCACCAGAAGCCCGTTCCCCTGCTCTTCCATCCCGCTCAGAAGCTGGGTCTCCTAGCCTCCCCAGGAGGGCCAGCTGGCCACACCTGGGGCCGGGCTGCCGGGGCGGGCCTGCCACAGCCCCCTCAGACCTGGCCGGCTCCCCCACCCCGCTTCCTCTCCCACCTCCCAGCGCCCCCGCTCTGCCAAGTTCATTGGCCCCCAGCCCCTGCCCTTGCAGGAAAAGCAGAGAAGGGGGCCCGGGGTCCTGGAGCCTCCTCTGCCCCACCCCCACCCTACCCAGCACAGCTGTCTGCCCGCACCCCACTGCCCCGGGATTACCAGGCTCCCAGGGGCCCCGGAGGAAGCGGATCACATTCCTGAGGGCCTATGTAAGGCTCACCGCTTCCCGCTCCCCTCTCCAGACCCCCCACTCACCACCAGCTCTCTAGACCCAGCCCTGCACATCCTTCTGTCCAGGAACCTCAGACGGCATGGAACCAGCCAGGCCTGGGCACAAGTCCCACCTGTGCGTCTCCCACCTGCCTTCTCTAAACCTCAGTTTTCTCACCTGGAGAGACGGGGCTTCCCTGGTGGCTCAGCCAGTAAAGAATCCACCTGCAAGGCAGGAGACCCTGGTTCGATTCCTGGGTTGGGCAGATCCCCTGGAGAAGGGATAGGCTACCCACTCCAGTATGCTTGCCTGGAGAATCCCATGGACAGAGGAGCCTGGTGGGCTACAGTCCATGGGGTCACAAAGAGTCAGACACGCCTGAAATGACTTCACATGAAAATCAGGGGTTCTATTACTTTTTCCCCGAGGTGAGCTGGCACCGTTTCTTTACCTGACAGGCTGAGCTAATAAACTGCAGTCCGCTCTGCCACCGTCATCCCATCTCTTCAGCACCATCAACTACACCTGCAGCAAGGCACCAGCATTGCCACCCTCATCGCCTTCGTCACACATGCTTCCGTTGTCATGCTCAGCGATGGCAACAGCCCAAAGACTGTCACCACGAGGCTGTTGTCTCTGTGACTTCCCTCCACACGTTTGCCCAGAACCTCACGTGGGCCAAGCTCTGTGCCAGGAGTTTTCCCTGCACGCCCTCAATCATCGTAACAACCCTAGTCCCAGCTCTGCACCTCGGGGTAGATCTTGTACTCATTCTGCTGTTGCGGTTATTCAGTTGCTCAGTTGTGTCCAGCTCTTTGCGACTTCATGGACTGCAACATGCCAGGCTTCCCTGTCCTTCATTATCTCCCAGAGTTTGCTCAAACTAATGTCCATTGAGTCGGTGATGCCATCCAATCATCTCATCCTCTCTCACCCCTTTCTCCTCCTGCCCTCAATCTTTCCCAGCATCAGGGTCTTTTCCAATGAGTGAGCTCTTCACCTCAAGTAGCCAAAATATTGAAGCTTCAGCTTCACCATCTGTCCTTCCAATGATCATTCAGGATTGATTTCCTTTAGGATTGACTGGTTTGATCTCCTTGCTGTCAAGGGACTCTCAAGAGTCCTCTCCAACACCATAATTCAAAAGCATTGATTCTTTGGTGCTCTGCCTTCCTTGTGGTCCAGCTCTCACATCTTTACATGACTACTGGTAAAACCATGGCTTTGACTATATGGACGTTTGTCAGCAAGGTGAAGTCTCTGCTTTTAAATATGCTGTCTAGGTATGTACCCATTTTACAGATGAGGAAACTGAAACTCTGAAGAGTTTCTTGAATCTCTGAAGTAATAGAAACAGGAGGAAACCAGGCTTATCTGACTCCAAAGTCTATCTTCTTAAACATGATTTATACCATCACCCCCAGATCACAGCAAAACTGCCCTTGTTTTTCACAGCCTAGAAAATAAACCAGCATCAGCATCAGTCTAACCCTTACTGCCAGGCCAGCACCATCACTGCCAAGACCTATTGCCATTCACCTCCGTCACCGCCCCAGTCGTCATCACCACCCCCAGCATCCCTTTTAGACTCAGCTCAATGGACATCAGCCTAAGACAGAGGAGCACGCCTGGACCCTGGCCTCAAGGAACCACGTCCACTCCCATCATCAGGATCTCTTCTTCCTGCCCCAACATTGCCATCTCATCATATGAAGGACGACCTGGGGAGGAGCATTTTTACCACGATCACAGAAGAAAATTGTTCATGACCAGAAATTCAGGCCTTTGTTTGACTGCCTTCCATCAGCATTCGTTCAGCCATCCACACAGTTCAATCTGCATCTACTGAGCACCATGACGTGAGCCAGAGGGATACAGAGGCAAACAGAGCCGAGGCGAGGCCCCCTCAAATGGAGCTTGGAGGACAGACGTCAATAAATCATCACAGGTGGGACGGAGCACCAAAGACGTGGGCTGAGTGTAAACATGGGTTGGGGAAAAAATAAATAAAAAGGAGTGGAATGGAATAACGTAACCTAGGCCGGGAAATCCAAGAGGGATTCCTGAAGGAAGCAACACTTAAGCTGAGACCTGAATGCCAAGTTGGAGTGAACTGGATAAAAAGGACAGCTTGTGGGGGAGCTGCTGGGAAGGCGTTCTGGTGAAGGACGCAGCGTGTGCAAAGGCCCAGAGGTGGGATTGCACCTCCTCCTGGAGGAATTGAAGGGAACCCAGTGTGGATGGTGCAGGATGACCCAGAGGGACGTGGAGGTGACCGGAAATTGAGGCAGCCTTCTTGCCTCCTGGGGAATAGGAGGAAGGTGGGGTAAGGAGCAGGGGGTGGTTCTTTCTAGAATTTGGAAAGAGCATACCCAGTTCCAGAAGAGAGGGCGTGGGCAACTCAGTGTGAGGCCCAGAGGACACAGCCCAAAGGACTGATGGGAGCTGATGAAGGGCTGTGGACGGTGCTTGGCGATTATCAGGGAGAATCGATTGCTCGGGCCGGTGCCTGCCTGGCGCAGAGACATAGACACCCAAATGTCAAGCCTGTGACTTGAAAGCTTCACCCGGCCACCAGTGAGTGAGCAGAGCCCACGGGTGCAAAGCCGGGACGCCCCAATCAGAGCAGGGCACCTCAGAAGATGCTGGCATGAGGAAAGGAGTGGCTGTGCTTACCTGGGCTCCTCTGCACAGAGACAGCCCAGCTCCCAGAGACGCAGCGGGCAGGCAGGGAGGGAGGCTGGGCCTTAGGTGAAAGATGCTCTGCAGACACATTTTAAACTTGCAAATCAGAAAGGGAAGGACTCCAGAGACCGCCGAAGACGCGCTCCCGGGAACAGGAGGGTGGCGGAGGGGGCTGGTGCGAGAGGGCAGCAGAGGACGAGCCTGAGGTGCAGGGGGGCCGGGGGCCTTGTGCCGACCTGACACCCCCCTGGCCGTTCCCCTGCCCCGGGGGCCACCTCTCTGCAGAACTAGCCGGGTGTCTGTCCCCACCACCCCTCAGAGCAGTGTGGGCCAACAGGGGCACCTCAAAACCACAGTTTCCAAGAAAGTATCTACTCTGTCATGAGCCTTCCCACATCTCATCTGAATTTCTGGCTGTCCCTTCAAGGTGGGTCTGAAGCTACAGGTGGAGAAACCGCAGTTCAGAGAGTTAAGGGGCCCAGGCCGGACGTTTGGGTGACTAAGTAATCAGCACCGTGGCAACAGCAAATGCCAACGCACCTCTGACAGCCACCTGCCTGACCCTGGGCCGAGCCCTGGGCTCACTCCCTCTTGTCTAATCCTCAGTCCTGTCTGATGCTCTAAGAAGCTTCATTGGCCCCATTTGTAGACAGGGAAACTGAGGCTCTCAGAGAAGTAACTTGGCCAAAGTCATCCTGCCAACAAGAAACAAGCTGAGATCTGAACCCTGTGTCTGCACCCGGAGACCTTACTCTCAAGAGTGGTGAAGAAAACATTTCTCCCTTCACTTCTATCAGGTTTTTTTTCCTCCATGCAATTTTCAGTTGTCTTACTAGGCACATTGTTATGTCTTTCTAATAGAGTTCCCTGTTTATCATTATAAATGTCCTTTAACCCTAGTAACAGTTATTAGTGAAAATCATTTTGAGTTGATATTAGTACAGTACAGCCAATTCTCTCTTTGGTTGATGTTGCCATGATATATATTTTTCAGTCATTTCACTTAAAATCTATTTTCTGACACAGTGGTGTCAGAAAATTCCCAGCTCGGGGCAAGAGCTGCAAGTCACAGGACACAGGGAACTGATGGGAAGGATGAGAGCTGGAGGAAGCCTTCCTCCGGGATCCAAATTCAAGCCACAACTTCCCAGAACCCTGTGCTCCCAACCTCCGGGCCCAGGGTGGGGTCCAGGGAGCCTCCACCGCAGGTAGACAAGTCCCATTCTGCAGAACCATCAGCTCCCAGGCAGCATTCTCTGCGTTGTGCCTGGGCCAGCTTTCGAAAAAACGTTTCTTTACTTAATTTCATTTGTTTATTTTGTCCGTGCCAGGTCTTGGTTGCTGGGCCGGCTTTCTCTAGCAGCGGTGTGCGGGCTTCTCCCTGCTGGAGCTCCGCTAGTCGTGAAACCCAGGCTCCAGAGCGCAGGCTCAGTAGTCGCGGCTCCCAGGCTCAGGCGCCCTGCAGCACGTGGAATCGTTAACCACTGGACCACCAGGGAAGACCTGGGCCAGCCTTAAAGGGCAAGTCAGCTCGGGGCCGGCCTGCTTAACCCTCTCTGTGGCTTCCAGTGGTTCTGAGAATAAAACCCCGAGTGCTCGCCGTGGCCTGCTGGTCCCTGTTCTGACCTCCGGCCACCATCCCGACAGCCCCGGCTCGGTCCCAGGACCGGCCCCTGGAGACACCCTCCCTGCCCGTCACGCCGGTCCCACTCTTCCTGGCACGCCCTCGGCCTGAACGGGTCTCCCTCAGGCTGCTTTTCCTTTCCTGTCTCATGGAGCTCGGCTCTCATGCGCGCAGGAACCATGTCTACCTGCTGCGTCTCTGGCGTCGAGAACCACATGAGGCCCATAGCAGGGGCTCAAGGAACGTCTGCGGAACGAGTGGGGTGGGCGGCGCCGGCAAGGCTTCTTGCACCGAGGCAGGGCCAGCACGCAGGGAAACCGAGGATCCCAGCAGCTGACTCCTCGCTGCAGGCAGAGGCCGCACTTGCCCCAGAGGCAGGAATTTCTCGCTGCCCTGAGCTGCCTCCTTTGACAACAGGAGTCCATGACCCCTTTCCCTTATCCCATCCCCGACCTCGAATCTGCCCCCTGGTCCCACCCCAGGCTCATGGCCTGACACTCACCAGCATCGCAGCCGGCCAGCCAGGCCTGCCTGGAGCAGAAGAGGCTTAGTGACGAGTCTTAGGACTGGACTTTGGCTCAAGACTCAGCTCTACCAGCCCTCTCTGTTTGACGGCAGTCAACTTTCTCTACCTCCCTGATCCTCAGTTACCTCATCTGTAAAAGGGGAACATTAGGAGGATGTTGACGGTTGGATGGCATCACCGACAGGACAGGAGCCTGAGCAAACTCCAAGAGACAGTGAAGGACAGGGAAGCCTGGCGTGCTGCAGTCCACGGGGTCGCAAAGAGCCCGACACGACTGAGCGACCGAACAGCAAGGAGGATGTTAGGTGAGAGAGCGTCGTGTGAAGGGCCCTGAGTCAGCGTGTGTGAACGTGGCCCATTCATACCCATAATTCCATGCACATAATGGAATTATGTGACATTATTATGGTGACAGCCCCACCTCCTCCTATCTCGAGAACCCCTGGGTCACTCCTTGCCAGGCCAGGGTCTCTGGGACCAACAAAGAGGTTAACTCGTCTTTGCAGCCTGTCTGTCCATAGCCTCGCTATTCCTCAGACCACTTATCTCCTTCTGCTCCTCATCCATCAGCCCAGCCCAGAGGTTGCCTGGAGTTCGTGATTCCCCACCAAGCGCACACACAGCACCAAACACGTGTGCAGAGACCCCTGTGTGGGCAGCCGCGCACACACATCTCCCCACACACAGCTGAACAGTCGTGCCCGGACGCTCAGAGTGACAAGTGCTCACGCACACACAACACACACGCGCACGTGTGCACCTGTCCCACATGCTGTCCCTCTCACGTGTGCACACGCAGACACACGCGCTTGCACTCACGCTGACCACAGGAACCGCCCAAGCACCCCCTTCCGTAAGCCTCCGCCTCCTCTCACACCCCCGCCTGGCTGGACCCCACCCCCTGCGCTCTGCGCAAGCACACACACGATCGGTGGGCGCAGCCCAGGGATGTGGCACCAGGCAGGCAGAGGTGATCACACCAGTCCATCCTAAAGGAAATGAACCCTGAATATTCACGGGAAGGACTGATGCTGAAGATGAAGCTCCAATACTTTGGCCACCTGATGCAAAGGGCTGACTCTGGAAAAGACCCTGATGCTGGGAAAGATTGAAGACTGGAGGAGAAGGAGACGACAGAGGATGAGATGGTTGGATGGCATCACCGACTCTACAGACGTGAGTTTGAGTAAACTCTGGGAGTTGGTGATGGACAGGGAGGCCTGGAGAGCTGCAGTCCACGGGGTCACAGAGTCGGACACGACTGAGCGACTGAACAACGACAGAGGGGAACAACTTCTGTGTGTCCTGTGTGTGAGTCTGCCCTTCCCCAGGGCAAGTGATGGGCGACGGAGAGTGAGCCGGAGAGTCTGGTCTCCCCAGAGAGGGGACCCCAGGCTCCCGCTGCCCTGCAGGCCCTGGAGCCGGGAGCCCAGGAGACGCCCTGCTCTCCGCTTGCCCAGGAACGGGGTCAACAGCACCATCTGCTGCCGGCTTCTGGAACTGCCCTTCAGAGAGCGAGCCTGGCCCTCAGCGGACTTTCTGGAGAGAACGAGCTGAGGCTGCAAGGACTCCTCCGTCCCACAGCCTAGAATGGAGCCCCCTGTTCAGAACCTTCTGGGAAGCTCGGTACCCAAGCTGGGGTCCCGAGACAGAGAATGCTGAGATCCACCGGTCGCCCCGGGAAGAGGGGCACGGCCGTCTCTCAGAGGGAGTGTTCTTCTCAGTGATGGGAGACATGCTGAGTCCTGCCCGGGACAGGCAAGCCCATTGTACAGATCACATCGTCTCCCGCATGGATGGACACACCCAACACCCCGAGAAAGGGGCTGCAGGGGTAGGAGAGGGGCTCCAGGCAAGAAGCCGCAAAGGGGTGAGAGCTAGAGGGAGGCCGCAGGCGGACGGGGAGGGGGCCTGGCTGGCTCTGGCACCACGCTCTGCTCCCGCTGTGTGGCTCCTGCTGAATGTGGAGGAGAAGCAGGCTTAGAGTGGAGACGGGCGGTCCACCATTGTACAGATGGGAAGACTGAGGCCCCAGGGAGAAGGGACCCCCAAGATCTCAGGAACCAGCGGCCAGCTAGAAATTGATCTTCTGTGCCCCACCCAGCACTCCTGCCTTCCCTGTGGTGGGCCCCTTCATTCTCTTGGGCCCAGGATTACCCTTTCTAAGGTGGAGGCTCTTTTCACGTCCCTGGAGAATATAGCTGAGTTAGGCCCTGAAAGTGTCTGCAGGCCGCCTTCCTGGGCTTCTCTGATGGCTCAAACGGAAAAGAATCCACCTGCAAAGCAGGAGACACAGGAGATGGGGTTCAATCCCTGGGTCAGAAAGATCCCCTGGAGGAGGAAATGGCAGCCCACTCCAGTATCCTTGCCTGGGAAATCCCGTGAACAGAGGAACCTGGTGGGCTACCGTCCACGGGGTCGCAAAGAGTCAGACATGCCTGAGCATGCAAACTCACATACACACGCAGGCCTCCTTCCTAGAGTGGAGGCTGATGAAAGAGGTGCGGGAGGCCGGGGCCAAGGCAGCTTCTACCAGGTTCCTGAGCCCGGTCCTAGGCCAACCCCTACCCCTGCCTCCCTCCTTTCAAGTCACGGATGTCATAGTTCTTAAGGGGCTGAGGGATCTGTAATAGCAGCGATCAGATCCTAGGAGCCACTGAGGGATCAAACCTGCGCCCCTACAGTGGAAGCACAGAGACTTAACCACTGGACCACCAGGGAAGCCCCTATGACTATGAACCAGTCCTTTCTCCCTTGACTCCTGGATCTTCATGTTGACTGAGCCTAGAGAAAGTGAAAGTGTTAGTTGCTCAATCTTGTCCAACTCTCAGCGACCCCATGGTCTGTAGCCCATCAGGCTCCTCTGTCCCTGGAATTCTCCAGGCCAGAGTACTAGAGTGGGTAGCCATTCCCTTCTCTGGGGGATCTTCCCAACCCAGGGATCAAACCCAGGCCTCCTGCATTGCAGGTGGATTCTTTATCATCTGAGCCACCAGGGAAGCCACCCATTACCAGTTTACTAAGGAACTTGGGGCCATCCTCCTGCAGAAGGGATCCTGCTCATCCCATCCACAGCTGAGGAAAGCAGGCTCAGCTTGGGTGCCCTGACCGGCCCAAGTGACGGCCCCAGGTCTCATCCCCGAGCCAGCAGCCCCCAGCCCAAGCCCCTCCTGTGTCCCCACTGCCGGATGCAGGTCAGCAGAGCGTTTGCATCTCGAATCCATTCAGCAGTGTTGGTGCCCCACTGCCACGCGGGCGTGAGAACACCCAGGATCTCATCAGCAAGTGTTTATCGAGCACTTACTGTATGCCAAGCACCATCCCAAGTACTGAAGCCATAGCAGAGACTAAAACAAGTAAAAGCAAAAACTCCCTTCTGCTGGGGAGACGGATAGATAAGGTAAGTCAGTGAAGACACTTCCTGCCAGATTTCCATACAGGCTGCGGGGGAGAAACAGCACAGAGGCAAGCAGAGGAGCCGCGTGATCCGGGCGGAGGGTGTGACTAGGAACGGAAGGAGGCTCCGGGGGTGTGACTGAGGCGGGAGTGTGTGAGCAGAGACCTGAAGGAGGTGAGGGGACTGGCCCGGGGACGTGTCTTCCAGGCCAAGCGAGAAGCCCGTGCAAATGCACTGAGGTGGGCCGTGCGGGTTGCTGCATTGGAGAAGCCACAAGGCGGCCGGCGTGCCCAGGGCAGGACCAGCAGACGGGAGCAGGAGGAATGAGTTCGGGAGGTCGGGCTGGGCCTTATGGGCCCCGGCAGGACTCGGCTTCCCTCTGCTGGGATGGGGGCTGTTTCGAGCAAGGAAGTGGCAAGACCTGAGGCAGGCTTGGAAGGGCACTTTGGACACCGTGTAATCAACTTTAGGAGCAGCATGGGCAGAAGGTGGGAGACCCCAGAGGGGTGTCCCCGGAGCCCAGGGGCGGGTCAGGCTGGACGAGCTCTTCTTCGTGGTCCATTTTGAAGATGAACACACCCATGCAGCTGTGAGTGAACCTGCCCTTGGCCGTAAAGGAACCGGCTCCACCAGATCCTTCACTCTCACTCCTCTGACCCAAGTGATGGAACTCCGCACGGGGTGGAAGGTCAACCAGGCCTGCCCGGGCCGGGTCACTAAGGCAGCCCCATGCAGAAGGCCTGCTTCCCCATGGCCCCAGAGGAAGTCCTGGTGCCTCTGGAAGAGACAGCTGAGACCCTCAGCTCCTGCTCAACCCCCAATATGCAAGAGGGGAAACTGAGGCTCAGGGCAGCAAAGGGGCTTGTTGCTGTGACAGCTGAAGAGACGGCTGAGACCCTCAGCTCCTGCCCAGCCCCCCGTTACGCAAGAGGGGAAACTGAGGCTCAGAGCAGCAAAGGGGCTTGTTGCAGTGGCTCAGGAGTCAGAACTGGGACCCGGTTTTCTGACCCCCTGTCCAGGGCTCTCTCTGCCCTGTGCCACCCACCCAAGGCCCGGCCCCTAAGGACTGCGGTGACAAAGGGCCCAGGGCCTGGTCAGACCCACCCACCCTTCTCTGGAGAAGGGGGTGGAGGACGCGGGACTGAAGAGAAACACAGCTTCGTCTGCCAGGCTCCATCCCCGCCTGATTCTCTCCTGGACTGCTGCAGTCTAGTCAGAATCTGAAAGGACCTCCAGTGACCCGGATCTGACAGAGAGAGGTCTACACACTGCTGGTGTAAGGAAGGACACGTGACCTTGGCTTTTGGCCTCTAAATCAGGGACTTAATGAAGACATTCCCCTTTGAAGGGAAGGGCCAGCATCAACATCCTCATCACCATCACCACCACCACCAACAGCAACATCACCACTACAACCAACACCATCGACACCAGCTTCACTAGTTCGATCAATACCATCACCACCATCACCACCACCAACACCACCAATACAATCACCACCATCACCACCAACATCATCACCAACATCACAAATGCAACCAGCACCGTCACTACCGCCATCACCCCATTGACGCCATCGTCCCCAGGAGGACCACTACCAACAGAATCACCGCCACCACGGCGCTGCCATCACCATCACCACCATCACTGACTGCCATTCACACCTTGCCAACCTTCCCTCTGTCACCACCGAGCCGGATCTAGGTTGGTTACCCTGGAGAGCAAACGGGACCCCCTGCAACTGACCCTGAACTCAGAAATCTAGCTGGAGAGAGTGAGGCTGAGTCTCGGGCCCCGGGGAGGGCCAAAAGGCTCAGTTAGTCATCAGGGAAGCAGAGCTGGGAGGACCGGAGGGACCTTGAGTTGGGATGAGCGACCAGAAGCAATAGATGAGACCCCACGCAGAGCAGGGTGATTCTCGAGGCTGACTGGACGAAAGAGGGACCAGGGGTCTGAGAAGCACAGAGACAGACTGACCCTCGACCACATGGGACTTCAGGAAAGGGAAGGGAGGAGCCCTTAGGGAAGCCCCCTCGGGAGATGAAGGCCAGGAGGGAGTGTCTTCTTCTTCTTCTCAGACTTGGGGTCCAGCAGGCAGGAAGCCTATCCTAGGTAAAAAATAACAACATTCTAACATCATGGCTTCCCACTCTCTATCATAGCCGAGACCGCCATCACCATGGCAACCAGTCTCATCACAGCTGTGGACACTCTCACAGCCCCACACTTAGCCAGGATCCCCAGTGTTCCTGCTGCCCATCTGCAGGCCTTCTCCCCTACTTCCCTTGCAACAGAGCCCCCAAGTGTATTTGATGGATGCAGGCTGGGTTTGCCCAGAAGCAGACCCAGAGATAAGTGGGCAGGTTTACTGGGGCGAGCCCTCAGCATTGACACCTGTGGGCAGGAAGCAAAAGGAGTAGGATTGGGCAGAGGAAGATGCTGGATGCAGAGCCAGCTGGACAACGGCTGAAGAGGGGCTGCTTCTCTGCAGCTGTCCCGCACCATACCTAAGGAGACCTGCCTTGACTTTCCTTGAGATTCCCACTCCCCACTGGAAGAGGGCGTAACCTTAGGCAAGACAGCTCTCTTCAGCCAGGGGCCATTTCTAGGGAGGACTGAGGACTATTGGAAAGACTGAAGGGGGATCTGGGTGATGCCTTACATGTCCACAATAGATGCCACTAAATACCACATTCCCACCCTCCCTTGTAGCAAGGTGTAGCCAGCTGGCTAAATTCTGCCCATCATGTAAGAGAAAATTGTATCTGCCACCTTCAGGTTGTTCCTGAAAAGGAATGAGCACGTAATCGTCTTCCCACTTACCTTTTCACTGCTGGGCTGCAGATGTGATGGTGGGAGCTGGAGCAGCCACATTGGGCCCTGACTTGGATTCACATGTAGAGTGTGGCAGAGTAGCCCACTAATTCTCAACTGCACGCTTCCAGATTGTTACATGGCAAAGAAACAACTTCTGCCATGTGTAAGCGTGTGGGGGTCTCTTTGTTGCCACCCCCTACTCTCCTTGACTGTGAGAGGAGCAATCACTTATACCACTATCCCGACAGCAGTATAACCGCTGTGTTCATCATCATCACCAAGTTCGACTCCAGGTTCAACCCTGGCTCTGCTGCCCCCTTGCTCTAAGACCTTGGACCAGTCACTACACCTTTCTGAAAATACATAGTTTCCTCTTCAGAAAATACGTAGTTTGTAATATATAATTTGGTATACGTTGCAAGGGTGTCATAAGGATGAAACAAAATGATGTCTGTGTGACAGGAGCCGCATGTGTTAATACGGAAGGTTTGCCCTCTTCCGTGTCTCCCCACCAGCTCTGAATCTAGAGCTGATTCCTCGGTGGCAACTATTGTTAGTACTGCTAGTTACTTGTTAACACAGCATCAGCACAAAGGTCACCACAATGTTATCTGCCCCCAGACCACCAGAAGCATCACTTCCACTTTTATTTTAGAGTCAGAAGACCTGGATTCGAATATCAACTCCGTCTATTACCAAATGAATGACTGAAAACACCCCTGAGCCTCACTTCTCCCATCTGTAAAGCGGGGATAACAACAACCCCCATGTAGTGACTGTGAGGATGAAACAGGATGATGGGTGTAAAACGCTACACACAGCAGCTGGGTCACAGGAAACACTCATGTCACTGTCACGGCTGCTGCTCGCCTCCATCAAACACCCCAGCTCCCCAGCACAATAGAGCCATGACCAGATCCTCCCTGGGTCTGGAAATGGCGCTGGGTGGGATGGGAGACACCTCCCCTTGTGGGGGCTCATGATTCGTGTTCAAGGAAACAGCCCTGGCACTACAGCGGGCAACAACTCCAGGCTTGGGAGCAGGGACCGGGCAGAACTTGCAGTCCAGAGTCCACGGGTGTGCAAGGCCACCCTCCCCTGAGACTGCAGGTCACAAGCAGAGGAGCTACTGGACGCACAGGCGCATTTCAGCGATCCCCCATAAAAAGGGAGGTCTTCCAGGTCTCTGGCCAAGACAGTCTGGGTCATGGTTCAAAGCAAAATCGTGGGGGTGAACGTCCCCTCAGGCCTCACCCTCGTTGATGGCTCAACTCTGGGCTAAGGTTCCAGGCGTAACCAGGCCCCACTGATCTTCTGCAGACCTGGGGGCTTCCCCGGCAGTCAAGTGGCTAAGACTCCGAGCTCCCAATTCAGGGGGCCTGGGTTCGGTCCCTGATCAGGGAACTAGATTCTGTGTGTTCCAACTGGTGTTCACATGCTGCAACTAAAATCCTGCACACCACAACTGAAAAAGACCAAAATCCCACGAGCCACAGGGAAGATCCCTTGTGCCACAGAGGAGACCCCGTCTAGCCAAACAAATAAATAAATATTTTTAAGAAATCAATCCTCTTCAGGAAGTACAGGCCTGTACTTCCATCCAGGTGCTAGGAAAGCCTGCTTGGCAAAACCACCTTCTGGCTGGCACCTAATTCTACCACGTGCAATGTGCCACCCATCACCCTCAGCGTTCCTTTAAGACAAAGAGTGACTTTCACCTCTTGTGAATTTACTCTGTGAGGTTTTCCCTACTGCAGGATGAGTCAGGAGGGACCCGACAGACTGGGTGAGGGTACCAAAAGGGGAAGGGAGGCACGCTAGTGACAGAGCCTGAGAAGTTCACCATCTTGCCACAATCTGAAACCAAACTGAGATAAAGCATCTGGGTAACGGCCAACCTAGACAGCATATTAAAAAGCAGAGACATTACTTTGCCAACAAAGGTCCGTCTAGTCAAGGCTATGGTTTTTCCAGTAGTCATGTATGGATGTGAGAGTTGGACTATGAAGAAAGCTGAGTGCCAAAGAATTGATGCTTTTGAACTGTGGTGTTGGAGAAGACTCTTGAGAGTCCCTTGGACTGCAAGGAGATCCAACCAGTCCATCCTAAAGATCAGTCCTGGGTGTTCATTGGAAGGAATGATGTTGAAGCTGAAAACTCCAATACTTTGGCCACCTGATATGAAGAGCTGACTCATTAGAAAAGACTCTGATGCTGGGAAAGATTGAGGGCAGGAGGAGAAAGGGGTGAGAGAGGATGAGATGATTGGATGGCATCACTGACTCAATGGACATGAGTTTGGGTGGACTCTGGGAGTTGGTGATGGACAGGGAGGCCTGTCGTGCTGCAGTCCATGGTGTCGCAGAGTCAGACACGACTGAGCGACTGAACTGAATGACAATTTCCGCCTCCACATCTCCATGGCCCGTGCATCGACCATAATCATGACCCTTACGTGGTCCATCAGTGTCAGGCCGGGCCATGTGACTTGCTTTGGCCAATGAAATGTGACCACGAGTAACACACGCCACCGCAAGCAGAGGCACACTGCTTTTTGCCACAGCTCTTCCCTCTGCCGTGAGAGTTGCCTTTTTCAAAGCAGGCTTGCTCCTCCAGCCTGGATCCTGGAAACAAGATACAGGGAGAAGAGCTGAGACCAGCCCACAGCTCCCTCATAATGCGAAAAAGAAAGAAATCTTTGCTTTTGTAAACCAATGAGCCCCTGGGGATGTTTGTCACGCAGCATAACCCAGCAAACACTGACTGATACAACAGCTAGCCTTTATACAGCAGTTACCACGGGCCGGGCACAACCTGCATACTTCACCTGTGTTATCTCATTTGACCCCCACAGCAACCTTGATAAGATGGTTCCTATTATTGGGCTGGCCAAAAAGTTCATTCATGTGGCTTTTCCCATAATATTTTTCAGAAAACCCAAATGAATGTTTTGGCCAACCCAATATTAACCCTGTTTCACAGATGAGGGTAGTAAAGCCCTGACACATTAAGTGTCATGTCCAAGGTAATAACAGGCAAAGCTGGGATCTGAATGGAATCCATCCACCTTGAATGAGACAGGACGGTTGTTCTCCCATTTTACAGATGGTGAAGCTGAGGCTCTGAGGGGGAACCACACCTGCTCAAAGTCACACGGCTGGAGCCGGTCCCTTTATGTCCTGTGGCCCACTGAAGCTCAGGCAGGGGGTGAGAACCGAGGTCTCCCCTCTTTGAGCCCGTAGCCTTCCACCGTGTGCTGTCCCAGGGCAGGACTGCTGGCTCTCGGATACCCCCAGCCACAGCGGTGCTGGGATGCCACCCTCCACGAGCCCTTCCCTCCACATTTACAGGGAAACAAGCCCACGCTTACGTTTCAGGAGCCCGGGCGCCCCTCCTGCACACAGGGGCAGCAAACAGCGCATCTGCCCGGGCTCTTCAAAGCCTTTTGACACTTGCTAATATCCTGCCGCTTCTGTGCACCGCAGGTCTGGTTTGCATTAGCACCCCGGGCCCCGCGGTGGTCAACACAGGCCCTGGGCTCCGTCCAAAAAGTGTCAGAGTCTGCTGGGGCTCTCCTGACTACTTATCTGACGTGGAACATCGAATGGTTTGATCTGCCAATTAGGCACCCCCAGAGCTGCTAACTGGAAGCAGATGGGCCCATGCATTACCATGCGGAAAACTCCGCGCGCCTGTCTTCCCAGCAGAAGGGGTGTGGGGGGCCCGGCCCTCCTCCCTGGCCCACCGCACAGGCCTTGGCGGGGGCAGTTTGCAGGGCTCCTGGGGGAGTCTCGGGGTGTGTCAGGGGGTGTGAGACCCAGGGAAAGTCAGTCTCATCCCCCGCTCCCAGAGAACCGGAGAGAATCCGCTTCTGGTTACGTGCGGAGCTGAGGGGTGACCCACCCCAGTGCTCCCAACCCCCAGGACATCACAAGCCTCTGCCAGTTCCCTCCAGCAGTGCCCAGGAGGCTTGCATGCAGCGGGTCAGTGCCAGGCACTGGACTGGGGCTTGGGCCTGACCCAAACAAGCAGGGATGTGAACGGCTTCTGGGCCCCTTCTGAGTCTTAGGTGGGACGAACCCACCCACCCGGGACGGACCCACCCACCCACAGCTTCCCCAGCCAGCAGTCCCCTGAAGCGGGAGCCCCTTGTCCCCGAGGTCCAGGCCGGCCCCCAGGAGCCCTGGGCGGCCCCACGTCCCTGGCCGCCATGGGCTTGGCCGTGTCCACACGCACCAGGACGCGCTCCTGGAGGGGCCTCCCCGCCTCCTCTCTCAGAGCACGGGGCCCGTCCCCCTCCCTTCAGAAGCCCTGAAAGCCCCCCTCTTCGGTCCAAGCCCAGGCTCCCTCCACCCACTGGGCTCTGCCAGGCATCCCGCTGGGAGCTCCACAGGACAGCGCATGCCATCCTCATGCGGCCCTGGGACCAGCCCCCAAGTCACAGGACAGGACTGACCCAGGGGGTGGGGGGGGGGGCACTCGCCCAGAGCCACACGGCGGGGCAGGCTCCCTGCTCTGCCTCTCTAGGCCTGGTCTCTCTCTGTCTCTGTCTCTGTCCCTGTCTCTGTCTCTCTCTGTCTCTGTCCCTGTCTCTGTCTCTCTCTGTCTCTCCCTCCGCCTCTCTCCTGTCTTCTGTCCTCTCCATCTCTCTCTCCTCGCTCTCTGCCCTCACCCCCTTCCCCCTCACCCCACAGCTCACCTCCCACTCTCAAGCCCGGCTCATCTCCCCTATCCCCATTTCGGGCCCACCCGCCCTCCAAGCCCGCCTCGCCTGGCTGGCCGCAGAGGCAACTTGGCCCCTGGAGATGAAATTGGAGAGGTGAGCGGGGTCCGGGCTTTGAAGGGTCCGATTGGCACAAGAAGGGATTGAAGCGTGATGGTGCAGGCGCTGGGGAGTCACAGAAGGTTTCCGAGCTGGGAAGGCCCGTGACTGTGATTGGCTTAAGGAGACGGCACTCAGGTGGCCAGAGTGTGGATTTAGGGAAGGACTACAGGGGCCTTGGAGAGGGAAGGTGAAGAGGTCCTCATGGAGAGAGGGTCACGGGTCAGAGACTAAGGGGAAGGCCACAGGGGAGGCCCGCCCAGTGGTCACGAGCACGTCCTACGAGCAATCGAGAATCTTCGTTTATCTGTTTCCCTCATTCATTCATTCATTCATCCATCCTTGGCTATGACGGTCAGTTGCCGCGTGCGGGCTCTCTGGCTGCGGGGACCAGGGCCCCCTCCCCTCTGAGATGTGCGGGCTTCTCTTGTCAGCAAGCACAGGCTCTAGGGTACTTGGGCTTCAGCGGTCATGGTGCATGGACTTAGCTACCCTGTGGCATGTGAGATCTTCCCAGACCAGGGATTGAACCCACTTTCCCAGCATCGGCAGGCAGATTCTTAACCACTGGATCACCAGGGAAGTTCCAGTTAAGAAATTTCAGACCAAAAAAAAAAAAGGAAAAGAAACGATCCAGGGAGGACACAAGAGCTGTACCCGCTCAATTACTCCTCGAACCCAAACCCTAGCTCCTTCATTTACAAGCTGGTGACCCTGGGCAAGGTAAAAATCAACATCTCTGAGCTTCAGTTTCCTCTCTGGGAGGGTAAGGATGCTTTGGGTTACAAGGGACAGAAGCCCAACTCAGACTATCTTGAACAATAATGGACTTTAATGGACTCGTGAAATGGGAGATCTCAGAGGTGGAGCTGCCTGTAGGCAAGATCCACCATCTCAACAGTTTCCAAGGACCCGCTTTTTCCATCCTTCCACTTGGCCTCTAAGACTGACTTGCCTTGCAGCCCTGCAAGAAATGCCCCTGGCTCCTGGGTCGACAGCCTTGCTGGCTCCTAAAGAAAGACTCTGTCCCACACTGTTTATAATAGCCAGGACATGGAAGCAACCTAGATGCCCATCAGCAGATGAATGGATAAGGAAGCTGTGGTACATATACACCATGGACTATTACTCAGCCATTAAAAAGAATTCATTTGAATCAGTG
>JADEYB020000016.1:2285835-2301711 GCA_015832495.2 Alces alces
GGAATACATGTAACTCCATGGCCAATTCATGTTAATGTATGACAAAACCCACTGAAATGTTATGAAGTAATTAGCCTCCAACTAATAAAAATAAATGAAAAAAAAATTAAAAAAAAAAAAAGAAAGACTCTGTCCCAGCAAATGTCCTGAGAGTCATTCTGATCGGACCAACCCAGGTCACGTGTCCACCCCAGAGCCAATCCCTGCAGCCAAGGGAAGGGTGTGTGTGGATTGGCTGGCCTGGGTCACCCGCTCCGTCCTCCAGAGCCAGGACACAGATTCAGCTTTCCTAGAACCACATAGAGCTCCTTTGGGAGTCTGGGGGCTGCCAGGGAGGGAGGGAGGGAGGGAGGGATGCTGGGAGGTATCAGCACATGGCCAGTGAGGGTCACTGGTACCAATCAGGCAGGGTCATCATGGGGATTACAGATAACACGTATGAAGCACCTAACACCCAGCAGGTGCTCCTTCAAAGGCAATTCTTTTTGCTATTACATACAAAAGACCTCCCTGAGAAAAAAATGAATCTAATGTGTGGTACCAAAGGATAAAACTAGCAACCATCGATGTTTTGAAATCCCAGAGAGCTGGGTTTTCATTCACTCTAAGAAGAATTTTCTAACAACTAGCATTGTCCTCAATGAGCCTCCCCTCACTGGAGGGGAACAAGCAGGGATTAAGATCTCAGCTTGGGGTAGCTACAGGAGGAGGTAAGGAGCAGATACCTCTGAGGTCGGGGTGATTCCAGGATTCTCTCTCTAATGGTGGTCTAGAAGGCAGAACCAAGAAAATGAGGTCATTATCTCTTAGAAGAAGTGTTTAAACCAAAGCGTCAGAAGCTTGCGAGAAAAGAGAATTAAGAGCTTAAAACTCCCTGAGCCCCTGACAAGCTGGTCCCCAGGGCGAGGAGGCCAAGACAGAGACACGTCCGGAACAGACAGCGCAGAGCTGCTCCTTGGAAGCGCAGGGCCCTACGTGGGATCACCCGAAATGCTGGGCTCCCAGCGGAGGCAAGTGGAGGGGATAGAAAGGGGTGGTCACGCCGACGGTCCGTCCCTGCGTCTTCTTGCCGCAGTCTCCAGCCCACAAGCTGACCCCAGGGAGGCAGGGAGAGAAGGCTGGTCACAGAGGTGAAGGGCAACCCCAGGCAGCCCAAGGAGAGGAGCAGGCCAGCCCACGCAGGGGACACAGCAGTGGCATGCAGGGAAGACGAGGTCAGGGTCCCCCACACCTAGCCCCTTCCACGCCTGGTCCTGACAACCAGCCACTTGTTCCCTTTGCCCAGGCTTCGCTCTGCAGCCTGCCTGCCCGCCCCCCGATTCCCCCCCACCCCAACTCAAACTTCCTGCCTTCCCAAGTTTTTTTCTGTCCTTCCAGGCTCTTTTCACATGTCAGCTTCCCCCAAGGTCTTCCCTGGTCACTACACTCAGCAGCCGTCTCCCTAAACTCTGAAGCGTCCGCCCCCAGCACACCACAGTGCCCCCGACCCCAGCCTACATGGAAAGGTTCCCCTCCGCCAGCTTCGCAGGCAGGGCGCTCTGGGTCTCGCTGCACAGAAGGTCACGTTCCAGGGCTAAGCTGTGAGGGGCTGGGGACACTGCATCGCCTCTCTGAGTCGCCTTTATTCCCATCTGGGACCCGTCCCAACCCGCGGATCAAACTCCAGTCTCTTACGTCTCCTACATTGGCAGGTGGGTTCTTTACCACTAGCGCTACCTGGGAAGCCCATATACCATGGACACTGGGTATAAGAAGGAAACACAGCCTTATTTTGTCCCTGACATTTCTGGTGACAAGGATCTGCAATGGTTGGCATTTATTGTGTACCTACTATATGCACTTAGTGCTTCCCAGATGGCTTAGTGGTTAAGAATCCGCCTGCCAATCAATGCAGGAGCCACAGGAGATGCGGGTTCAATCTCTGGGTCGGGAAGGTTCCCTGGAGGAGGGCATGGCAACCCACTCCAGTATTCTTGCCTGGAGAATCCCCATGGACAGAGGGGCCTGGCAGGCTAGAGTCCATGGGGTCGCAAAGAGTCAAGTGAGACTGAAACGACTTAGCACGCACACACACACCCACAGTAGCAACGCTGGGATTGAAAACAAGATCTCCGAATCCACATCTCCGTCCTCAGGGGACCTCTGGAAAACAAGGAAGAAACTCATTTGTTTCCCCCAAGTAAGGTTTATTCACAAGCATTTATGTGCCTGGCTGTACTCAGAGATAACAGAGAGGCCGGGGCCTTAAGCTCCGGGAGAATCTGGGGAATGAGACACGGACACACGGACAGCGAGTGAGCGGGGCCGGGCGGCACTTTCTGAGCTCCCATCTGCCCCTCGCTAACCCCAGCCCACCAGCAGGCAGCCCTTCACTGGGAGTCAGCAGCCGGAACCTGCAGGAACCCAGCGTGACCACCAGGTGGCGCTGCTGGCTGCCAAGCTGGACGCCGTCCTTGGAAGCCAGTAGGTCACCTTGGGTGGTTTTCTAGGATGGGGCACAGCACCTGGCAAGCTAAACAGCTCGAGGGAAAGGAACAAAGGCATCCATCACTAGGTGGGTAAGGATGGCCAGGACGCAGAGAACCTTGGAGGGACAGCCAATCAGAGACCGGGGCCAGGTGGTAATGGGCGAGGGCAGCTTCCTGCCACCACCTGGGGTCCATCTGGAGTTGAACGGCAAGCCCGCTGGCCTCCATCTCCCGACGCTGAGGCCCACGTCCCGGAGGGCAGCCGACGGAGCACTAGTCCTTCCGCATGGTGTAGCCCTGAATCACGCTGTTGAAGTAGGCCGGCGTGTTGCGCTCCGGGTAGAAGAGAATCATGTGACACTTGGGGCCGAAGTAGCCCAGGCTGATGCCCAGGAGGTTGAGCACGGTGACCAAGAGGTCTAGGATGGTGACCAGCACCCCGCTGTAGACAGCCATGAAGGTGCAGAGGAAGACGGAGGAGGAGAAGTAGAAGATCATACAGAAGGTGATGAACTTGGCCTCGTTGTAGTTGGTGGGCAGCTCCTTGCCCGTGTAGGCGAAGCCGAAGCCCAGCACGGACAGGAGCAGGTCCAGGCTGGTGTTGACCAGCAGCCCCCGGTGGTAGTTGGGGTTGCAGGACAAGATCAAGATCCTGGGGTCATCGGGGTCCACGCGGGTGGTGGGCATGGTGGTCGTGGCCAGCATGTTGCTAGCCACGATGACCATCTTCAGCATCACGACGGACGCCACGAAGACGTAGGGCCCGTGGTAGCGGCCCCAGCAGCTGTAGGCGCGCGGGAGGCGTCGGGCCATCTTGAAGACACAGACAATCTGGAAGGAGCGCACGGTGATGCAAGAGATGCAGACGGTGAAGCAGAGCGTGAAGAAGGCCTGGCGGAAGAGGCAGGAGGACACCGTGGGCGGCCCCACGTACACGGGGACCGCCATGTACGCCATCAGCAGTGGCGCCAGCATCAGGAAGCACATGGGCCCACCCGCCGAGCGGACCACAGGCGTCTGAACGTGCCTCCAGAAGATGATGACGATGGCCAGGGTGCTGAGGAAGCCCAGGGTGGCCAGCATGCCCACAGCGATGGTGGGGGCCTCATCCCACTCAAGGAAGGCCAGCTGCCGCTTGAAGCAGGAGGTGTCCTTCCTGTGGGACCACTCGGAGCTTGGGCAGGGCTGGCAGTCAAATTCATCTGCAAGAGCCCAGGGCAGCTCCCGTCAGCTAAACCCGCCTTCTCAGTGTCCACCTTCTCCAGGGCTGCACCCAGCCAGTTCCCCACCAGAGGGAGACAGAGCTACGGGCCACCAACGCTCACCGAGTCCCTCACAACCCCCAGCTCATCAACCCCTCACAGCAACCCCATTTCACAGATGAGGAAACTGAGGGTCAGCCAGTTAAAGTCACAAAGCCAGAAGTTACAGAGGCAGGATTTGAACCAAGGTCTCCTTGACTCGCTCAGTTAGTAAAGAATCCACCTGCAGTGCAGGAGACCCCGTTCAATTCCTGAGTGGGGAAGATCCGCTGGAAAAGGGATAGGCTACCCACTCCAGTATTCTTGGGCTTCCCTTGTGGCTCAGCTGGTAAAGAATCCACCTGCAATGCGGGAGACCTGGGTTCGATCCCTGGGTTGGGAAGATCCCCTGGAGGAGGGAAACGCTACCCCCTCCAGTATTCTGGCCTGGGGAATTCCGTGAACTGTATAGTCCATGGGGTCGCAAAGAGTCGGACACAACTGAGAAACCCTCACTGACTCCTTGACTCAAGAGCCTAACAACTGTAATTCTTTCTTTCCAAGATCTCACCCTCTGGTGGGAAATACATAGCCCCCCGTCCTTGGACACGTGTCCCCGGGGAGACCGCCAAGACCCTGCAAGGGTGAGAGGCCTGAGGGAGACCCCTGAGGGCAGGGCAGGCGCAGGGCGCGCGTGTGGGCCTGGAGTCACACCTGAGGTCTGGTTGAGAAAGGTGCCCGGGAGGCAGTCAATGCACTCGAAGCAGCAAGGGTGGAGGCCCACCGGCTTCTTCTTCTGCCCAGGCTGGCAGTTCTTGGAGCACATAGACACAGGGACCTGGGGTGGGGGGAGGACAGAAGACCCTGAGTGCTCTTTCCTGCTCCCCAGGCCCCTCCTCTCCCCACCTTACCCCCAGCAGGATGCTCCAGGGAGGGAAATTGGCCCCTGTTGGGGAGGGGCAGGTGCCAGGACTGCCGTTGGCACTGGACCGTCATAGAGATGCTCTTAGCTTTGCCCAGCAAAGACCTAATCTACCTTATTTGGGAGACAACACTCAGCTGCTGAGATGGAGACCTCCCGAGGTTGCTGAGTGAACAGGGTGTGACTCTGGGGCTCCCAGAAGGCCTCTCGTTTCCGGGGGTGGGGTCGGTGGGGATGTGACTCCGGGGCTCCCAGCAGGCCTCTCGTTTCCGGGGTTGGGGTCGGTGGGGATGTGACTCGGGGGCTCCCAGCAGGCGTCTCGTTTCCGGGGGTGGGGGGTGGGGATGTGGAGAACATGTCAGAGGAAGGATCTGGGAGTTGGGGAGAATGAGCCCCTGGATCCCGCCTTGCCTGAAGCCTCACTGTCAACCCTGGAGTCTTCCATGATGCAAGGCAATAAGTGAACTTTTTATTTATATCACTTTCTGTCAGTTGCCACCAGGAGTCCCTGTGTCTTTATGGAGGGGCAGGGTTGCCGGGTGACAAGAGCCGGCAGGCAGTGGCCATGTCTATAGGTTTTACCGCTGTATTCCTTAGAACAGAGGAGGCCTCCAATGACTGTTTATTAAGTGAATTAATTACAAGTAGAGGAAACAGTAAGAGCAAGGGGATGGAGGAGAGGCTGGGGTTGGCATTTTCGGAAAGAGGGCGTTGTAAGCCTGCTTGAAGCCAGAATGCTCTGGGAGAGGCTGGGGAGGGTGGGAGGTTGGACTAAGACACTAAAAATGTAGGGTCAGGGGGCCTCAGCCATGCATGTTTCTTGGGGAGTGGCCTGATTAGATTCGGGTTGAATAAAAATTATCCTGGCTGCACAGTGCTGGAGTGGCGAGCGGCCGAGAGGAGATACCCCACGTCCAAGGCCAGGAGCAGCAGCTGCGCTTTGCTGGAGCAGCCGTGAAGAGATACCCCACATCCAAGGTAAGAGAAACCCCAGTAAGACGGTAGGCGCTGAGAGAGGGCATCAGAGGGCAGACAGACTGAAACCACAATCACAGACAACTAGCTGATCTGTTCACACGGACCACAGCCTTGTCTAACTCAATGAAACTAAGCCATGCTGTGTGGGGCCACCCAAGACGGTCGGGTCATGGTGGAGAGGTCTGATAGGATGTGGTCCACTGGAGAAGGCAATGGCAAACCATTTCAGTATTCTTGCCTTGAGAACCCCATGAACAGTATGAAAAGGCAAAATGATAGGATACTGAAAGAGGAACTCCCCAGGTCGGTAGGTGTTCAATATGCTACAGGAGATCAGTGGAGAAATAACTCCAGAAAGAATGGAGGGACAGAGCCAAAGCGAAAACAATACCCAGTTGTGGATGTGACTGGTGATAGAAGCAAGGTCTGATGCTATAAAGAGCAATATTGCATAGGAACCTGGAATGTTAGGTCCATAAATCAAGGCAAATTGGAAGTGGCCAAACAGGAGATGGCAAGAGTGAATGTCAACATTCTAGGAATCAGAGAACTAAGACGGACTGGAATGGGTGAATTTAACTCAGATGACCATTATATCCACTACTGTGGGCAGGAATCCCTTAGAAGAAATGGGGTAGCCATCATAGTCAACAAAAGAGTCTAAAATGCAGTTCTTGGATGCAGTCTCAAAAACAACAGAATGATCTCTGTTCTTTTCCAAGGCAAGCCATTCAATATCACAGTAATCCAAGTCTATGCCCCAACCCGTAACAATGAAGAAGCTGAAGTTGAATGGTTCTATGAAGACTTATAAGGCCTTTTAGAACTAACACCCAAAAAATATGTCCTTTTCACTATAGGGGACTGGAATGCAAAAGTGGGAAGTCAAGAAACACCTGGAGTAACAGGCAGATTTGGCCTTGGGAGTACAGAATGAAGCAGGGCAAAGGCTAATAGAGTTTTGCCAAGAGAATGAACTGGTCATAGAAAACACCCTCTTCCAACAAAACAAAAGAGGAGTCTACACATGGACTTCACCAGATGCTCAACACCAAACTCAGACTGATTATATTCTTTGCAGCCAAAGATGAAGAAGCTCTATACAGTCAGCAAAAACAAGACCGGGAGCTGAATGTAGCTCAGATCATGAACCCCTTATTGCCAAATTCAGACTGAAATTGAAGAAAGTAGGGAAAACCACTACACCACTCAGGTATGACCTAAATGAAATCCCTTATGATTATACAGTGGAAGTGAGAAATAGATTTAAGGGACTAGATCTGATAGAGAGCCTGATGAACTATGGACAGAGGTTTGTGACACTATACAGGAGGCAGTGACTAAGACCATCCCCAAGAAAAAGAAATGCAAAAAGGCAAAATGGCTGTCTGAGAAGGTCTTACAAATAACTGTGAAAAGAATACAAGTGGAAGACAAAGGAGAAAAGGAAAGATATCCCCATTTGAATGCAGAGTTCCAAAGAATAGCAAGGAGAGATAAGAAAGCCTTCCTCCGTGATCAGTGCAAAGAAATAGAGGAAAACAATAGAATGGGAAAGATTAGAGATTTCTTCAAGAAAATTAGAGATACCAAGGGAATATTTCATGCAAAAATAGGCTCAATAAAGGACAGAAATGGCATGGACCTAACAGAAGCTGAAGATATTAAGAAGAGGTGGCAAGAATACACAGAAGAACTGTACAAAAAAGATCTTCACGACCCAGATAATCACGATGGTGTGATCACTCACCTAGAGCCAGACATCCTGGAATGTGAAGTCAAGTGGGCCTTAGGAAGCATCACTACGAACAAAGATAGTGGAGGTGATGGAATTCCAGTTGAACTATTTCAAATCCTAAAAGATGATGCTGTGAAAGTGCTGCACTCAATATGCCAGCAAATTTGGAAAACTCGGCAGTGGCCACAGGACTGGAAAAGGTCAGTTTTCATTCCAATCCCAAAGAAAGGCAATGACAAAGAATGCTCAAACTACCACACAATTGCGCTCATCTCACATGCTAGTAAAGTAATGCTCAAAATTCTCCAAGCCAGGCTTCAACAGTACGTGAACCGTGAACTTCCAGATGGTCAAGCTGGATTTAGAAAAGGCAGAGGAACCAGAGATCAAATTGCCAACATCCACTAGATCATCGAAAAAGCAAGAGAGTTCCAGAAAAACATCTATTTCTGCTTTATTGACTATGCCAAAGCCTTTGACTGTGTGGATCACAATAAACTGTGGAAAATTCTGAAAGAGATGGGCATACCAGACCACCTGACCTGCCTCTTGAGAAACCTGTATGCAGATCAGGAAGCAACAGTTAGAACTGGACATGGAACAACAGACTGGTTCCAAATAGGAAAAGGAGTACGTCAAGGCTGTATATTGTCACCCTGCTTATTTAACTTCTTTGCAGAGTACATCATGAGAAACGCTGGGCTGGAAGAAGCACAAGCTGGAATCAAGATGGCCGGGAGGAATATCAGTAACCTCAGATATGCAGATGACACCACCCTTATGGCAGAAAGTGAAGAGGAACTAAAAAGCCTTTTGATGAAAGTGAAAGAGGAGAGTGAAAAAGTTGGCTTAAAGCTCAACATTCAGAAAACTAAGATCATGGCATCTGGTCCCATCACCTCATGGCAAGTAGATGGAGAAACAGTGGAAACAGTGTCAGACTTTATTTTGGGGGGCTCCAAAATCACTGCAGATGGCGACTGCAGCCATGATATTAAAAGACGCTTACTCCTTGGAAGGAAAGTTATGACCAACCTAAACAGCATATTAAAAAGCAGAGACATTACTTTGCCAACAAAGGTCCGTCTAGTCAAGGGTATGGTTTTACCAGTAGTCATGTATGGATGTGAGAGATGGACTGTAAAGAAAGCTGAGCACCGAAGAACTGATGCTTTTGAACTGTGGTGCTGGAGAAGACTCTTGAGAGTCCCTTGGACTGCAAGGAGATCCAACCAGTCCATCCTAAAGGAGATCAGTCCTGGGTGTTCATTGGAAGGACTGATGTTGAAGCTGAAATTCCAGTACTTTGGGTACCTGACGTGAAGAGTTGACTCACTGGAAAAGACCCTGATGCTGGGAAAGACTGAAGGCAGGAGGAGAAGGGGACAACAGAGGATGAGATGGTTGGATGGCATCATGACTCAGTGGACATGAATTTGAGTAAATTTTGGGAGTTGGTGATGGACAGGGAGGCCTGGTGTGCTGCAGTCCATGGGGTCACAAAGAGTCAGACACGACTGAGCGACTGAACTGAATTGAAGCAACTTAGCACACACGCACACACACATGCAATAGCCAAGCTGCTACATATATTCAAACTACTACATATATTCAAATTAAAAAAAGATAAAATCTCAAAGGAAACTGGGGGCGGGGGGCGGAGAATACAAACAAAAATGTTTACTAAGGGACAGAAGGATATTTATATTTATAAGAGAGTCAATCCATCAAGAAGATATAATAATTACAAACCTATATGCACCTAACAAGAGAGCTGCAAACTCCAGGGGAAATAGGACCATTGCAGATGTAACTGGCTGAGATGACTTCATCCTGGAAGAGGGTGGGGATCAGCTCCAGAATGACTGATGTCTTTATAAAAAGGGGAGACTTGGAGACGGACCCGCCCACGGGGAGAATGCCACCTGAAGATAGAGGCAGAGATGGAGTGATGTGGCAGGAGCCCAGGAAAGCCAGCAGGGACCAGCGGTCACCAGCAGCCAGACGAGAGGCCTGGGACAGGAGGCTTCAACCCTCTAACACCTTGATCTGGGGCTTCCAGCCTCCAGAACTGGGAGACAGTACATTTCTGCAGGTTAAGCCCCAAGTGTGTGGTCCTTTGTGATGGCAGTCCAAGCAAACAAATAAAGACATCAACCCAATGTACTCCATGAAAATCCCCGAGAAGCTCAGGAACTAGCACCACCCAAAGCTTCTGGAAAGGGGGTCGGGTAGGGGTGGGGAGAGTTACGAGGACCCTGCAGAGCTTTTAGATGCCCTCCGTCACCCTGCAGGGCTCGGCCTCTACCCTCTCCACCCCAGCAGCATTCTGACAGCTTCTTACAGAAAGAGGGTAAAAGCAAAGAGTTTAGACTGACAGATGTCAGCCACAGCAGACAGCAGAGCTATCATCGCCAGAAGGTGAGTATTCCTTGCTAGGGTGTAGCCTGACTGCTGTGTAGAGAGACACGGGAAAGCTCTGTGGCCTTAGGAGGGTCATGCAACCATTCTGCCTTCAGTTTTCTAACACAGAAAACAGAAGAGGCGGAGAAGGGGACGACAGAGGATGAGATGGCTGGATGGCATCACTGACCCAGGGGTTGAACTCCAGGAGATGGTGATGGACCAGGAAACCTGGCAAGCTGCAGTCCATGGGGCTGCAAAGAGTCGGGCACGACTGGGCAACTGAACAACAACAGCATCTATTTTCCGGGGGTGCCGTGAGAGTTGCAGTCTTTAATACACACATGTCATGAGCCCCTTGGCCCTGAGGAGCCAGAAAGCCCTGACCTTGGGCAGTTCTCCGTCAGGGGAAGAAGGCCAGGACCCCAGACGATACACCCACATATAGAGACGACCCCACTTATCAATAATGAACGCAGGTCAAAGGGCCCTCCCACCCCAGCTCCAGCCCTGGTGCCCCGCCCCAGGCCCCGCCCCCAGGCCCCCTGAGGCTGACCGTGTTGTTGGGGGTGTTCCAGGAGATGTCATGAATGTGCTTCAGCCGCCGCTTGGACGGCTGGTAGGTGGCGACGCTCCGGAAAGGGTTCTGGCTCAGGTCCCATTGCCACTGGATGATCTCCAGGTGCAGAGACAGGTCCCCTTGCTCGTTGAAGAAGATTTGGTGGCCCAGGAGGGTGAAGTTGACCTTCCAGATCTCCGGAAGCAGCTAGAGGGGCCCGAGGAAAGGGAAGTGGAGCTGGCATCAGAGGACGGGCCAGACCCGGGAAAAATTCTACCAGCCCATAGGCCTTAATTTCCGTATCTGTGAAATGGGGCTGATGAAACTGCGAAAATGTGGCAGTATGGAGGCAGTGGCTGAGAGATCTGACTTTAGAGTCAGATACATCTGGGTTTTCGCAGCCCATCTACCTCCTGCTGTGAGACCTTGGACCTGTCACTTAACCTCTATAAACCCCAGATTCCCCTTCAGCAAAGCAGGAGTCAGAAAAGCCTGATCTTATGGGCTCTGAAGCAATTGGTGAGTGAATCTGCATTAGAGGCTCAGAACAGTGCCTGAAAAATAGTCAGCACTCACCTCCTGTGAGACGTCAATATGATTCCTTTTCCCTGGCAGTCACTTTGGCCATCCCTCTGTGACCTGGGGTTCAGAGTCCACAGCCTCTCCCACCTGCCAGCATCTTCCCTGCCCCCTTGGGTCCTGCCCACCACCCCACACTTCGGAGCTAACTCTCGTCTCAGTCTCTTCCCACCCCAACCCCCTTCATTCTCACCGAGCAGAAGCTGGTACAAACTAAATACGCTTTCCAGTGGGCATCCTTTGGCCTGAATTCCAGTCCTAACTCTGTCCTCAATTTTCTGTGTGACTTCGAGTCACAGAACCTCTCTGGGCTGATCCCTAAAGGGCTTCCAGCTCAGATATCCCATCCATCTGGCTCCTAGATCTTTTTCCATAAACGAGGGAGTCTATTGGACCACATCTCAGAATCCACCCCACCTCGGGAATTGTCAGACACATAGCCCAAAGAGTTGGTCCCTAGCCTTCTCCCTGCCCTTCCAGGACAGTGAGGTCCTGGCTCTGAAAGTTTCAACTATGCACTGGTTTATGGGCCCGAGAGCAATGGCCCCGGGAACTGAGCAGGGAGGCCCGAGGGTTGTGGTCAGGGTGGCAGCGGCCCTGGGGAGCCAGCGCTGGGGTCCGTGTCCCACCCCACCTGACAGCGCGGGGCTGAGCAACCTGCATTCCAGGGGTCCAGGGCGTGGGGTCAGAAAGCACCTCCCTGCAATCCTCCTGAATGGGCAGGGCTTATTACTGGCAGGGGCCTGGGCCTCTCCCCACTCCCCTTTTGGGTCTGGGACCTGCATCCCCTGGGGTTTCCCCCATGGCTCAGCAGTAAAGAATCCGCCTGCAATGCAGGAGACGTGAGTTCAATCCCTGGGTCGGGAAGATCCCCTGGAGGACGAAATGGCAACCCATTCTGCTCCAGTATTCTTGCCTGGAAAAAATCCCATGGACAGAGGAGTCTGGCAAGCGACAATCCATGGGGGTCGCAAAGAGTCAGACAGGACTGAGCCCAAGCCCTTGTTTCCCCTTCCTCATCTGGCCCCACCCCCAGCCCCATCAGTGGGGCTGCCCCAGGCCCCACGCTCTGTCCCGAGGCCGGACCCGAGTGTTAGAAAGGGGGAGACACCTGGCTTCTACTCTGCACCAGGTAAGGTACAAACATTACTGTTAATCCTCCACGTAACTCAGCAGCGTCCATACTACTCCTTCTGTTTAAGCAATGAGAAAACGGGGGCTCAGAGATATCAAATAACTTGCCCAAAGCTGCACAGCCAGTGGTGGTAGGACTGGGACCCTGCCTGATGCCGATGCTCTGCCCAGTTCATCACCATCCGCCTCCCCTCAGCTGGCCTGTATGAGAAGTGCCTGAGGGCTGTCGGGAGAGGATAAAGATGGGGTGGGAGGTGGCTGAGCCACAGAGTGGGCAGATTCCAAACTGTGAAAAAGCCAGTGAACTGTTTAAGCAGAGATGCCTGACAGCGGGCAGAAAGCGTACATCTCTGGTCTGTATCTCCTCTGCTGGTCTAAGTCCTCAGGGAAACCTTCTCTGCCTTCCGAAGGCGCATAGGATGTGCCTATGCCCTTGCGTAAACCAGGCACGCACAACGTTCAGTTCCGGGTCTGAATCAAGGCGAGATAGAACTGGAACAAGAAGAAGATCAATAAACCTGAGAGCTGAGGGGACTCAGCCCAGCCTCAGCGCCTTCACACTGGCGAGGCTGCGTGGGGAACTGGGGCTCCCGCTGCCTGCAGAGATTCCTGCTAGAGAATTTCACCCAAATCTTGCTCCCAGGACAGATTCTCATGGATGGGGTGATTAAATTAATTCTTAACAAAGGCACTCTGATTTGTCACCACGAAGGACTCCTGTGTGCCTGGAGGCAGGGCGCGCGCCGTGGTCTCTTCCACTGGCTCACCCAGAACCCACCGAGGGAAGGTGAAGCCGGAGCTGAACGCCGGCAACCACGCACTCTGCGCCTGCTCCCTGAGGCCCATGGTACCCCGCGGGCCGGACCTCACCTGCCAAGGGTACACCACATCCTTGCGGCAGCCGCCCTGGTTGCAGCCCAGGAGGCTGTGCAGCGCGTGCGCCACGGCGTAGACGGCGGAGTACACGCTGTAGACCACGCGCTCGCCCGAGAGCGTGAGGATGCTGTTGAAGGACTCGGCGGTGTTCAGACAGGCGTCGCACTCCTGGTTGCAGTTGGCCCCTCCGCTGCTCCTGTTGAGCGCGGGCCGGCCGAGCTGGGAGCGGCGCACACGGAACTCGCTGAAGCCCGGGATGGGCACGCTCTGGGTGGTGATGCCCAGGAAGGTGCCAGTGCGCTGCAGCTCGGTGAGGTTGTGCAGGACCGGGTCGATGGCCCAGGACTCGGAGGCGATCCACACGGCACCCGTGAAGTTCTGGCGCAGCACTTCTTGGAAGAAGTTGTGCAGGGCCAGCTCCGGGGAAAACACCACCACGACACGCGCGGTGCTCTGCTGCAGCTTGCGCACGATGGCCTCCAGCCGCTCCTGGTCCTGCGGCGTCATCGTCTGGTTGGGCTGCGGCGTGGGCAGCGTCTCCTGGAAGGCGATGCAGACGCCACGGTGCGCCAGGCGCTGGCCGAGCAGGTGGCTGTTCTCGCGGCCGTAGTCGTCGCCACTGGCCAGCACGACGACCCAATTCCAGCGGAAGTGCAGCAGCACCTGCACCAGGGCCTCCGTCTGGTGGTCCGCGCCCGGCACGGTGCGCAGCACCGCGGGGAACCTGCCCTTGTCGCCCAGCTCGTCGTTGATGGCGCTGTAGGTGATCTGCGGGGCGGAGGGTCCTTGGGCATTAGCAGTGGGGGCGGGGCCATGGGGGGGAGGGAGGGGGGATCTCACGCAGCAAAGCTCCCTTCTTCCTTCACCTCCCTTAAGCCTCCATCCAGTCTCACCCGCCACCCCCACCACCCCACGTGGCCCACCTCCCTTCACTTTGACTTGCTTGACCTTCCCTGACTTCCCTGGTGGCTCAGATGGTAAAGTGTTTACCTACAATGCTGGAGACCCAGGTACGATCCCCGGTTCGGGAAGGTCTCCTGGATGAAAGAAACGGCAACCCACTCCTGTGTGCCTGCCCGGAAAATCCCATGATGGATGGAGAAGCCTGGTAGGCTACAGTCCATGGGGTTGCAAAGAGCCAGACACAACTGAGCGACTTTACTTTCCTTTTCGCCCTTTCCTCCAGTGCACTTCTCACTTCCTGTCATCCTGTATCACCTCCTGATTTACACTGGTCCCTCCGTCTCTCCCCCCACCCCAGGAAGATCAGCTCTATGAGGGCAGATTTGTGTGCCTCCACGGCTGCGTTGCCAACACCTGCAACAGTACCTAGCTCAACGCATGCTCAATACATGTTCGCTAAGTGAATGAAAGAATGAGTTCAGTCCTGGACTAGAGGCTTCAGTTAAAACTATTAATGTTTATTGAGCACCTACTATGAGTCAGAACCTTGGTGCTCAGTGTCATAAAAACAACAGCAAAAATTACAGTATTTGTAACTGCCCACTGTCTGCCCGAGTCTTGTGCTAGCTGCTCTTTAATGAGCAGATATTTTATGCCAGTTATGCCTTTTTGATCATGATGAGGAAAATGGAACAGCAGCGTAATTCTGGCAACCCACTCCACTCCTCTTGCTTGGAAAATCTCATGGACAGAGGAGCCTGGCGAGCTACCGTCCATGGGATCCTAAAGAGTTGGACGCAACTGAGCAACTAACACACACACACACACACACACAGTAATTCTATAGCACTTTTTTGAGGACCTGCCATGGGGCAGACTCCATGCTAGGAAACTATGCAGAGTGGTATGGAGCATTTTCTGAACTTTCATTCTCATGCAAGATTCTTGACCCAACAACGGCAACATTATTGACTACCTACTGTGTGCTAGAAATTCTTACCTAGGTTGAATGCTTTAATCTTCAGACAGTCCAAAGATAGGACTCTTATCTTCCCACTTTAGAGATGTGAAAACTGAGGCTTGGGAGACTTAAGAGATTGGCTCGAGGTCTCACAATGGCCAAGACTCGGTGGCAAGGCGCACACCCAGGTCTCTCCCTTTAAAGCCTGAATTCTTAACCAATAGGCCGGCTGCCTGCCAGGGCTGGGGAGGATGTCTTGACCTTGCTTCCGCTCCCCCAGGCATCCCCTGTAGATACTGGTCGGGGCGGTGAGCCCTCTGGACAAGCCCTCCTCCCCAGCCCTGGGGCCTCACCTGTGGAAGGAGGAAGAGGGAGAGGAAGTTGGCCACGGTCTTGGTGGACTCGGAGTTGTCAGGACCTATGATGGCCACCACCCGGGGCACATAGTGGCTGTAGTCCTCCTGGATGGGCAGGAAGTAGTCATCCTGTGACAGGAAGTAGAGTGCTGGCTGGACGTTGTTGGACATGTAGCAGGAGTCCACCATCTCATAGCCCAGCAGCACGTCGGGCAGCAGACTGCTGTCATTGTTGATCTCCTCCACCGCGAAGCGCATGGCCTGCATGAGGTTGTAGCCCAGCACCTTCATCTCGTACCTGGAGGGGCCGCCGTGGGAGGGTGGGCAACAAGTCCAGAGCAGAAGGGGAGGAGAGGAGAGGGGTGGGTGAGCCAGCCTGTCCCTCCTGCCCGCAGTAGGAAAACCAAGGCATTGCCCACAAAGCAACCACTCCAAAGGGTTCTGGCATTTTTACATCGTTTTCACCACCCCACAGCTCTGGGATCACCATCGTCCCTATGACCGCCTCTGACACTAGGACCTCTGTGGCCACCTTCAGTCACTTACCACTGCCACCAGTACCACCATCCCTATGGCCTCAGTCATCACCCTGTGAATGTGCATCAGTGGGACCATCATTACCTACCATGACCTCCACCATCACCATCACCACATGACCATCATCACCTACTATTTCTATTGTGGATATCATCACCACTGCCATCATGGTCACCCCATGTCTGAAACCATCATTATCAATACCACCACCATCACCACCA
>JADEYB020000016.1:2303527-2336529 GCA_015832495.2 Alces alces
CCACCACCACCACCACCACCACCACCACCACCACCACCACCATCACCACCATCACCACCCTGCCACTGCCACCGCTTCCAGCCTTATGCTGCAGACTCACTCATTGCACTTGGGCACCTTCAGATAGTTTAGGTGGACTGTGCCCTTCACGTTGGCATGGAGGGTGAAGAGACCACCCAGGAGGTAATCACCAGGCAGGAAGAACTCTGAGTTCTCCACTGGCTCAGCCAGGGCTTGCAGCAGGAAGAGCAAGGAGCAGGCTGCCCTGCCCTGGGGTCCCATGGCTGGGAAATGGAGGGCTCAGAGGTGGCTCTGCCTCCCAGGGGAGCTGACAACCTGACCCAGGGGATTTGCACAGACATTTACATACTAGTCCTGTTGCTGTTCATGGGGCAGGGAAGCACCTGGGACAGGTAGATAGGTCTGTGGGCTCTGGGGAAAGAGGAGGCTGGAATTAGGATGAGCCTCCTGTCACCTGGATGAGATCACATCTTCGTAAAGTTTCAGACATTTGGGAGTGAAGGACATTCAGTTCAGTTCAGTCACTCAGATGTGTCTGACTCTCTGTGACTCCATGGACTGCAGCATGCCATGCCTCCCTGTCCATCACTAACTCCCAGAGCCTACTCAGACTCATGTCCATCGAGTCAGTGATGCCATCCAACCATCTCTTCCTCTGTTGTCCCCTTCTCCTCCTGCCTTCAGTCTTTCCCAGCATCAGGGTATTTTCTAATGAGCCAGCTCTTTGTATCAGGTGACCAAATTATTGGAGACTCAGTTTCAGCTTCAGCATCAGTCCTTCCAATGAATATTCAAGACTGATTTCCTTTAGGATTGACTGGTCTGATCTTGCAGTCCAAGGGACTCTCAAGAGTCTTCTCCAGCACCACAGTTCAAAAGCTGTGAAGGAGATAGATTCTCCCCTTAGGAGCAGAGTAGAGGGGGGCAAATTGAGCCCACACTTGAGCCTGGCTAAGCTGGGGCTGGCACGTGGTCCAGTATCCCACACCCGACCCATCGTAGTTGTTCTAAAATGGCAGCCCCGATACTAAGAGTCAGGCATCACACTGAGAGCTCGTCATTTGCTGTCTCATTTACTGCTCACCATAACTGGGCCTGTTACCAACCCCATTTCAGAGATGAGGAAACTGAGGCACAGAGAATTTAAGAACTGGCAGCTGCACAACCAAGAGAGCTGGGGTTCAAAACCTCAAGGCCTGGATCTTAACCTCCATGCCGTGTTACATCAAAGGGGCCTTGTTTAGACTATATATATATATTTACTTATTTGGTTGTGTTGGGTCTTGGTTGCAGCAGGCGGGACTGTCACTGAGCCACGGGGGATCTTTGGCTCTCCCTCACAGCGCCAGACCCTCTGGTTGCGTTGCGGGGGCTCCGCTGTGGCACTCCGGCTCAGCTGCTCTGCGGCAGGCAGGCTCTCAGACCGCCGACCAGGGATCAAACCCACGTCCCCTGCACTAAGGTGGATTCTTAACCACTGGGCCGTCTGGGACATCCCGAGGGCCTGGCTTCTGATAAAAGCAGCACAACAGCAGGCACGAGATTGGGAGGTTGGGGCGGGGGACGAGGGGGCGGGCGTCTGTCTGCCCGACAGTCCATCGGTTGGCTCTGCAGAGGGAGTCTCCTGGGTGTGCACAGGGGCAGGCGTTGCGGCAGAAAGGAAAGTTAAAAGTTCCTAACGTTGAAGGTGACTCCCCCCAAGGAATAAGATAAAGGAAGAGAGCCCCAGCAAACCAGGAGCCTGCTTGGGTCAGGTATCCTTGTCTACCGAGGGCTGTTTCGGTCCTTGCTAGTCCCAACAATGCACACGTCCCTTAAGGGCCTGCTCCATAATGCCCAGGCAGGACGGGTCTGTCACAGGCCCCAACCCTGCCCCTGGGGCCCAGGGTCATGGGGGAAGGAGGCTCCAAGGGACAGAGGGGATTGGAAAGCCAGCACTGTCCCCCTGCCCACCCCCGCCACGTCCTGCTCCTCCTTCCTCAGTCGGTTGGAGCCTCGCCTCCTCCTGGAAGCCTTCCTGGCCCCGTTTGCAGACACCGCTTCTGCTCTGCGCTGCAGTGCTGACCTGTCTGGATCAGCGCTGGGCCCCCGGGAGCAGACCCACGTCCTTGACCGGCTCCTCCTGGCGCCCGCGTCTGCACTCCGGGAGCCTTGAGGCAACATGAGTCCAGCCGGCCTGGACGGGACGTCCGCTCTCTGTGCTGTGTGACTGTGGGCAGGTGACTTAAACTCTCTGAGTCTCTGTTTCCTCCCAAAACAGGACTGATAATTCCAGCCTCATGAGATCAGTGTGGGAATGAAGGAAAATGGCGCCTGCGACCTGCAAGGCGCACAGCCAGCCCTGGGGAAGGGTGAAGAGAGTGCGAGATTGTCCTTTCTGGTGATGAAGGGAGCGGCCACCGAGCCCAACTGAAAGAGCCCGATGCTTCCCGAGGGCGCCCTGTAGCAGTTCCAGAGGGACCACCGCTCCTGCAGCCCTGGCCCCCCCGGGCCAAGGTCAACCACACACACTGGAAACAACAGGAAGAGGCCCCTGCTGCCGCCGAAAGACGCGGGATTTTCTGTGTGACCTGGGGGCTGCCCGTCACCCTCTCTGGTAAACCAGTGGGCGGAGGGGGAGACCTGACCCATAGAATGAAAGGAAGAGCCGGGCAGGGGGGCTCTGGGCCTGGCTCTGCCCTCCTCTGGCCTCAGTGTCCTCGTCTGCAGAATGGGGAGGTCCGCTTTGGACTGCAATATCCACGGTCCGTGTCAGCAGTCAAAGCCCCAGCTCTCATGCACCCCGTGTCCCGCTGGCTCTCTCCAGGCCCCTGCCCTTTGCCTCACCCCAAGCTCACACCCTCACCCCCTCCTGTCCGGACCTCTCCGTCTGCCTCACCCTGACGGTTTCAGCCCCTGCAGGACAGCTCCGAGTCTCTCCTTCCTCGGCTCCAGCACCCCCGGGACCAAACTGCAGCAGGGGCATGGCTGAGCCCCCGGCCTTGGCATTCGCAGCCTCCGCAGCCCAGCCCCAGCCCCCCTGCTCTTCCCCTGCTCTCCTCTGCGCCACGTACCTCAGGCTACAGCCACACCGGCCTCCTTGGAGCAGGGTCCATGGTGGCCTTCTGGGAGCTGCCGAGACCACAGCTCCTTGGCCTGCCAGACTCTCAGGAAATCATGAGGATTATAACTAAATGGCATCCTGCCCGGGGTGTATATGCCAGGCATGGTGCAAGCACTTTATATGTACGGTATCATTTGGTTTGTGCAACTACCCTGCCAAGCAGTCATTTTTACTTCCATTTTTAAAATGAGGAAACTGAGGGTGAACAGTTAAGCAACTTGCCCAAAATCACACCTCTAATAAGTGGTGATGCTAGGATTTATCTGCTGTGCTGCACAGCTTGCGGGATCTTAGCTCCCTGGCCAGGGACTGAACCCAGACCCACAGCAGTGAAGGCTCAGAGTCCTAGCCACCGGTCACCTGAGGTCGGTCCCAGGCTGCCGCGCCGCCAGCCTCCTGCTGTCTGCTTCTTGTGTGTGCCGCCCACAGGCGCTGTCCCTGCCATGCCCACCACGGGGCCTGGGAAGCCGGCGCCAGCCTCCCCCAGTGCAGGCCCCAACTCAAGGCCAAGGTGTTGGGAAGGACCACTGCCAGGCACATCGAGTGTGTGCATCAGCTTGACGAGGGGAAGTAAACGTGCTGGTTGCCGAGTGGCCCTGGAATGTTCTGGAGACTCCCAGCCAAATCGGGTTATTTAGCAAAGCTTGGGGGTAAGGGGATGATGGAGTAAGAGAGCATCTAAGTTAACTGGAGCCTTCTGAGTGTGAGATCGTGGCGGACAAGAGTGGCTGAGAAAGCCTTTCACCCAGAGGCCACTAGCCAAGCCCACTGTACATGGCAGGGCTGAGTCGGGTACGAGGCCCGTCGCAGGACACACAGAGGACGTGACTCACGGTCTGGAGACAGAAATCATGCCCCTCGTGAGGGCAGCACACGTTGGAAGGTGCCCCGGGCACCAGTGCCATCCATAGCATGGCATATTGTGTCAGAGCTAAGAGGGCCTGCAGCGCTCCAAAACCTACCCATTATACAGATGGGGAAACTGAGGCCTGGAGCAGGCCAGTTGTCAAAGGCCAGAAAAGCAAGTTGATTTCCCCTGGACTCCAATCAAGTCCAAAGCACATTGGGACAGCTCTGCAATGCCCTACGCTGTGCCGGCCGCCAAGATGGGGTAAGGAGAAGGGGAGGTGTGGGCCAGCCAAGCGCTCTGTGGGGGCAGCAGCCAGGGAGCACGGGAGGAGGATGGTGAAAATGAACCCAGGTTATTTCTGTGGTTAACACGTTTGGAGGGCTTGCCCCACACCAGGGATGGCGTGCCGTTCTGTTTTATTCTCACCACCTTTCGAGGTGCTCCTGTGAGCGCTCCAGTTTTCAGAGGAGTCTGAGGTTCAGAGAGGGACTGTGACTGATTCAAAGCCACATGGCAAATACGTGGATTGGAGGAAGCCAGGACCCTAACGGGCTCACGGCAGTGGGGGTGACCTAGCGGCTCCAGGGAGGAAGGAACGGTGGGGTCCCCTTGCTCAGTGTGGACGGACCATCCTCTCTGCAGAGCAAAACCTGCAGAAGGAGCTCTGGACGGAGAGTCAGAAGTCCTGGCTTCCGGGTTAGCTCTGCCCCCATTGGAAGGCTACGCTTGGACCAGTGGCTTCCATTCTGTGGGCCTCAGCCTCCCCATCTGTAAAATGGACTCAGTGCATCTTAAAATTTCAGAGGCAAGGATCCTTTTGAGATCCTGATGAAAGTCCTGGACACTAAGGCATATACCAACAAATGCAGCTGGGCACCCAGATCCAGAGTGTCACGTGGCTCAGGCCCTGATTCCTGAGATGCCTGGGCGAGGTGATCTCCAAGGTCCCCTCTGACCATGACTTCACCTAAGAGGGGCGAGTGGGTGAGGCTTGGGCGCTGGCTGTCCGGAGGACAAATGCCAGGGGAACCCTGAGGCTGCGGCTCTCCTTCAGGACTGCACACACCGCCCATGCATGCCACGTGCTGGCCCAGGCCACCCTCATGGGCCCGTCCGGGGCCCACATGCTCACACCTGTGTGGGCGCTGGTTGCCAAAGCGATGGAGAACCGTGACCGACTTATGCAAAGTCCACGGGGCAGGGGCCAGCCGTGGAAATGGGGACCCGGAGAGGATGCCGATTTGCTTTGCATCCGCTTCCCAGGGTGCTTGCAGAGAGGCACTGGTTGTGCTCGCTCTGGGCTGAAGGGGGCTGCCCTGGACTTCCCTCCTCCCACATCACGGAGGTTGGAGAGGGGCTGGAGCACAGGGGGGCCCACGAGGGGCCTGACCTGGGGACTGGGGGGGGGCCACACTGGCTGCTCTCCCCAACCCCACTCTTGCCTACCCTCTGCTTGCCTCTCTGCCCACCTCCCCTCCTTTTCCCTCTGTCTCTCCTATCCGTTCTACCTCCTCCAGGACCCAGTGGGGCAGCTGAGGGTAGGCTTCAGTTCAGCTGAGGTTAGGCAGGGGTTGGCAGGCAGGGATTCCCCGAGGAGGCCCTGAGCATCTGCTTGGTTCAGAGACACCTCGGAACAGGGCGCAGGGGGGCCTCAGAGCTGGTTCTCAAAGCGGCCAACCTCACCAGTCATGCCTCTGAGAGTTCAGATGTCCAAAGTGGAGTGGGCAGGAGGATCCCGAGAAGCTGGGGACCAAGGAGCCAGCAAAGGCCTGAAGGAGGAACTCTGCTGGGGTGGGGGCACCTTCTTGAGGACAGAGATCCACTCAAGCCCCCTTTCTGAACTTTGCTGGGTGACCTCAAGCAAGCTCGGTCTCATCCAGAAAACGATCTGAAGATCCCAAATGACCACAAGCCCACTGAGAGCCGGAAAAGTGATCGTCACTAAGGGAGCATAAAGGGCTAGGGCGGGGAAGAGAGCTGGCCTTGCTCTGTGGGGCTCCGGAGCGCCCAGCCTGCAGGGAGCCACCCAGCAGGCTCTGGTTCCACTCAGCTTCCTCACCTGTGAAATGCCCTCCACGGAGGGTGATTCAATGAGATGTGTACGTGAAGCACCTGCTTGAGAAATGATAGTGAGTGTACCCTGCAGGGTCGATGGCTTTGGTCCTAGCACGGAGCTGGCATTGTAGGCATTCTCGATTCTAGGCCCGATGAAGGCCCGGGGTCTGTGACTCTGTAGGACTCTCCTTCCTAAGACTCAGATCTGACCGACGCGGCTTCCGTCCTGGCTCTGCCACTTACTGGCAGTCTAACCTCTTCCGGGCATTTCAGTCCCCACAAATCCTTCTGACGCCGCCTGCCCGGGTGCCCGTGTACCCCAGCAGAACATCAGCTCCCTGCTTCACCCCAGCCTCTGTGCCCCAATGCTTGCGAGGCTGAGGGGTGCCTGCCGGCCACCTGGGGCCTGGAGAGAGGGCACGACAGAGCTCCGGGGGAGAAGGCTGAGGGGCCCCGGGCATCTGAGGGCCATATGGCACCTGCTCCACCATCCAGGGCAGCTGTCATCAACCCCGGGGAAGCGGCACAAGGCTGGCTGCCTGTCTCTGGAGCCAGAGTCAGCTATGCCTCCTCCCACCCCCTGGCTGGATGGCTCCCGCCCAGAAGCCACGGGGCTCCTGTGAGGGGCCAGGACAAGCGGGTGCTGGTATAGCCATTGGGAGCAAGTTCTGCTCTAGCCCCTGCCCCTTACTGAGCAGGTCTCCCTGAGCCTCAGTTTCCTCATCTGTGAAATGGGGCCAAAATAACACCACCTCCCTCCCAGGTCCAAGATAATTAGCAGGAGCACTGGCCCATGTTTAGGGAAGCCCAGCTTCAACTCCTTCCTGACCGCAGGCATCCAGGCCGATGGTGTTGAGAGAGTGGGTGAGGGTACGTTCTCCTTCACTGAGCGTCTCACCTGGGCAGGTCATGGGACGGGCTGTGCCTGCGTGATCAGTCATTTAGTCTTGTCTGACTCTTCGCGACCCTATCGACTGCAGCCTTCCCCCCACCCCAGGCCCCTTAGTCTATGGAATTCTCCAGGCAAGAATACTGGAGGGGGTCACCACGCCTGCCTCCAGGGGATCTTCCCCACCCAGGGGTTGATCCCTCATCTCCTGTGTTTTCTGCATTGCAGGCAGATTCTTTCTTTACCTGCTGGGCCATCAGGGAAGCCCATGGGACCTGGCACTTGGCTCTAAAACTCGTTGTTTGATCCTCAGCTCCTGGAGAAGCATCAGATCTGAGGTTGGAGAAGCCCTGGCACGTTAGCACTGTGCTCAGTGGCCAGGCAGGCGGCGGTGGGGAACAGACACCCAGGCGGCCACCGAGCTCCAGGTGTGTGAGTTACCTCACCCATCTGCTCCTCAGCCGCCCCCCCATCTGTAAAACAGGACCAACAGAACACACCTTCCGGGGTTACAGTGAGAACCTCAGGGTCTGACGTCTAGAGCCTTGAGCACAATGCGTGTGTTCAGTCATGACGGCTCTTACTATTTCCTGTGCTGCCTCTAGACAGAGAACATACAGGAACCATGATGATGGATGCGAGGGTGGCTGAGTTAATGAAAATGAAGATGTGGCTCTGATGAGAGGGTGGGTCTGCAGCCTGCCGCTTCCCCCCAGAGCCCTCCTCCCCGCAGGAGCTCCAGGTCTGCCTGGCGACTGGGGCACAGGTGGCTCCTAATTTCCTTAGCATGCACGCCCCACTGGCAGCCCATGGGCAGCGGTGGCAGGGACATCCGGCCTCAGTCAAATGGTTCACGCTCCTGCCCAGGCCTGCGGCGGGGCTCCAGCCGCAGCAGGGAAATGAAGAGGCTCCTTGGGCCACTGTGGACATGGGGACTTAACTGTGGTGAGCATGCAAAGAAGCCTTGGGCACGCGGGTGGGCATCGAGCCCTTGGGAGCCACCGGCCCCAAGCCTGGGAGACGAGGAGGGCGGAGAAAGTGGAGTGAGCAACAGCCACCCCCTGCCCTTATCCGGTGGAGTCAGAGGCTCTGGGCTGGGAGACAGGACAAAACATCCTTAAAGGCACAGCTGGGAGTCAGGGGCCTGACAGAGCAGGTGGCAGGGGATGGGTGAGGCCTCCATGGCCCGGGTTCAGACTCAGCCCTTTACCAACCAGCTGTGTGACCCTGAGATCCTCATTCTGCACGACTTCCATAGGCTTTCACAGCATGTCCTTAACAGGTACCTGGGAAGGTCAACCTCAACATCAGGGCTCTACTGAGGCTGATAGGGAAGCACTTGGCCAGTGAGCAGCCAGCTGTCTCAGTGAGCCCTTGAATAAGTCACTCCATTTGTTCAGAAATGATAACAGGGCCTCTGTATCCCCTTCTGCAAAATGTAGCTGCGTCCCTTCCCTGAGCTCCCACTCTCTCCTGACTCCATCCCCCCCACTCTCTCCTAACCCCATCCCCACTCTCACCTGACTCCATCCCCCACTCTCTCCTGATTCCATCCCCCCCACTCTCTCCTAACCCCATCCCCACTCTCACCTGACTCCATCCCCCACTCTCTCCTGAGTCCATCCCCCACTCTCTCCTGAGTCCATCCCCCACTCTCTCCTGAGTCCATCCCCCACTCTCTCCTGAACCCATCCCCCTCTCTCGACTCCATCCCCCACTCTCTCCTGAGTCCATCCCCCACTCTCTCCCTGACCCCACTCCCCTGACTCCATCCCTGACTCCATCTCCCCTGGCACATATCAGCAGCAGCCCTGAGTGAGCCAGGGTTGCGGTTCTGCCCAGGGTTGTGTCCCTTCCCCTCCCTCCAGTTCTAAGATCCTTAGACCAACAGCGCCTGGGACGGGGGTGGCAGATGTCTGTGAGGTTCAGGAACACCTCCGTTTCCATTACCTAGGGGTGAAGACAAGCTGGGGATGCACCGGTCTTCCCCTCTAAGTCAGCTGACTCAGGTGGAGTTTGGGCTCAAGATAACTGACCACGGTTGCACCCCGTCATGTCACCTGGTCAGCAAACAGATTCTTTCTTTACCTGCTGAGCCACTGGGGAAGCCCGTGGGACCTGGCACTTGGTTCTAAAACTTGCCATGAGATCCTCAGCTCCCGGGGAAGTGTCACATCTGAGGTTGGAGAAGCCCTGGCACAGGTAGGGGGCATTGAGGTGGGACGTTAGGACTGTGCTTGGGGCGTCTGCAGCCGTGTGGACATCCAGGTGGAAGAGAAAAGGTGGGCTTTGGAAGCACACAGACCTGGGTTTCCTGCCTGGGGATGCCACAGCTTGCCAAGTCCCTTCACTTTTCCACACCTGTGTCCTCATCTGCAAAATGGGAGCAAGGGAGCACTTCTTCGTAAGAAGGTTGTGCGTGAAGAAAACAGATGCAAAGGCTTCGGCACGTGTATGAGTCAGGGTTCTGAAGAAAAGCAGAACCTCTAGGAAGACGCGCAGAGACACAGGGCAAGCTTTATTGTAAGGAGCAAGCCCACATGATCATGGAGGCTGGAAAGTCCAAAGTGTACAGTGCTGGCTGGGAAGCCAGAAACGCAGGGAGTAGCAGCTGAGTCCAAAGGCAGCCGCTGGCAAGTTCCTTCCTGCTCACGGGCACATATGCAGGGGGAGGTCAGTCTTTGTTCTGTTCAGGCCTTCAACTAATTGGATATGGCCCACTCACGTTATGGACAGTAATCTGCTTTCCTCAAAGCCCACAGATTTAAATGTACAAGCGTGCTAAGTCACTTCTGTCGTGTTGGACTGTGACCCCATGGACTGTAGCCTGCCAGGCTCCTCTATCCATGGTATTCTCCAGGCAAGAACACTGGAGTGGATTACCATGGTCTCCTCCAGGGGATCTTCCTGACCCAGGGATCAAACCCATGCCTCTTCCATCTCCTGTTAATCTCATCCAAACAACACCTCCATGGAAACATTCAGAATAATGCCGAAGTAGACACCTGGGCATCATAAGCCAGCCAAGCTGACCCATGACCTTAACTATCACAGCACTTAATGGTGGTTGTTACAACAATGGGTAAGGAGGTTAACATTGTTGAATCATTAATTCTATAACTGGCATTGCTCTCAGCACTTCTGTGAATTAACTCATTGAATTCTCAAGACTGTGTGTGTGGGCGGGGGGGTGGTGGCGTGGTTATTTCCATCTATGAAGAGACAGAGTCAGAGACGACTGCCCAACTTTTCAGAGTTGGGATTTGAACCCAGGCCCTCCGGTCCCAGAGTTCCCGCCACTCACGTAGGACTTCCTGCCAGCAGGGCTCACCCTTCCTTCCATCACATCAGGGGCACGGTGCCCCTGACACCTAGTGAACGTTGGCAATCTCAGCGGACAAGAAGGTGACCAGCCCCCACCGCTCCCACCAGAAAGGCCACCAGTCCGGTTCAGGAAGAGGCATTTTATTGGGTGGCGTCAGGGGACATCCCACTGCCACCTCCCAGGGCACAGCTAGTAGAACCAGGAATACCTCCGGCCTGCCCGCCGCCCGTCCTGGCCCCGCTGTGAGAAACACCCCTGACCGCGGCCACGGCGTGTGACCGTGCACTCAGCGAGCGGCCACCCCAGCCCCATGGGGGCCCCACACCAGCCGCGCCTGAGGAGGGTCCCTAAAAACTGCCCCCAGAGTCGCCACTTACAATCCCCTGACCACCCAGGATGCATCTGAGTGCCCCCCAATTAGCTGCATGAAGGAACAGGCCTCCGACGGGCCAGTCCACACAGAGCCACGAACATGCCAAGGAGGGACGATTCTGTAAGTGAGCCTCAGCCAGGCTGGACGGGGACCCGAGGTGAGGTCTCGGGGCGCTGGGGAAGGCAGGGGCAACATCCACCTGGGCCAGTGGGCACTGAGCTCCTGCAGGAAGCCCCAGGCCAATGGAGGCTCTCGAGGCCGGACCCAAGAGCTGAGGAAGCGGCAGGAAGGGCCCCCAAGGTCTGCCAGCCTCAGGACCGGCAGGGAGGTCCGGCGCCCTGGCCGGTGGGCTGCAGAAGCCCCCCGTCCCACCGCCTGGAGGCCGCCAGGAATCCGAGGGTCTCTGGTGAGCCCAGGCACTCGGGAGCAAGGCACACAGGGTCTAAGGCGTCTGGTTGGGCACAGGTACCTGCCGGCACAGGTGGATACCTGCTGGCACTGGTGTGTCTGGGCAAAGGGCAAGTGAGCAGCACGAACCAAGCAGGGCAAAGCCGGCTGGTGCCCCCACGACCTGTGACCACAACGTGGCAGCCCCACAGGCCACCCTGGTCCCCCCTAACCCTGGAGACCCGGAGGAGCCAGGCGCCCCGGTGGGTGTGGCGTGCCAGGGAGCCCAGAGCTGTGTCCTCCTCCCACAGATCCACGAGCTGCTCCACCGCCCCTCCCCAGGCCCCCGAGACCCAGAACACAGCGGAGAGGAAATGGAAGGGGACCGGCGGAGAAGCAGTCAGGTGCCGAGGCCACACCTACCAGGGGATGTCTAGGACAGTCTTTGGGAGCACAGCTGGCAGCCCTATTCCTCCCGACAGCGTGATCTCAGCCCAGAGCCCGCACCTGACTCTAAGGGGGGACAGGCCAGGAGGCAGGCCGGGGCGGGGCAGGGGGCAGCAGTCAGGCCTACAAAGAGGGTCGGCCCCTGGGGAGCAGGGTGCAAGCGTGGGGCGCGGTCAGTGCACCAAGGTCAGTCTTCTGGACGGACGGACAGGTGGACGGCGGAGGCGCCGAGCGGGGCTCACTGCATGTACGGGTAGCGCCAGTCCCCCAGAGGCCCGTGCGTCTCCTTGATGACCTGGGGTGACGTCCACCGCAGGACATAGTGGGGGCCGCCCGGCTTGTCGTTAGTCCCTGTGGAAAGACAGCTGTTTGTCCCCCAAAAGGTACAACAGCTCTGCGTAGAAGGGAGAAGGAGTGGGGAGGAGCGGACGGAATGAACGGGGCAGCCAGCAGCTAAGCTAGCCCCTAAACGGCGGCCGGGGCTCCCCAAGCACCTCAGGGCAGAGGGCACTCGGCCAGCGGTCGGCGGGGGCAGGAGCCGGCAAGCGGACAGGATGCCCAGGCTCCCCAGGTCCCTGAGCAGCCCCTGCAAGGCGTGGCCGAGAGGCAGGCGAGCACTGTGGAGGGCACTGGACGGGGAGCTGGGAGGCTGAGGTTCTGGCCCTGGCTCTGCCACTAGGCACCGGGACCTCTGGCAAGTCCCTGCCCCTCGCCAAGCCTCAGTTTCCCCATTTGTAGACAGGAGGGGGCTGGACTGCAATGGCCTGGAATACGTCAAGTCATGGTTAGTTGCTAAGTTGCGTCCACCTCTTTCTGACCGCATGGACCAAGAGCCAGGCTCCTCCATCCATGGGATTTCCCAGGCAAGAATGCAAGCGAGTTGCCGAGTCCTCCTCCGGGGGATCGTCCCGGCCCAGGGATCAAAACCCCATCTCCTGCACTGGCAAGCGGATTCTTTACCGCTGAGCCACCCGGGAAGCCAAAACGCGGATGCTGGGACCCACATCCCGGCTCCACCACTTCCTGGCCGTGCGCCCTTGGGCCAATCACTTCACCTCCCTGGGCCTCAGTTTTCCCCTCTGTAAAATGGGAAGGGGGCGGTGGGCAGGACTCTGCGTCAGCACGGGGCCTGGCTCTCTGTGCCTCTTAACATCCTCGAGATGAAGCAGCAAGGGTCTCCCCCAGGAGTTCAGCCCCCTCCTAGAAAGGAGGACCCACTCACCCGAGGCTCGGGCGCCCCCGAAGGGCTGCTGGCCCACCACCGAGCCGGTGGACTTGTCGTTGATGTAGAAGTTGCCAGCAGCGTTCCTCAGCAGCTCTGTGGCCTCCCGGAGAACGTCCCTACAGGGCAGGGCCGCAGTAAGAGGGCGGCCGGCTCATCCCTGCCCCAGGGCCGATCCTCCAGCAGCCCTCCGCAGCTCACACGGGCCGCCCGGTGAGCACGGGGCCAGCCGCCAGCCCTGGGCCCCTGCCCTCGGCAGCTCGGGAACCCCCGAGCCCCAGCCTGCCCCCTCAGGTTCCAACCCCGCATTCCCCTCTTAGAGGCAGACACAGGGAGGCAACCAGTGCCACGGAGAAAAGACAGGACAAAGCCTCAGGTCCAGCGTCAGGGCACCCAGCGGGGAATCCTGCCTCTGCCAGACAAGTGGCGCACCCGGGTCCAAGCTCTGCCTTCCGCCCTGAGCCCCATCAGACCGGGCGGCGGGTCACAGGCGCTGACTGCCGGGCCCCAACCCTAGAGACCTGGCTTCAACAGCCAACAGTGCGGCCCCAGCATCAAGGCTTTAACAAGGCGCCTGCGGCCTCTGCCTGCCTGCCAGCCGGGAGAGCAGAGATCCGCGTCCGGAGGGGCCGTCTCCGGGGACGGGGCTGCAGCCTCTCACCTGTCCTGGGCGAACACTGCCCCCGTGAGGCCGTAGCTGCTGGTGCTGTCCACGAGCCGCAGCGTCTCCTGGTACTCCTCGTCTGGGTAGACGTACGCAGCCAGCACAGGACCGAAGATCTCCTGGAGGGAAGCCCCAGGGTCGGGCCCGCCTGGACCCACCCCCGAGGCCTCCGCCGCCCCCGGACCCCCTTCTCAGCCCAGCAGCCTGGGCCAGGCCTTGCCTCCCGCTGGGTTCTCTCCAGGACAGGTCCTGCCCTGCCCACCCCACCGCACCCGGCAGAAGATCCGAGGACCCTCTGGCCTCCCTGCCAGCCAGACCCACCCCCAGAGCCAAGATTCCAGGCCCTTGGAAGGGGGACACTTCCGGCAACAGCCGGCCAGGGAACTGCCCCGCGACAGCACTCGGGGGGCTGGGGGAAGACCCCTTCCCCCGCACTGTCATCCTGGGCAACTGCCCTGACTTCTCAGAAACTCAGCTTCTCATCTGTGCAACGGGAACAAGACAGCAAACCTCATCCCCACCAACTCCCTGCCCCACTGAAGACTCTACAGACATCAGAAGCTGAGAGGGCTAAGGGGCCTCTGGGCAGCAGGCAGTCAGCGCTGTGGCGTCAGGCCAGCCAGCAGCGTCAGGGATCTGGGGCCAGGGGGCCTGAGCGCAGGGCCTGGCTCTGCTCTCCCCGGGGGTGAGGCAGGCCCCTGGCAGGGCCGCGCCGTCCTCAGCTGTGAGACGGGATGACGCCCCGGGAAGCACGCGGAGACGCTGCCTCCTCCCAGCCCCACCCGCCTCCCGCCGTCACCTCCTTCATGATGGGGTCCTGGGGGTCCTTGCTCTCGATGAGGCAGGGCTCCACAAAGTAGCCCACAGAGTCGTCACACTGGCCCCCGGCCAGGATGGTGAGGCTGGGCGAGGAGCGGGCGCGCTCCAACCACTTCCGGATGCGGCCGAAGGACTGCAGGGTCGGGGTGGGGTGTCAGGGGCCGGCTGGAGGCCGTTCCCAGCAGAAGCCCCCAACACAGCTGCCCCAGATTCTGAAGCGGGCAATGGCGGGGCTGGGGGCCGGGGTGGCTGACAGCAAACAGGGCCTGGCCGAGCAGGGCAGAAACAGGAGCGCATGTCCAGGCTCGTGTGTACATGTGTGTCAGAACACGTGCAGAAAGAGAAAGAAAGGGAAGGCACTCACTCGTGTCCGACTCTGTGTGACCCCATGGACTGTAGTCTAGCAGGCTCCTCTGTCCATGGGATTTTCCAGGCAAGGGTACTGGAGTGGGTTGCCATTTCCTTCTCCACGAGATCTTCCTGACCCAGGGATTGAACCCGGGTCTCCTGCATTGCAGGCAGACGCTTTACCCTCTGAGCCAGCAGGAAAGTCCCAGAACATGTATACTTAGATATAAACATCATGGAAACATACAGATACATAAACGTGTCTTTAGGTTTAAGGCCGTGAGTCTTGTGCACTATGTTTCTGCAATGCAGACCCACACATGTGCCTACACAAGTGTGTGCATACATGCACACAATACCCATGCGTGCACACATGTCAGATCTGTCTATGGAGAGTGTGTGTGGGTGTGCGTGTGTTTACATGGGTGGAGCTACGTGCATGACCCCCCAGAGGTCTACATGAACGTGTTCACAGCTCTGCGTGTACCTGTGTTCAGGGCTATGTGTGCAGGTGTGCGGGCCTATGTGTAAGAGTGTGAACACAGGCACTTCAAGGGGGCCTGGTGGCAGGGTGTGCAGGAGGCGAGCTCCTCTCTGGGGAGGGATGCTTCTATTCCTTCCAGGGCTGGCGGGAGCGGCAGGGACTGTGTGCGTGGCTCTCAGACTACCCTGCTCGAAGCAGATCTGGGTCACTCTTCCCGCCCCCAACCCAGCCCAGGCCTGACACCCCCCGGAACTCCCGTACCTTGGCATCAATCACAGCAGAGAAGAAGATCCCAAAATCCTCTGCAGGCTGGAGGCAAGGGACACGGATAGAGAGGAGGTGGCTGTGGGCCGAGACCAGGGGAGCGCCCCCCTCGCAGACCGCGCCCCCCGGCAGGCAGCCAATCCCATCAGCCCCCCGCTGGGCCACTCACGTTGCCCACTCTGATCCCACGGAGCCCCTCCAGCAGCCGCCCTTTGATCTGCGGCCACAGCGAGCGGGGTACGTAGAGGCGGGAGCAGGCCGAGCACTTCTGGCCGCCGTACTCGAAGGCCGAGCGCAGGGTCCCGCTCACCACGCTGTCCACGTCGGCCGAGCGGTGCACGAAGTGGAAGTTCTTGCCCCCGCACTCTACGGGGCGGGAAGGGAGGGGGCGCGCGTCGGGCCAACCCTGGGGCCCAACACACGGCCTGCTCCTGCGCACAGAGCCCCGTGACCCGCCCCCGGGATGAGCGGAGGCGGCCGTGAGAAGCTGCGCGCCCTGGACACTGACCAGCCAGGCCTGTCCTCCCACCCTACAGACAGGAAGACGGAGGCCCAGGCACGGGCAAAGGGCACCAGGGGGCGTCGGGACCAGCTTTCCCACTTCACAGACGAGAAAACTGAGTCTGGGGGTGGGAATGCTGCCCAACATAAATAAGGCCAAGGAAGGGCCAGAACCCAAGGCTCCCCGAAACTTGGCCACTCCCGGCAGCGGGCGCAGCTTCCTTTGAGCCTTCCCCTGACCCCAACCCGGGTCCACGGTCAGGGCTGGCTCCTCTTTCCTCCCCGTGGCAGGGGGACACCCCTCCCTGGTCCCCGTGGTGTGAGGAAGCCCAGGGAATCACGCCACTATCCAGGCCTTATCAGTTTCTTCATTCAGTTAAACATCAGCCAACAGCAGCTCGTGTTACAAAATACTCACTACCTGCCAGACTCAGTTCAAAGCACTCCGTGCCCCTTTTCACCGAAGCCTCATGGCAACCTCCCGTTATGATCCCATTTTAAAGACAAGAAGACTGAGGCATGTAGAGACTAAGGCGCGTACTCAAGGTTGGGAAGTGGTGGAGTAGGCAGCGGTCTTTCTCCCTCAGGGAGACGGTGGGAAGGCGACTGAACAGAAAACCACGGACAGCTGACCCAGGGGACTCTGCTTCCTGGCTTATGAAGGTTGGACTGGGGTGTGCTGAGAGGCTGGAAATTAGAGATGCTACAGTTGGCCCTGAGCAGAGTCACCTGCCCTGACACCCCTAACAAAGCCCCACCAGCTTAAGAGGCAAACTGTTACATATAGCATGGATAAACAACAAAGTCCCTAGCACAGAGAACTATATTCAATATCCTGTAACAAGCCACAATGGAAAAGAACTTGAAATAGAATATACATATGTATAACTGAATCATCTTGCTGTATAGCCGAAATTAACCCAATACTGTAAATCAACCCAATTTTGTAAATACTGTAGCCCAAGACTGTAAATCAACCCATACTTCAATAAAAATTCTTTAAAAAGCTCCCACCAGCTCAGGAGTGGGGTCCAGTCTCCCTGTGGGCCCCACTTCACTTCCAGGAGCAAGAAGGCTAAACCACCAGCCCCAGCTCTGCCGTTACTGCACTGTGACCCACTGGGGCCTCTGTCAAAACAGGGTTCTGTACCCCAAAGAGCTTCAGAAGCACTACACATCAACCCTGGCTCTTGACGATGAGTAATGCACATCAGCGGGTTAAAGGCTCTGAGAAGGCCTGCAGGTAAGGAATCCGTTTTGCTTTAAACACAGTGCACGCCAAATGTCCTTGGCCACGAAACTGTGGGAAAATTATTTCAGCAAGACCCACCCCTGCCGACGTCTCAGCCCCGTCTCCCGCCCCACCCCACCCCTTTCCTCAGCTACACTGGCCTGTTTCTTCACGCACAAGCTCATTCCCACCTCGAGGTCTCTCCATTAACCGTCTCCTTGGCCTAGATCTGGGCGATGCAGCCTGATGCAACATGGGGCCGCAGGAGCCCCATGCGGCCGTTTAAATTCAAGTTAATCAAAACTAAGCACAACTTTCACTTCCTCAGTCACGCAAGTCACGTCTCCAGCGCCCCGCGGCCACACGTGGTGAGTGGCTACCCTACGGGACCGCACGGTGAAGCCATGTCCATCCTTACAGGAAGGTCCGCCGGACGGCGTCCGCACCCTGACAGTCTGCTCTCCAGACCTCGGCGAGGCCCGTTTCCCTTCACTGTTCAGGTTTCCATTCAAATGTTCCCTCCTTGAAAGAGGCTCCCCACCCTGGAGTCACAGTCGCCCGCCACACCCAGCCTCTGGGCGGCCCTGCCTGTCACCTCTTTGCTCTCCTCTAATGAGCCACAGCCCTTCTCACCCCACGACCGTCATTCATCCCGCTGTTTACTGCCCGCCTCCCACCGCTGGAACAGAAGCTGGTGATGGCTGGGTCTCTGGCTCTCATCACCCTTGCATCCCCACTCTCCAAAAAGTGCCTCTGCACAAACAGTAATTTCCTTGCTGCATGAGGAATGGGTAAGAAATGCGTGCTCTGAGCCGGAAGTGCTCTGAACAACCCCGGGCCCTGCCAGGGTGGGGGCTCCAGGCTGGAGCGCTCTGCCCCGTAGCCCCCCAGCTCTGGGGGCAGCCCCTCCACCGCCTCCTCTCCCACCACGGCCAAGGCTGGGGAGGGGGGCCCTTACCTCCGGCCAGGCGTGGGAAGGTTTGGAACCGGTCCAGGTTCTGAGCCACCTGCTTCCACAGGTGTTTGAAGGTGCTGAAAGCAGAGGACAGCACAGGGATCAGGGTGCCAGGCTCAGGTACCTGAGCGGGTGAGGGGCCTGCTCCCCGCCCGCCCGACCAGAGGGTGGGGCGCAGGGCAGGCAGCTGGCAGGGGTGACGGCGGCGGCGGAGTGATGGGGCACCAGGTAGGAGATGGCAGCTGGCAACGGGCTGCGTTCAGGGCCCACGAGGAGGGAGCAAGGGGAAGCTTGGCGGCAAGGCAGTGCAGAGAGGGGCCACGCTCCAGGCCAGGGCGTGGGGATTCCAGTCCCCACCCAGGCGCACACAGCTGTGTGATCTTGCGCCCAACACGTAACCTCTCTGGGCCTCAAGTTCATGCCACTCTGGAAACGGGAAAGAACAATTCCGCTGGGCGGGGCCGTTTTGGGACGGCTCTGATGTGAGTCAAGTGCTGGGGACAGTGCCGGGCACGCCGTGGCTGCCTGATGGGGCAGAGACACCACCAGGGTCGGCGGGGAGCACCTCGAGCCCCGGGGACCCGGGAGGGTCCCGGGAGAGGCAGCTCAGGCCCCCGCCTCCTCGCCGGGCTCCAAGTGTGACCAACCTCAGCACCACAAAACAATAAAAATGCTAATCACCAGGGAGCTGGCGACACAGCAGCTGATACTAATTTATGACTTTCCCACCTTGGAGCCCGCTGCTCACCAGAGCATGGCAAATGGGGGCCAGACCCACCCCGCCCGCTAATAGGCAGGGACCCATGGGGCCCGCGGCTGGCGGAGCGGGCCTTTTGGAAACCTGCCCTCCTCAGCAATTCTAACGCGGCTGTTGCCACCCGGAAAACGTTGGACAGGGCGGGCGGGAGCATGAGGTCAGGCAGAGAGCAGAGAAGCCACCGCGGGTGAACCCAGGACACCTGGGAGACCCAGAGTAGAGACCCCGACCTCTCCGCCCAGACGACCCACGGGGACCTCAAACTCAAGGTGACCAGCCTCTGGTCCATCTTCTTCCCGAGGCTCCCGGGTGCCCAGCCACCTGGGGTGCCCACCTTGGTGACCAATGCCCACCTCCAGCCTCGAGTCTGGACGTTCCCACTGACCCCCCAGCCCCACAGACAGGCGATCGAGTCTCCCTGCTACCTCCTCACGTGAACCAGCCCATCTCTCCTGGCTGCCACCTCTCCACCCGGGTTCAGGCGTCCACTCTCCCTCTCTGGATCCTCCTAACCTGTCTCCTGCTCCCAGCCACGAGAGACCAGAGCCATCATCTAGGTCAGAGGCTGCACACGCAGGTCCCAGAGGGGCTGAGGTTGCCCAGGCATGCAGACACCCAGGGCCTGCTGGGATGGCGGGGAACCAGAGACCACCCACCCACCTCCGGCCAGTAGTGCCACACAGAAATGCAGGCCCCGTGGGACCGGGTTCGTACGTGAGGCCCCATTTGGATTTTCACATGAAACTGTCCCGGTGGTACAAGACTGTCCATCTCTGTTAGGAGTCAAAGAACACAGAGCCACTGGCCAGGTCCAACTGGAGAGCAACCATCTGTACTCTGCTCGAAACAAAAGTCTGATTGATTAAGCCACTCCCTCTAAAGAATCTGCCTGCAATGTGGGTTCCATCCCTGGATCAGGAAGATCCCCTGGAGTACGAAATGGCAACCTGTTCCAGCATCCTTGCCTGGAGAATCCCATGGACGGAGGAGCCTGGTGGGCTACAGTCCAAGGGGTTGCAGAGAGTCGGACATGACTGAGCAGCAAACGCTGTCATCTTGACGGTCCTGCAGGTAACCTTCCATGGCTCCTATCACCTTCAGGATAAAGTCCAAACACCTTTGCAGGCTCACAGGGCCCTACAGTCACAAGTCTAATCCCTCAAGAGGCATTTCCCTGATGGTCCAGTGGTTAAGACTCTACACTTCCAATGCAGGGGGCCTGGATTTGATCCCTGGCCAGGGGGACTAGATCCGCATGACTCAACTAAGACACAGTACAGTCAAAACAAAACAAAACAACCCCCCAGAGGTAGGACCTGGACCACCCCACGCGTTCACCGCCCAGCCTTAGCGTCGGCAGAGCCCGGCAAGCACAGGGGTTCAGTAACATCAGCTGAGCGCACGAAAACATGGCTGTGATCAAACCATGTGCTACCCGCACCCTCTGACCCTCAGCCCCAAGCTGCACACTCCAGCCTCATGGGACCGCGTCCACCTCCCAGAGCACAAGAGCGTCAGCCTTACACCTCTGCAGGTGCGGTTCTCCCTCCTAGACTGCTCTCCTCCACCTCTGCCTGGCCTACTCCTCTGCTTAGACGCCATCTCCTCCAAGAAGCCTTCCTGACTTCTCCTCCAATTCATTCCAAGCTTCCCTTTGTCCTTTCCAGGGACAGGGGTGGCATCAAAATCCATGTTGCCAAATACCTATAGGCTGCTTCTGGCCTGTGACACTCCTTCCTGTCCACTAACTAGTCTGACCCTCACAATGATTCTGCAAGGTAGGAATCAGCACACTCAGGTGAAGGCATGGAGGCTCAGAGAGGTGAAGGGGCTCACCCAAGGGCCACTCAGCGAGGACGTGGGGTACAGTCAGCGCCTGGCCCCTGAGTTCAGCCCTGGTTCCCAGACAGAGGTCGGGAGGCCTGGGGAGCATCCCAGGCTACCCTGCCCAGCCCTCCTCGGGGACTTACGGCACACTGCCTGTGAAGTTGATGCCACACAGGTGCTCTGAGCTGGTGACGGTGTCCCCGAAGGTGGGCCCATCGGCTGGCACAAACTGGATGATGTTGGGGGGCAGCCCGGCCTCCCTGAGGACGCGGTAGACGGCGTAGCTGGCCAGCATGGCGGTGTCGCTGGGCTTCCACAGGACCACGTTGCCCTGCCCGGGAGGCACGGGGGTGACTCACAAGGCCAGGGGCGGCCAGCAGCCCCGACCCCCACCCTACCCCAAGGTGCAGCCATCCCTCAGCTGCAGCCGCCAGGGGGGTCCCCTGCAGGCCAGGATGCCCCCTACCCGGCCCCACTCCCCGAGGGGCTGGGCACCAGGCCCTCACACTCCTCGCGAATGAGCTGACGCCCTGCCCCGTCTGCTCCCACGCTCTGGCCAAGGCTCCTTTCCTCCTGAAGTCTGTGCCAACTGGTCCTGCCAACACCCCTCGGGCAGGTCTGTCCTAGGTGTTTCCAAGTTGCCGGGCGCCCACAGGGCGAGGCTGAGACAGCACGCACGGGTTCTGTCTGCACGTGTTCTGGATGGAGGCGGGCACGTGGGCGCCGGGTGTGTGCAGGTCTGTCTGAGCACAGACACACGAGGATGGGCCTGTACGTGGGCACCTCCCAGATCACCCGGCCGCCCCGACCACTCAGCCCTCCTCCTGCTGCTCCCTGGGTGGCCCAGGCCCCCCGCGGGCAGGGCTGCAGCTCCCCCATCAACTCACGGGAGCTCACGGCCACCTTCATCCTGACCACAGCAGTGGGCCCTACCGACGTCGAGACCACCGGGACAGACCAAGCCCAAACCTCTACCTGTTTCATCATCTATTAGCCACGCAACTCCGACAAATAAGCCACCGGGCACAGAGCAAGCATTCGAAGGTGAGCTGAAATTATCATCAGCAGCAGCAGCCCTGCATAACACTAAACCTGCACTGGGCCAGACCTGCCTGGCGTCAAGACGAGTCCCAACACAGTCTGACTTGCTCTTCCCAACCCTGTAACGTGAGCTTTTCTGTTATTTCTATCTTGCTGATGAGGAAATGGCCTCAGAGGAGGGCAGGGGCTCGCCTGGGGTCACCCAGGGAGAGTGGTGCAACGCGGGGACCCAGATCAGCCTCTGACCGCGGAAGTCTCTCCACGGCCCCCAGCTGCCTCCACTGTGGGCCTCTGCCCACAACAAGGGCTGGGGCCCAGGGCTCCGACGCGGCCTCCTGACTGTTGAGAGGGAAGCCAGGACTCGGTCCCGCCACCCCCAGTCCGCTGTCCACATCTCACCATCAAGGCGGGAGCCCCTGCCAGGTTGCCGCCGATCGCCGTGAAGTTGAAGGGGGAGATGGCCGCCACGAAGCCCTGGGGAAGAAGAGGCAGTGAGGCCAGGCCCAGGGCTTCCCGCGGCTCCCCGCCAGCACCACCCCCAGGCGGTACCTCCAGCCCCCGGTACAACACGCTGTTGGTGCTGGGCGGCACGCTGAGGGGCTGCTCGCCTTCCAGCTCCACCGCAAACTTGGCGTTGAAGCGGAAGAAGTCGATGAGTTCAGCCGCGGCGTCGATCTCCGCCTGGATCACCGTCTTCCCCTGCGAGGCGGGAGGGCCCCGGGGTCAGTGGTGGAGGACCTGCCTCCCAAGAGCCCTCTCCCGACACTGGACCCTGTGCCCACAGTCACATGATGCGCACGTGTGTTTGGGAGAACCAACCAGGGGACCCGAGGACTGCAAACACCGGCCGTGGGGAAGGCCTCTGGGCTCTCCGGGATCAGGCAGCCCCTCCCTGCACACGCGGTCACTAGTGGCTGCTCGCCCTGCTCGGGACGCCCCGCCAGGGAAGGGGAACTGCTCCTTCCTGCCTCTCTGTGCCTGCCCCCTTGCCCCCTGCTCTGCGCGGCCACTGTGCTTCCTACAAGCTCCTGGGTCTTCAGTTCAGTTCAGTCGCTCAGTTGTCTCCGACTCTGTGACCCCATGAACCGCAGCACGCCAGGCCTCCCTGTCCGTCACCAACTCCCGGAGTTTACCCAAACCCATGTCCATTGAGTCGGTGATGCCATCCAACCATTTCATCCTCTGTCATCCCCTTCTCCTCCTGCCCTCAATCCTTCCCAGCATCAGGGTCTTTTCAAATGAGTCAGCTCTTTACATCAGGTGGCCAAAGTATTGGAGTTTCAGCTTCAACATCAGTCCTTCCAATGAACACCCAGGACTGATCTTTAGGATGGACTGGTTGGATCTCCTTGCAGTCCAAGGGACTCTCAAGAGTCTTCTCCAACACCACAGTTCAAAAGCATCGGCACTCAGCTTTCTTTATAGCCCAACTCTCACATCATACACGACCACTGGAAAAACCATAGCCTTGACTAGACGGAACTTTGTTGGCAAAGTAATGTCTCCGCTTTTTAATATGCTGTCTAGGTTGGTCATAACTTTTCTTCCAAGGAGTAAGCATCCTTTAATTTCACGGCTGCAATCACCATCTGCAGTGATTTTGGAGCCCCCCAAAATAAAGTCAGCCACTTTTTCCACTGTTTCCCCATCTATTTGCCATGGGGTGATGGGACCGGATGCCATGATCTTAGTTTTCTGAATGTTGAGCTTTAAGCCAGCCCTTTCACTCTCCCCTTCCACCTTCATCAAGAGGCTCTTTAGTTCTTCGCTTTCTGCCGTAAGAGTGGTGTCATCTGCATATCTGAGGTCCTAGGTCTTAGGTCAAATAAAGAGGCATCTTCCTTTGGTCCTGGAGTGTGTGCGCCTCTTCCTGCCCAGGCGTGGCTCCCCTGGGACCCTCTGGAGACTCAACACCCACCCAGGGGGGCTCGGCTCAATCGGGAGACACTGGGCTGGTAGTGGGGGTGTCGTAGCGGCTGCGTGCAGCAGAGGGCGCTCTCGTTACAGGCTGGCGACCGGGCGGGGCTGTGGGCGGGGCCGGGGCTGTGGGCGGGGCCAAGATCCCCACTGTGGACAGGAACCGTCTCCCTGGGCTCCTTCTCCGCAGTCTGCGCTCTCACTGCTACCTGCCGGCTCAATAAGCATTCACTCCAAAAGCGCTCATCAGGCGCTTCCGTGATTCCACGTAGACACAGAGCAAGACCCAGAAAGGCAGAAAACGTTAACATGTGATTGCTAAGCCCAAAAAGCTAGTAAAGGGGCAGCAAACACATATGAAGTCATCACCGCACCCCAAGGCAACCTGAGCGGTAACTAAGGAAGGAACAGCATGTCGGGAGGGGCACAAAGGTGGGCCCAGTCCTTGGGACTGGTGAGGCCCTAAATGTCTCACATAGGAGGTGTGCCCGGGCTAGACCGTGACAGTTAAAGAGTTCAGAAAGCAGGGGATACTCCCCTGGTGGCCCAGGGGGAAAGAATCCTCCTGCTAGCGCAGGAGACACGGGTTCGATCCCTGGTCCGGGAAGATCCCACATGCCGCGGAGTAACTAAGCCCGTGAGCCACAACGACTAAGCCTGTGCTCTGGAGCCCGGGCGCCCCAGCTACTGAGCTCACAGCCCTAGAGCCTGTGCAGCCGCTGCAATGGGAAGCCTGCGTCCACAACTAGAGAGCAGCCCCCACCCGCTGCAGCTGGAGAAAAAGCCCACGCGGCAACAAAGACCCAGCACAGCCAATAAAAATATTTTTAAAAAAAACGTTCACAGGGCAGAGAAGACAGGGAGCATTCTAGCCGGGGGACCTGGGCCAGAGACTGGGGCCGGGACGCCTGTGGTGTCCAGGAGCCTGGCTAGGTCCAGACTGGTGACATCGTGGGCAGGATGGCCTGGCGGGGAGGGGCACAGCAGCTACAGCTGGACAGAGGTGGGGATGGAAGGGCCCCGGGAGCCAGGCTCAGGACTTGGGACATGATTCCCAGCCAGACAGCGAGAGTTCGATGGTTCATACGCCTGGAGTGACCTGCTGGGGGCGTCAGAGACCGCGGTGAGGGCTGCAGGGGCCTGCCGGAGCCTGGAGGACCGTGTGGGCCACTGTCAGTCCTGGCAAAGCGTGACAAGGGCCTGGCCCAGGGCAGAGACAGACGGACGCGAGGGGCTACTTACAGAGGAGGGCATGTGAGTGCAGTCCAAGTCAGCTGGCCGATAATATACATGGGTCTGTCAAGGCTGTGGTTTTTCCAGTAGTCATGCATGGATGTGAGAGTTGGACTATAAAGAAAGCTGAGTGCCGAAGAATTGATGCTTTTGAACTGTGGTGTTGGAGAAGACTCCTGAGAGTCCCTTGGACTGCAAGGAGATCCAAGCAGTCCATCCTAAAGGACATCAGTCCTAAATATTCATTGGAAGGACTGATGTTGAAGCTGAAATTCCAATACTTTGGCCATCTGACGCAAAGAACTGACTCACTGGAAAAGACCCTGATGCTGGGAAAGATTGAAGGCAGGAGGAGAAGGGGACAACAGAGGATGAGATGGCTGGATGGCATCACCGACTCAGTGGACATGAGCTTGAGTAAGCTCTGGGAGCTGGTAATGGACAGGGAGGCCTGGCATGCTGCAGTCCATGGGGTCGCAGAGTCGGACACGACAGTGACTGAACTGACCTGAGCTGTCCTCTCTCCTGGGCCTGGTGGGCCCTGGTGACCACATAGCCATGTCTGCTGAACTGGACGAGGTGCGACCCCCACAGCCCCCAGTGCACCGTGGGCGCCTCACCTGCCCCACCATGGTCTTGGCCAAGACCTCGGCCCTGCGTGGCCCGCTCAGCAGGTCGGCCGCCCTCAGGAAGACTTGCGCCCGGTCGGCCACAGGCTTCAGGTCCCACTGCTTCCTGGCAGCCAAGGCGGCCTCGATGGCTCTGTGGAGCAGCGCCTGTTGAAGAGGGGAGAGGCTGGGGGCTTCCTCCCGTGGCAGGAAGGGTCCCAGAGGAGCGATCTGGAGGTCATTCCCCCCAACAGCGGCAGACGCCGGGTCCCACAGCCAGCTGGGCCGCCCCAGGCTCAGAGCCTGCCCGCCTCCCATCAGGAGGAGCCCGAGGGGCATACCAGGTGGGTCTGCGTGCCAAGGACTCACTCCATTTCCCCTCGTGGGCTCCCCGGCTCCCGGAGCCTGGCACTCCCAAACCTGCTGTTCGGGGCCTGCAGCCCTTGAGACCAGGACCTGACCTTGTCCTTGTCGGGCCAGAACTGTGGCCAGAGACAGACCCCTACGGCTGGCACCCCAGCTGCCAACTGCCCTCGTCAGCACGTGACACCAGAGCTTGAACCCTGCGCCCTCTCGCTGGCCTTGCCTGATGCCAGGTCTCTGCCTCTCTTCCTCTCCGCGATGCCCTCCCATTTCCTGGGTTCAGCCTTCCAGAACCGCCCCCCCTCCCCTGCCCCGCAAATAAGGGCATGCACAGCCCTGGCCCAGGCAGCTCTCATTAGGCCCACGTGAGCCCTGGCACACCTGGCCTGGCCAGGGACACCCTCAGTCCCAGCCACCACCCCCCTCCATGGCCCGAGAGGGAAGCAGTAACTGACCTTCATCCCCATGGCAGCAGACGTCAACTAACCAGACAGGTCACCAGGGACTCACCTTGTCTGCGTAGCAGAACTTGGCCACCTTGTGTCCATGGTTAAAGGGCTGCAAGAAGAGAGCAGGGTGGGGCTGCTGTCCACGAGGAAGGAGCCCTCCCCGGGCAGGTGGGGACAGAGCCGGGCTCGGGGCTTGCCTGCCAGGCCAGAATCCTCCACACACTCGCTCTTCCTGTTCCAATCCCCAGGAGGCCTTCTCCAGTTGTGTGGGGGCAAATAAGGAGCTCATCAATTTGGGCAAACCACCCCCCATCCCTCAGATGCCCACTGTGCCTCGTGTGGAATCCTCAGGGCTTTGTTCCAAGTGTTTCCGTCACTTCCTGCACAAGACCTTCCCTGGCCTCCCTGGATACCCACCTGCTGCGGACTCCTCATCATAGCCCCCCACCCACCTTCCCATCCCAGCTCCCCGGCTGCTCATGGGCATCTGGCCCTCCAAACAACTTCTGTCAAGCCCACACTCTTAACCCCTCCACCAGCCTAAAATCAGAAAGCATTCTCATAAGCCATGGGCTTTTTCTCACCCTCCTTCACCCTCTCCAGTGGTTCGTTCCCTGGGCTCTCGGAAGAGGCTCTGAACCACAGCCAACGAGAATCGCACCTGAATGCTCCGGGCCCACTGGCTTCCTCCCTGCTCTGCAGCTCCCCCGGTCTCCTCCTGACTGTACCTGGGGACCCCTCGGCTGGCAGTGAGTCCTGGCCCATCCTCATCCCTGGGGTTCAACTCAGACGTCACCTCAGAGAGGCCTGTGGACCACCCCACTGTAAGTGGCCTTCACATCTCCAGCCCATCACCTGCGCTTTCCGCGGCTCCTCTCACCATCTGGAAACGTCTCATTTGTTTCTTCGCTGACACGTACACCAACCTCGCTCTCCCCAAGGTCGGCTCCGTGAGAGCAGAACCGCCTACTGTGTTCATCGCTGTGTTCCGGCACCCAGCCCCCCGAGGTGTGGGGCCAAGGGGGCTTGGGTGGATGAATGGGTGGATGGATGGATGGATGGGCTTTATTATCATGATTTATAAGTTCCTCCTGACTCTTCGTGACCTCATGGACTGTAGTCCACCAGGCTCCTCTGTCCACGGGATTCTCCAGGCAAGAACACTGGAGTGGGTTGCCATTTCCTCTTCCAGGGGATCTTCCCAACCCACAGATCGAATCTGGGTCTCTTGCCCTACAGGCAGATTCTTTACCTAATCTGAGCCACTAGAGAAGCCCCATAAGTATCCCCCTAGAAAAAGCTAAAGTCACCCTTCTGGAAATTCTCTTCTAACTTTAAGCAGGTTTCCAGCTAACAATGCCAAGGAGTAAGGCACTTCGTTTACCTGCTGTGGCACTTATTTTGTGACTGGCTGCACCGCACAAGGCTGGAAACTGCATGTGTATCCGTCACATCAGGACACATATACAGGTGTGCTCACATATACACACATTCCACTTTTGTGCATGGCCAAGGTGGCTATTTGCTTTAAGCTTTTCGGAGCTAAAACTGTCCCTGCCGTGACAAGGGGTAAAAAAGGACGGAATGGGGCCTCTGCCTGCAGTTGAAGTCGACCCAGGGATCCACCCTTAGGTGATTGCAGACTTCCATTCAGCCATGAACCCTGGGCAAGATCCCAGCTGTCACCAGGGAATGTCACTCGCACCCTTGAACACACGGACAGTTGGGGGCACAAGTGTGGATGCCATTTCTTAACCGTCAAGCCCAGGGACTCGTTAGGAAGAGCAGGCTGTCTTACCGCTGCCCCGCTTCTAGCAAACTCCCCGCTGAGGAAGGCTGAAGGAGGGTGCCGGAGGGACACGCAGACCCGCTCCGGCTCAGCCAGGGCTCCGAGAGGTCCGCAAGGGCCAGAGAGGCGAGAGGGCTGAGCGGACAGAGCACGGGGCCTCACAGGGAGACTGCTGGTGTGGCCACACCTTCCTTCTCCCGACAGAAGCCGGACGTTTGAATGTATACATGAAATGGCCCCGTCGCTGGGTTTCAGAAAGGAAGCTCCCAGCGGCTGACTTGCAGCCGGAGCTCCAGATGGAAAGCCCAGCCTGGCAGTGGACGTGGGGCCTGCAGGGTGACCTCTGGGCATCCTCGGGCGCGGGCTTTGATGTCGTGCCCAGAGCCAGTGTGCGAGAAGCGGCCCCAGAGAACACCTGTGCGGGAGATGAGGACGCTCGTGGGGACGCTGCTCGCCACACCACTGCGTCCTTCTGACACCTCCGGGAAAACTTCCTCCCCGCGCCCAGCCCCAGGAGTGTCTGCGTTCCTCCGACTGCACAGGTGGGATGTATCTCAGGAACATTCTGGCTAGGGGCAGTGATGCGGTCTCCTCTCCCCTGGGAACCAGGAGGCCTAAAAGTAAGTTTGTGTCTGTCTCCAGCAAGCGCCCAAGGCCTCACAATTTTGTGACCAGCAGGTCAGAGCACGAAGACTATCTTGCTGGCATACGTTAATTAGCAGGTTGCTTCTAAAGCCCCTTCAGAAACAGTCAGTGTGAATGAATTCACTTGAATCAAGGGGTTGCGATGGCAGCCCACTGGTTAAGACTCTGCCTTTCACTGCAGGGGACATGGGCTTGATTCCTGGTTGGGGAAATAAGATCCCGCATGCTGTACAGGCATGGCCAAAAAATTTTAATAAAAAGTGAGTCAAAATCAAGGGGATATAATTCTGGGGAACCTGGATCCATCATCCCTGTTCCATGTCTAACTGTGCCACCCCAGGGGGGTCACTGATGCCTGAGCTTCTCCCGATCTGCGAAATGGGTGGCTAACCGCCTGCTCTTCCAGCCTCCAAGGGGAGCGGCAGGGAGCGCAGGAGGAGCTTGCGCACAGGGGACAGGGCCTCACAGATGTGTCAGGCTCCAAAGGGAGAGCTTCTAGGAGGAGGTGACACTTGGCATTGCCCACAGCCTGGGAGCTCACCTCTGCTGAGCTCATCGTCAGCTAGACCACTGGTTCCCAAAACCAGACTAGGGCTTTGGTGACTGCCTTTCTTTGGAAGAATTGTGCCGTTTCAGGCATACAGCAAAGTGATTCAGTAAAACATACATATATATAACTGAATATATATATGCTTTTTCAGATTATTTTCCATTACAGTTTATTACAAGATACTGAATATTGTTCCGTGTTATACAGTGAATCCTTGTTGCTTATGTGTTGTTGTGTATACAGTAGCGTGTGTCCGTTGTGTATACAGTAGCGTGTGTCTGTTGTGTATAGAGTAGTGTGTGTCTGTGAAGGGCAGGATCTGCTTTGATTCTGACTCTGTCCTTGCCTCCTGCTTTCTAGGTGGTTACTGGGTCAGCTTTTTAAAGCGATGGCGAAGCTGGGGGCACTTGCTGTTTCTAACCTCCCCTTGGCAGGCGTGAGGCCGGCACCCAAGGTTGCCTTTGGAAGTTTTACACTGGTCCACGGAATTCAAAAGCTCATGGTGGACTCGAAGCCCGTTTGGAGGCAGAGACCCCAAGGCGTGTGTTTACGAGCCCCGGGATTCAGGGGAACGGCCGAGCCCCGCGGGCCCGCTGGACTTACCGACGCCTGGTACCGCACATCCGAGGTCCACACCTCCTCATCCCCCACCACGCACGGGATGGCCTCCGTCTGGTCCTTCAGCTCCTTCAGGGCCTGGGGAGAGGACAAGAGGCAACGTGAGCCCTTCCTTCCCTCCTGCTGCCCACCGAAACCCTGAGGCAGGGTCTGCAAAGCGGCCCCGGAGAGAAGGGGGGCGCGGGCAGAGACATGCCCTCCCGATCGGCCCCCGCCCCATCACCTCCTGGCCTGCGAGAAGCCAAGGCCAGTGTTGCCAGCTGGTCCCATTAGAGAAGAGATTTAAAAACTGCGTCTGAAATCGACATGAAATCTCACAATTTTAAACCCTGGCAGTTAGTAGGAGAAATTTTTTTGGCTGTGCTGTGTGGCTGGTGGGATCTTAATTCCCAACCAGGGACGGAACCCACACCCTCAGCAGTGAAATCCCAGTCCTGACCACGGGGCCAGGGGATTCCCCGGAGAATGTTTTCAAGCACAAACTATCTGCAGACTTATGACCCCTGACCTGGGACCCCAGAGGCCCAGGTGGCCACGCTGCCACTCCCAGGTGCCCGACCCCAGTGCCCGGCCCTACCCAGATTCCCGGCTGCCCCCAGGGCTGGGGGCGGGGGCAAGAGAGGGTACAGAGAGTTCTCTGTACAGAGAGTTCGCTGCTGGAGGCCGCCTCCACGCGGACCCTCCAGGCACTCCCGGGTGCCCCTCCCTGTCCCCCATTACCTTCTGCAGCGCATCTCGCTCGGGACTGCCCCGCGTGAATGCCAAGACGGGCTCGTTGGCCACGTGGAGGGAGGAGACGTGCTTCCAACACAGCCTGGTGGGGAACAGAGGTGCGCAGGTCAGCAGCACCAGCCCCGGCAACCCCATCCCGGATGGGGGGACCTGGGCTGGCCCATAACCTTGAAATCCAAACCCATTATAGAACCGGGGAATGAGAATCGGCCTTGGAGTCCAAAACCAAAGTTCAAGCCCAGGTCCTGTTCCTGTGAGTCCTCAGACACCTGACCTGCCTCCCCTGAGCCTGCGTCTCCATCTCCTAAATGAGGACAACCACGGAAACTCACACGGTTGCTTGAAGTTGGAACTCAGAGGTGCAGAACCACGCCTTGGTGTTTTTCACATAAAGAGCCTTGGTCTCCCTCTATTTCCCCACGAGGCAGACTTTCTCCCAAACAGACCCAAGTTACTCCTTTCTCTATGTAGAAAAGGCAGCACATTCCACAGCTCAGTCTCATCCGAACGGGAACCACCCGAGAACTCCTTGGCACCAGGACCTGAGCTCCGGCTGGGCAAGAACACCCAGGAGGAGGGCCGTGAACTTGGAGGGGTGCCCTGAGCACGGCCTGCAGCCACGGGGAGGGCTGCTGTGGGCGTCCAGGGTCTGATTCCCGGGGAATGAATGCCAAGAGCTCCTTGTTCTGGAGACCCTACTCACCCTTGACCCCATGACCTCACTGATCAGTGCCCACCAGTGGTGCCGTCCCTCATGTGTTTGGGGGTCCCAAGGTGGGTAAGAGGGACAGGTGGGTCAGTCATTCCGCTCGTGGGCTGGAGGGCCAGGGGACTGGGGGAGGGCTGAGAGGGAGGCTGGGGTGAGCAGATGGAAGCTGCTGCATGTGCTGCATGCTCAGTCATGTCCGGCTCTTTGGGGCCCCGTGGACCACAGCCCGCCAGCCTCCTCTGGCCATGGAGCTCTCCAGACAAGAATACTGCAGTGGGTTGCCATTTCCTCCTCCAGGCGATCTTCCCCACCCAGGGATTGAACCCGCATCTCCTGCATAGGCAGGTGGATTCTCTACCACTGAGCCACCAGGTAAGTCCAAGCTATTAAACGTAGATTGGATAAACAAGGTCCTACTGTACAGCACGGGAAAGTATACTTAGTATCCTCTGATAAATCATAATGGAAAAGGATATTAAAGAATGTATATAAATACACATTCTAAAGAACGTATATATATATATAGGTGAAAATGGTATATAAAAAATACCATTTTATATAACATATACTCAAATTTAAAAATATATACAAAATGTGTATACAAATGTTATACAGAATAACATACACTTAAATCAAAAAAGTTGTAATAAATGCAGCCTTACAATTTTTCAAAAAAGAAAAAAAAAGAGTCAGTCATCCCCGAGCTGGAGGAACCTCAGCCCTAGGCCTTCCCCTCCAGGCCTGAGTTTCCCCAGCTGTAAACATGGACAGGAGTGCTGACACAGGCCCCCGAGGACACACAGGGAATGTCAGATCCCAGTCGCGGTGGCACCGGAAGGGCCCCGCCGGTGGCCTGTAACAGGAATACAGTAACTTGGGTCCTAATAGGAAAAGGACTCGTTCAAGGCCAAGATCAAGAGAAACCTAGATTCGAGTCCAAAAAACCCAGCTCTGTCTCCCTCTGGTGTCAAGGCGCCGCGGGCAGAGCCCAGGAGGAACACGCCTGCAGGTGGAGCGGTCGGTTCCCGGTCACGCACACGGGCAGGACCGCACGCCTCCGGGGTGGGGTGTGAGGGGGAGCCCGCTGCAGGACCGGGGTGACGGCGGCTGATCTGGGGAGGGCTAAGGACGCGGGGGCTGGCTCTGGTCAGCAAGTGCGGCAACTCCACGGTGGGGTGACAGGTAGAAGTTCCTCCCTGGGCAGGCGGGGGCTGCCTGGTATCAGGGGGGCACGGAGACCTCTGTTGGGCAGTCTGAAGCAGCCTGGCCTGCCCACCTCATCACAGCCCCCGGGACAGCGTCTAAGGCCGGGTGCTTACGCGCGAGAGAACCAAACAGTCTGGCCAAGAAGGTCCGGCACTTTTTTTTCCTTCCTCACTGAGAAGGGCTCTGGGGCTCAAAGACCCAGCCTGGGAGGCCAAGAGGGAGGACATCACACCAGGCTGTGTGGGCAGGTCCCTGCTGATCCCACCAGGCTGCGAGGCAGCTTGCTCGTCTCTGGAGGGACAGCAGCGACCAAGACAGTGACTCTCTGACTGCATGCAGCCAGCCTGCCGTGCAGGACACAGGCAAGAAGGGGACACACCGGCTTCCCTGGCGGTCCAGTGGCTAAGACTCTAAGCGCCCACGGCAGAGGGCGCGGCTTCAGTCCTGGGTTGGGGAACTAAGACTCCACCTGCCGCCTCAGGGTGCAGCCAAAGTAAAAATAAAAATTTAAAAAAAAGAAGAAACACAACTGTGACTGAAAAAGTGAAAGTGTTAGTCGCTCAGCCGTGTCTGACTCTTTGTGACCCCGTGGACTGCAGCCCGCCAGGCTCCACTGTCCA
>JADEYB020000016.1:2336548-2350207 GCA_015832495.2 Alces alces
TTAAAAAAAAGAAGAAACACAACTGTGACTGAAAAAGTGAAAGTGTTAGTCGCTCAGCCGTGTCTGACTCTTTGTGACCCCGTGGACTGCAGCCCACCAGGCTCCTCTGTCCATGGGATTCTCCAGGCAAGAATACTGGAGTGGGTAGCCGTTCCCTTCTCCAGGGGATCTGCTAGATCCAGAGATCAAACCCAGGTCTCCCACATTGTGGGCAGATTCTTTACCGTCTGAGCCACCGGGGAAGCCCGCAACTGAAAGGACAAGAAAATAACTAAGGAAGGAGGAGAGCAGGGCTACTTCAGCAGGGTGGTCAGGGAGGGCCTCATGGAGGAGGTGGCCTCTGCCGGAGACCTGGAGGAGGTCTGCTGGGAAGAGTGTTCCAGGCAGGGGGAAGACCAAGGGCAAAGGCCCAGAGCAGGGAGGACAAGTCAGGAAGAGCAGGAAGGGGCCTGTGCAGTGGAGGGGCGGGGCGGGGGCAGGACTGGTCTCCTAGGACCCCCGCCATGAGCCCTGGGGCTTTCTCCTCCCTCTCCTCCCAGTGAGCCCCAGCTGCACCCACCACACCCAAGAAGCTCGCATTCCTCAGGCCCCACCCGGCCCCAAACAGGAAGAAATGCAATTCGGGGCCAGCTGGGCCTCTGGTGAGCGGTGAGGCCTGGTGCCCACGGGGGACCTCCATCTCCTGGGGTTCCCCATGGGTCTGAAGAGAGAACACGGCAGAGCTGCAGGCCTGCTCAACTAACGGAAATCCACTATTGCAGTGGGGAAGGCTGGACAGGCTGAAAAACTCCAGTAGCCACAGGTCTCAACATCCTGGCAGGAAAGAGGCCAGTGTCTTCCCCTTCCCCACCCTCCACCATCTGGAAGGTTCCAGACGCCTCCCTGGGCCTTAGTAGGAGTGCATGGGTGTAAGTCACTCAGCTGTGTCTGACTCTTTGTGACCCCATGGACTATAGCCCGCCAGGCTCCTCTGTCCATGGGATTCTCCAGGCAAGGATACTGGAGTGGGTAGCCATTCCCTTCTGTAGGGGATCTTTCTGACCCAGGTCTTGAACCCAGGTCTCCTGAACTGCAGGCAGATTCTTTACCATCTGAGCCACCGGGTACTCAGCAGTAGCAGTCAATCAGATATCACCTTGTCCCCTTCCAGCCAGGAGAGCGCCGCCGTGCGCTCGGCTGGGCACCAGGAGGTGGGCCGCCCAAGCCCTCTCTGGAGCCCAGGGCCTGGCGGGTGTGAAAAGCACAGGCTCCGGAAGCAGACATCCTGGACGAACCCCCACACCTGCTGGAGACCTCACTACAGGATCACACTACACTATAAAAATGCCGCAGGCCTTTGTTTTCTCATCCGAAGAATGGGTGACACCATGTTCCTTGCAGGGTACTGTGAGGATGACAAGCCTTATTTACTCTTTTTGCTCTTAGGTTTTCCTAAGAAACTGTAAAGGTTGACTCCACCAGGCCAGGCTTTCTAAGGCAAACTGGTTCCCAGACATCCTAAGGAGCAGGGGCTGGGCCAGGGGCTCAGCAAACACTGCTGGAATAAATGTAGCCCCATGTCCCACCTGGGGCAGAAGCTCAGCGGGACACAGGAAGCCCAGTGGTTCCGTCCCGCTCCCACGCCCCAGGCAACACCAGAAGCAGGGCAAGTCTTCCCCAGGGCAGAGGTCCACTGTGACCTCAGGATCACATGCCCCATGGCTGGCTGTCTGTTTGCAAAGTGTCCAGCCCCTGGCCCCACTGTCCGTCGGACTGTCCATCCGTCTGAATGTAACGTAGAGAGCAGATACTAGTTCAAAGAGCAGCCTGAGAGCCTGAGTCAACTAAGCCAAAAATAATCTAGGGATGCCTGACAAGCCTTTTTTTTTTCCCTTGGCTCATGGGCCCTTAGGGATAACATGAGCACCCTTCCACTGGTTCAGGGGAAGGCAGAATGAAGCACTTGTAGGACTCAGGGCTTTTACAATGATCTGCAAGGCCCTTCCAGGCAAGACTGTATTCCTCACTTATTCATTCATGCAATCAGCATACATCTTTCCCACAAGGCAAGAATGCAGAGATAGCTCAGATGAGGTCAAAGGTTTCACCCACCCACGTGTTCATCACACCTGGCAGGTGCCTGGCTCTGGGATACAAAGGCGAGTCCATCCTGACCTTCTTAGAGCAGCTCTCAGCCCTCCTGCTTCAGGAAAGAAACATAAGGCAGAGTCGGATTTGACTCAGTTTCCCCTAACCACCTGGGGTGCCGCTTCTCACCTGGTGACTTCACGGCCTGGGTCTGAGACCCCAGCTACTCTGACCCACCCTCTGCATGGGATGACCCACCCATTCTTTTAGGATCTGAGCTAAAAAGGCTGCAAGACCAAAACACCTCCTGCAACGGGGAACGTTGAGCTCTGAAATGTACAAAGGGAAAAACTGCCGGGAAGCAAAGGGGCCTGGGCTCCCAGGTCGCCCCCAGGTCTCCACCCTGGTCCAGGGCACCATGGGCTTCTGCCTGCACAACTGCAATAGCCACGCCAACTGCTCCACTGACTCCAAACTCCTCCCGAAACCGAAACCACCAGAATAAACAGCCCCTGTCCCACCCAGAGCAGAAGTTCAAAAGGTGAAAAAAGGCTGTGAAAGTCAAAGTCACCCATGGACTATACAGCCCAAAGAATTCTCCAGGCAAGAGTAGTGGAGTGGGTAGCCTTTCCCTTCTCCAGAGGATCTTCCCAACCCAGGGATCAAACCCAGGGCTCCCGTATTGCAGGCGGATTCTTTACCAGCTGAGCCACCAGGGAAGCCCAAACCAGCCCATGTCCCACCCAGGACAGAAGCTCAAAAGGTAGCAGCTACCAGTTTTCATAGTTTTAACATGAAAACGTCATCAACATAGAGAGGTAAAGGCTAAGTGCTCAGCTCAAAACTACTCAGTGGCTTCTCTCTCCTACAATAAAGAATCCAATCCTTACTGAGGCCTCCAGGCTCATTTCCCATCCCCCCCACCCCCTCCCACCTCAGCCGCAGTCCCGTCCATCCTGGTCTTCCCTCCCCTTCCCTCCCCCCCTGCAGGGGATACTAGCCTTGCCCAAACTATCAGATCACCTCACAGATGACACCCCTCATCACACAGCTCAGACTGCCTGCGCCCCCACTGCCCAGACCGCAGCGAGCATCTAAGGAACACCCACAAAACAATGAGCACATGGGTGGACACCAGGCCCCCAGGACTGGACTCCTGGAGGCGGGTCCCCAGGAGCTGGGGTCGGGGCAGTCAAGGCCGTGCAGAGGACTAGAAAGGAAACCACCCTTCCTTCCTTCAGCTTCTGGGCTTTTATCTGAGACCTGATAAGACCAATCCTCCTAATCACTGAGATAAGGGACTTCGGGTGAAAGAGACCTGAGAGAAAGTGCAGAGCCTGACGCTCAGGATAAGCCGCCCTGGAATACCTCAGGGAACTTTTCTGAAGCATTTATGGCATGCCTCGTGTGGTGCTAAGTGATTACCCTACAGATGTATTACCCTGCAAACTATTGCTGCATCCCTTTGGACGGGTGGAAGCGGGGGGAGGAAGCTGAGGTTCAGAGAGTAACGGCTCGTGGTCACAGCTCACGAGCGACAAGGCAGGACCTGCACCCAGGTTTCCTCACTGAGGCGCCACGCTCGGCAGAAGCGCCTGGAGGGCTTCCCCGGTGGCTCAGTGGTAAAGAAGCCTCTGCCGTCAATGCAGGTTCGATTCCTGGGTTGGAGCGGGAAGCCCACTGCAGTATTCTTGGGTGTCTCTGGTAAAGAATCTGCCTGCAGTACAGGAGACCTGGGTTTGATCCCTGGGTCGGGAAGATCCCTGGAGGAGGGCACGGCAACCCACTCCGGTATTCTTGCCGGGAGAATCCCCACAGGCAGAAGAGCCTGGTGGGCTACAGTCCATGGGGTCACCAGGAGTTGGACACAACTGAGCGAGTAGGCACACACCTATATCACAGGTTGCTGAGCAGCTAAATAAAATCACCCACCTCAAAGGTACACGGCAGCCCTGAGTGATCATCCCTGGCCCATCCGGAAAGGCCAGCTGCTCATTGAGATCATCTCCCAGACTGGCTGTGATAAGAATCACGTGGTAATTCTTTCATTCACCAAATGTTTGCTGAGGGCTCACCGGGTGCCAGTCACAGCCCTAGGGCCTGGAGACATATATTAAGGGAGGTAGGTCTCAACTGAAAAAGCAAGCTACCAAAAAGGATCTGCAGAGGAGCCCATTTTTATGTTGTTTTTCTAAAGCATTTATACTCCTGGACCATGAAAAGGCTAGTCGTCGAAGTAACAGCGTGGTTACCTCCGTGTGGTGAGCTGCCAAGTGACCCTCCTCACCTTTTTTGCTTCTTTGTACAGTGGATTCATACTAATTAAATACAAAGAAAATGCACAGTCAAGAGTGTGTTTAGGGACTTCCCTGGTGGTCCAGTGGTTAAGAATCTGCCTTGCAATCTAGGGGTCAAAGGTTCAATGCCTGGTCAGGTAACTAAGAGCCCACATGCCACAGAGCAACTAAGCCAGCACACCACAACAAGAGAGTCCATGGGCTGCAATGAAAGATTCCGCATGATGCAACTAAGACCCGACGCAGCCAAATAAATAAATAAATATTTTAAAATGACAATAATAAGTGACCACCACTTCAAAAGTCCCTTGGACTGCAAGGAGATCAAACCAGTCAATCCTAAAGGAAATCAGACCTGAACATTCATTGGAAAGACTGATGCTGAAGCTGAAGCTCCAATACGTTGGCCACCTGATGCGAGGAGCTGACACAATGGAAAAGACCCTGACACGGGCCTGGCTGCAGTCCATGGGGTTGCAAAGAGTTGGACACGACTAGGCGACTGAACAAATCACTTCAAAAAAAAAAAAGTATGTTTAAAACTTGGTTGAGATTCCTGGCACTCCAGGCAAAAAGGGAAACACTACAGAACATCACCCATCCCAGTCTTCCAAGAGATGGTTTTTGTCAGCACTAGAATTTCTCGTATAGGACACTGAGAGTTATCACTAAAAATGTTCTAAAACTTCTCCATAAATGCAGACATGGCATACCACCGGTATATGCTAGGTATCTGTCAAATAATTAAACAAGTGGCCAAACACCGAAACTGTTCTAGAACCATGGTTCTCAACCAGGAGTGACTGTGCCACTCAGGTGACATCTGGCAATGCCTGGAGACTTTTCTTGTTGTCATGACTGGGGGATGCTACGGCATCCAGTGAGTAGATGCCAGGGATGCTGCTAAACATTCTACAATACACAGGCAGCCCCCACAACAAAGGATTATCAGACTCAAACGTTAATACTGCTGAGGTTGGGAAACCCTGTCTTGAGGCATCGAGCCAGCTGCTATAGCCAAAGAGGTAACCTGAGCCAGCAGATCTGGTTGCAAAATGCTTTTTCTCCACTCAGGAGGCATGAGCCTGGAGTCAGACAGAGGGTAATTTTATTGCTGCTGTTTAGTTACTGAGTCATTTCCAACTCTTTTCAACCCCCATGGACTGTAAGCCCACCAGGCTCTTCTGTCCCTGGGATTTCCCGAGCAAGAATACTAGAATGGGTTGCCACTTCCCCCACCCAGGGATTGAACCCGCATCTCCTGTTTTGGCAGACAGATTCTTTAACTGCTGAGCCTCCAGGGAAGCCCTTAGTCTCAACATTTTTAACAGGCAGATAAGTTTCCCATCAGTAAAACGGTAATAATACAGGGCTTATCTGCACAGGGCCAGGCCTATGGTACTTGATTGCTTGATAACTACTGCTGTTATGAGCTTTCCGTCCACAGTGCCCCTCCCCCAGCCCCCACCTCCCCCAGAATAGAGGTGTTTTTATACCAGACATTCGAGGGCTTTTTGGTTTGTTTTTTCAAGTCTAAGGCTTTCTTACATTAAACTGAAAACTCTCGGAAGCTTCCCACCCTGGGTACCCCTTGCTACAGTGGTTAGCCCACCACGTGCACACGGCAGATACCCAGTAAACACGTGGATCTACGTGGCTTCCATCAGGGTCTGAGAGGGGTGGTCTCAGAATGCAGGGAAAGGCCTGCAAATGAGACCACGCTGCGGATGCAGTGAGCAGGGCCCCCAGCCTCAGTCTGGAAAAAGAGTCCTTGTCCTCTTCCCTATCCCACCACCCACCCCCACAGCACACACAGCTGCCCTGAAATGCATCCGCACCCAGAGCAGCCGGTACCATTCCTTGGGACACTGATTAACTCGGGAAAGGCATAGCTTAGCAGGAGGGATGTAACTGATCAGTCTGAGAGGTCAGGCAAACAAAACTCAAACTGGGGCCAGAGCTGCCCAGCTCTGAAAGGGAGGAGGACAGACAAATGGGTCGACAGGAGTGCAGCCTCACCCAACTGTGAGCCCCTCTGGGGCAGGTTCTGTGTCCTACTAACCTCCTCCACCAAGCCCAGGGGTGCAGAAAAGGGCTCTGAGGATATTTGTCACTGAGAGGGTGAGGATCCAGGAATCCCACTCCACGCTGGAGGGGTCTGCAAATCTGGGTTTGCAGGGCAGCTCCACTCAGACCACTACACCTCAGTGTCTTCGTCTGAATTTTGGAATAACAGCTACCCACTGGTGAAGTTTAAAAACCGGTGATAATGACAATCATGATTAATAGCAACAGGCACTGCCTCCTGCCAGGCACCCTTCAAAGCACTTCATGTGTCGTAACTTACGAATCATCACAATAAGGCGCGTAGGCCAAGTGTGCAACACAGGTGTGGCATGTTACACGTACTCTCCATTTTTCTGACCAACACTTAACTTGAAAAACGGGAAAGGAGAAAAGAGAGAAACAGAAATGCCAGTCCAGAGGAGAGAGGGAACCCCAAGGAGGGTCCTGAATGTGAAACCAAGGGTGGGGAGGAGAGAGGCGAAATGTGCATTAAAATAAAAAAACAAAACAGAGGTGCCCTCAGAGGAGGAGGCTGTACTCCCGCGGCGAGCAAATGTCTTTATCCATCCGGAGAAAGACAAGGTGATCAAGCGGCTCCTTTCTCAGCGTGGGGAACACCCCACCCCACCCGCCGGTGGGCAGGACCCCTTAGCTGAAAGACCTTTGGGATACGGAGACATCGCAGGAGGAGGTGGGTGCCGGGCGGCATCAGAGGAAGCGACCCCCGACGGAGGGGGAGCCTCTAGGAAACCCGGAGGGGGTCTGGCCCGGAGGGAGCCCGGTTCGGTCGTCCGGCGCGGAAGGAGCCCAGTTCGGAGACAGGGGTGGAGCCCGGTGCGGGGGCGGGTGTGGAGCTCAGCTTGGGGGTCCGGCCCGGAGGGAGCCCGGTTCGGGGGCGAGGGGGCGCGCAGCGACTCCCGGGGACCCCGGGCCAGCAGGCGCCCCTTGGCCTGCCCGGCGCTCACTCACCCGGCCGCCCTCCCCCGGCGGGCCAGCAGGGCGCGGCAGAGCGCGGCCGAACGCAGCATCATCCCGGATCCCCGCGCGGCCGCTCTCCGGACCGGCCCCGCTAGGAGCCACCGGACGGCACCGCCCCGCTTGGAGCGCACCACCTCGGGGGGGCTGGGGGGTGTGCTGCCGCCTCGGCCGCCCTCCAAGTCGGGTCCGGCCTAAACGCCTCTGTGTTTGCCTCCTGCTAATAGAAGAATTCTCCCGCGAGGGGCTGACGAAGGACGCTATCGTGTGACGCAGGGAAAAGCAGCCCAAGAGCGAAGCCCCGAAGCGTACGCGTTTCCCCCCTTCTCCCTTTATGGTATGACCCGATCGCCCTCCGGGGCCGAGGGCAGGAGGGCGTGAGCTCCATCCACCAATCAGAGTGAGCCATGAGAGCTCCGGGACCAATCAGAGGGGCGGTCAAGTTGCAACCTGCTTAGGCCGGGATTAGAGGGGCAGAAGCAGCCAATGAGAGAGCGGGGACGGGTGAGGCGGGACGGAAGGACCGGGGTCTGTGGGTCAGGTGCCGCTGGAGGCCCTTCTCGGGCTCTCTCGCTGCCCTTGGCCGGAGGCTGCCAGACTCTTCCACCCTGCTGAGGGCCTCGTCGTGGCCGGCCCCCTGCCTCACCTCGGGGGCTGCAGCCTGGCTCTAGCCTCCTGGTAGGGACGCAGCCGCCCTCCACTCCCAACCTGGAGCGCAGCCACCCAGCTTCCTAAGGCATAGCGCTTGGACAAATCGGTCTACTTCCTTGCAGATTACGATCAGTGTAAGGTAAAACCCGAGCCAGTCTGCGCTCGGACTTCCCTTCAAAAGCTCTGGACGCGGAATCCGTTTTATTACTCTGCTTTATTTTGGCGCTCCGGGCAAAAATTTGAATTTTCTTTCTGGGAAGTTGTTTGCACAAACACATGAACTTAACAACTCAGATTCTGAAGTTCTGAGGATGGAATCTTAGGGGCCCGTTCTATTCCTGAAGTACTGTTAACAACTTTCCCAACGCTCTGTTCTAATGTATCAGTATTTTCTCCAGTGGTGTGTACCGAGAACCTGCTTAGGAGTCAAGAGTTCCGATGCTGATCATGGTTTCTCCCTGTGACGTCGACGAAATATGTAACTTTCTTGGGCCTCAGTTCTGTGTCTGTAAAGTGGGAGTAATAATACCCACCTTAGAACTTCCTCATTATTTCATTATTACTCCTCTTTATCTGGGAGGCCACACTCTTTAAGGCACTTTGGAGAATATAAACAAAAGAGTGGGGAGTGGGAAAGGAAACTTCAGTCCTCCTCTGGTGGGAGATTGGTTCCCAGAGCCCCTGCAGATACCAAAGTCCATGGATACCAGTCACTTACATAAGATGGCACAAGACAGTTAGCTTGCTCCATCAGAGAATGGAAAACTTGCAGATTCAGAGGCCAATATGATTAATAGGCCCTCAGTTCCAAAACAGGCTACACTAGTTCTTCAGTCTGTGATCTCTCTGGCTCTCTTCCCCTTCTATGAAATATGTATAATAATTCCTGCTTTAACTACTTCCAAAGATTTTATTGTGAGATGTGAGGTGATGTAGAATTTCCCTATTTGATCACTAATTGGTTGATGACTTTTAGTGTTTATGTGGCCCGTGGCCTCTTGCCCCTCCCCCATCACCACTTTATCCTTAATTTTAAAAAAAAGCATCAATTCTAAGACATTTCACTTTATTTAAAAGAAGCCAATATACAGGATATAAAGGGCATGATATTTACAACAATACAGTAAACAGGTTGGTTTCCGGTAGGGTCAGTAGTCTTTCAATGAGTATAAACCCCCCCTTCCCCTTGACACTAGACCCAGCTGGCAGACAAACAGCAACAGTGGGGTGGGATGGGACTTCAGGATAAGAGTCTCCCCAGATGGGGCTAAAAATAAGGTAGATGCGAAAATGTCCACGAAGGAGTCTATGGGCGGAGGGTGCCTTTACCTCAATGCTTTGAGGGCTTGGCAAGGGGAATGGTGAGGGATTTGCCCGAGACTAACACACAGCCCACCCCGAGCCTAGAAATCTTCCACTCATTTCTCAGCTCTCTCCCAAATACAGTTGACTTGGCAATGGATCTTGGCAGACCAGAATTGGAGCAAGTAACCAGAGCCCACCCTCTGAGGCAGAGCTTGTCCCCCACCCAGCGCCCCCTTTCCCTCCCACCACCCTACTCCATTCTGAATTCCCCACTGCCCGCCCACTACCACAAGTGTCCGCCCCCCTGGCCTTCCAATGGCCAAGGAGCTGGGGTATCAAGGGACAGAGAAATGGGGTGAGGGGTGACCTTTGCCCTGCTGAAGCTGCCCATGGGTATGAATGAGCAGGTGGTGAGGATGCGGAGAAAAGGTGAGGGGTACTGATTATATTAAATCCAGCAGCAACATGCATCTTGTCCACAGAAAATTGCTGGGCTACCATAACTGCCTACCCTAGATTTTAAAAAAACCTTTCCTTTCATAAAAATAGATGAGAGTCTCTTGCTTTATAAATAGATTACATTTAGCTTAAGTTACACCTATATGACCCCCTGCCCCACACCCTCTCCCCCATCCCAAGCCAAAGTGGTTTGATTCTCCAAAGGTCATCTGAGCTACATCCAAGGAGCTAAGTCCATGATGGACAGGCCAGTCAGAGACCTCTAGACATATTGCCACAAGGAAACAAAATGTGTTTACTTGTCAATCATTTTTTTCCCTGTTCAGAATCTCAGAAGTGTGTGTGTGTGTGTTCCACAATCAGGGAGCCCAAAGGAAGCTACTCTCCCTGCCCCTCCCCAACCCTCTCTTTTTATAAACCCCCCCAAAATAGGAGAGCAAAAGAGGGCAGCACAGGAGAACCCATCTGAGAACAATTCTGAAATACCAATGTCAATATGACACTGGGCTAAGAAATAGAAAACCAAAATTAAGTATTTACATCTTTACAAAGGACGGACCAGTTGGTCCCAACTGGACCTGGTGCTGCCCCAGCGAGCGTTGGGGTCTTTCTTGGCAAGCTGTGAGCCCATGGCAAAGGGGGCAAGCGGGGCCCACTGGCAACTAACTCAAAAAAGAACTTGGTGGGGAGGGAGGCAGCCAGGCCAAAGCCCAGGACCACACCCGGGAGGCAGGTCACTAAAACTCTTGCTGTCCTCCCATCCACCGGCCCCAAATCCTTGCTCCCCAGGGAGAGCAGCTATTGAGAACCAGCAGGACGGATCTTCCTGGCCAGCATCTGACCCTGGCTCCTGCCACTTCCATACTTCCTAGATAAATTCAGAGTACCCTAGTCCCCAAAGACAAATATCCTATGTCTACAAGGGGGGAAGGAAAAATAATACTACTGGACAGCAATCACCACGGTAACCTTAGTTACCCCCTAAATACTTACATATTGTTGCCTTACTGTCTTAATTCTAAAGATAGGTCTGTCACCCTCCCACCACCCTGAGGCAGGCTTCCAGTCTGTCCACCTGCCCACGGCATTCGATGCCTCCCTCACCCTGGGCAGAGGAGGCCCAGGGGGGTGGCTGGTTTCCCACCCTCCCAGAAACGGAAAATCTTTTCAGCAGCTGAGGTCCAAGCCCAACTGGCTCTGATAACCTTTGGTTAAAATAAAAATAAAACAACAACAACAACAACAACAACCTGATATGTTCGAGCCCTGTAACCTTTAGAACAAGAGTCAGTGAGAAGGAGAGGAAGTGGGCGGTCTCCCCTCCGAAACCTCGTCCCTTCACATACCTAACGAGGGACTATCTGGCTAAGAGATGCTGGGAATGGAAGACGTTCAGCCAGACTTTTACAGGGAACCAGCAGGAGGTTCCCCCACGAAAACAAAGCAGAAAAAAAGGAAAGAACTCACAATAAAGGCCACCAAGTTCTGATAAATAAAAATTACACACCATCACTAACACTCTCCTCTCTCTCCATATATATATATATTTATATGAATATTATATACAATGATTTTAAGATTGCAAAACAGGTGGGGAAACAGGAGAGAGGAGGCCCTTACAGATCACTGGTACTCTGGAGAGGAAAGGCAGGGGGCTGGGTCTACTCCTCTGCCTGCAGACACAGGCCGTGGGGTAGGAAGGAGCTCTGGTCCTTGGGCACATTTTGCTCCTCTGACCTCCAGGGGGAGCTCCTGAGCCAACAAAAACAAAATCCCCAGTCATACCAGGGGATTGGTAGCAGTGAGCAGTGGGTCCAAAAAGATACTTAAAAAAAAAAAGTAAAGCCTGCTCTGCAGGCTCCCAGCTGAGATTTGAGGGTGGCCTCCACATGATGCCCTCTGACTCGGGTCCACTAAAGTCTGGAGAGATACTGGCTCAGATTAACTTTCCAATGGATCAATCAGTGAATTACTGTAGAGGTGAACGTATGTCCATGAGCATGGCTCTCACGTGAGCTCCCCCTCCAGCCACCTCCTCTCTGCCAGCAGTCCCCACTGCCTCCCTCCACTTCCCTTTCCAGTGCCCGCCGGTGGCCAGACAGTGGGCAGCTGGGGCACAGGGGAGAACCAAGATGCTGGCAGGCGGTACTGACCCAGTTCCCCGGAGGAGGCGGTGGATACCAGGCCTGACCCCCTCCAGACTTTCTCACAGAGAAATTTCAGATCTATAACCCCTTATTGTTGGCTGGGGGGAAAAAAAACAAAACAAAACATCAGGGCAATAAAAGACATTCCCACCCCCCACCCCCTGCCCCTGGCCCACCTCCCCACCCCACAGAAGTCCCAAGAAAGCAAGCAGTCAGGTGGCTGAGGTCCTCGGAACCCCCGCCTCACTACCAACCTTGACCAAACCCCTCCCAAGTCAGTGCCCACCCGCAGAGGCTGAGAGAGAGAGAGAGAGAGAGATCACCCTAGCTTCTGCCTCCTTCCCAGCTCCAGGAAAACCCGGGAGCTAGTTGGGAGCGGGCCGCCTCCCACAAAGGTATAAGGCAAGCTGCTTTTTTTTGTTTTGTTTTGTTGTTTTGCATAGTAGTTTAAACACAGTGAGGCTCCACCTTCCCCGACAGTGCCTTCTCCCTCTGCTTTGCCACTCGAGCCAAAAACAAAGAAAAATTTGTCCTTCCCTCCCTCCTTCTATCCTCTCCCCTTCGGTAAATGCAACGCCCCCCTCGGGAAGTCCCCACCCAGGCCTGGAAAGGTGAAGGCAAACAGCGCCTTCCTGGGGGGGAGGTGGACCATCCCAAGTTAACTCCAGCAGGGGAGGGAAGGCAGAGCTCATGGCCAATCAGAGGAGCAGGTGGGAGGGTAGAAAAAGGCATTGACCACACCCGGGGGGTCCCCCCACCCCCGCCCTCACCTTAGAGTTTTGTATAAAAACACCTGCTAGGAATAATTCTCTGGAGCTCAAAGTGGCTCAGCTGAAGGGAAAAGGCACAGTTAGCACTGCATCGTCCGGACAGAAGTCTGCACTTGCACGTGGAGAACAATAGAGATTGACAGCACCATTCCTTGGGTGGGTGGATGGAGGAGGGGCACTGGTTGGTGGTGGGCGGAGAAAGGAAGGGAGGAAGCAGCGGTCCCTGGGGCCTCCAGAGAAGGGAGGGCATAGGAAGTCTGCGTGGTCAGGGCTGGGAGCCCCACTTCCTGGCCCCGTGGGGAGAGGGTGCAGAGGCCCCACTGCCCAGACCACCAGGCGCGGCCTGGGGCGGGGCGTGCCTCAGTCATCAGCTGACCATGGGCTCCACGTCCGCCTCCCGCTCAAAGTCGTCCTGGATCTCGTCTGTACTTCCTGAGTCGCTGCTGGCCACGGAGCTTGGGGATGGTGAATTCCTGGAAGGGCAGAACAGGAGACTTCAGAGGGCAGCCTGGGGCAGACAGCAGGAAGGATGGAGCACCCCCTCCTGGAAAACCTTGCCTCCACAGGGGATCCTTGCCGAGACCCACCCTCTCTGCTTTCCTTAGAGTCTTTGGAGCTCCGGGGTTAAACAAGGCTCTCAAGACCTCGTGCGACGCCCTGCACCCACCTCTCTAGCTTTCCTGGTGCTGAGCGCTCCATGGGAGCAGGAACCATGGGTCCAGTTCAGTTTCTACACTCCCATCATCTGGGCAATTAACTCAGAGCCCAAAGGGAAGCCACATAGAATAGCGGTTAACAGCACTGGGTTCGAATTCTCAACTTATCACTGCTGAGCTGGGGGGCCTGGTGCAAGCTCTTTACCCTGCCTACATGCACACTCCTCTATCCAAACAACGGGGACAGCAGCAGTGGGTTCTGGGA
>JADEYB020000016.1:2351838-2422896 GCA_015832495.2 Alces alces
GGACGCGCGTGGGCGGGCACCTGTCTGCGGAGCCTTTGATGAGCCGGCGGCACGTCTCCATCTGCACGTCCAGGCCCCGCTTCATGCTGCACATCTCCATGTATTCGTGCAGGTGTCGGTTCATGTCACTCTTGGCCGTGGCCAGCTCCAGCTGAGAAGAGCCAACAGGGGAGAGGGCAGGCCCCGTCATCCTCGCAGCCAGCCTCGCGGCGACCTCACACCCTCAGCGCCGTGGCACTGGGGCCATCCAGGGCACCACACCCGCAGGGCCCTCCCCCTGTCCTCTGCTTTCTGCTTACCGGTCCCTAGAATCTCTTTGGGTGGAAGGTGAATGGTCGCTTAGCAACCACTGGGGTAGCCCTAGCAACTCCGGCCTTGGCACTCCTTCATGCGGACTGCGTTGGAAACGGGCCCTTCTCCTCAGCCGAATGCTCCATCCCTGCAGGAGGAGCCGGGCTTCCCTTTCTCCAGCCTGATGACGACGGACTCTCCCAGACCAGTGTGGCCAAGCAGACACACACAGGCTCTGGAGCAGGGAGAGCGGGCTGGGAGGCCTCGGGCAAGTCACTTGGTCTCTTTCACCTCATCTCCTCCTCTGTAAAGTGGGCTCAGAGCACCCACTGCACAGAGTGGAGGCGCCCAGGTCCCCCCGGGTACATACACAGGGTGTGAGAATACCAAGGAAGGTGTATTTTTAAAGGGCTCAGGGCCCAGTGTCACTTGATATCATTCAAGTGTCAGTTCCCATTAATTTGAGATCATCATGTCATTCAAATAACTTAAGGAAAAACCTCTCTGGGGCAGACAGGTATCACCACCCCCATTTTACAGGTTAGGAAACTGAGGCCCTACCCAAGAGAGGGGTGACTTGCCCAGCACCAGGCCAGGAGAATCAGTGGGTCCGCCTGACTCCCAATCCTGTGTTGCCATCCCAGCCCCTGTCCACACAGGCACTTAAATCCCTGGGGGCCTCGGGGGTCACGACTGGGGGACACGAACAAGCGGGTACCCCACCTCGATCTGGCCAATAGTCTCCTGGTACTCCTTGTCTCTCGTCTTGAAGAAGGATTCGGTCTCGTGGATCAAGTTGCCCAGGTTTTCCTCTTGCTGGAGAAATGGAACAGAGCGGACAACTTAACCGGGTGGTGGGGGCTGCCAGGAAAGAGCGAAGGACAAGGGAGCACGGAAACGAGGGGTCCCTGGCGCCCGCCTGCTGGCTCACCTCGCCCTGCAAGTCGAGGCTCGGGTTGCAGTTGGTGAAGTCCTCCCAGAGCAGCAGAGTGTCTTCATTCTCCTCCCAAGTCAGGCTGTCACAGTCATCGTCGAAGTCAAAGGTCTCCCGCCTGTGGGTGCACGGGCGGGCATGAGTGAGCAGCCAGGCTCCGGGGGCCCGGGGAGGGGCCTGCCAGGTGGCTGGCTGTCCAAGAGCACAGGAGCAGCAGCCAGAGGGGACACGCGCCTTCTCCATGGAGCGCAGCTCTCCAAATGCACAGTGCATTTATGTATGATGGATACAAGTTAAAATGTGTATTCCTAAAGATGCCAGTCTTTCATTAATGAAGACTTAAAGATAGCGTCTTGTGAATGGTTTCCACTCATTTAACAACTCATTTCTGGAGCCCCTACGATGCCCGAGATGATTCATATAATCTTCTCTGCAACTTAGAAAGGTGGGTATTATTATTACCATTTTACAGATGAGGAAACTGAAGCTCAGAAAGAATAAACTAGGGCTGAAAGCCAGATCTTTCTGTTTTCTGTGGCTTTTTCCTCGCCATCAAAACACAATCACAGGACTGATGACTAGGCATATATTAAAGTGCGATTCATTCCATCCTCACAACAGTCCTATGAGGTCAGTATGATTGTCAATCCCATTTCACAGGTAAGGAGATTGAGGCTCAAAGGGATTTCACTCCTTCAACTACTTTCTGGGTCCTACAGCGCACTGCTCCCAACCTGCTGGGGCCACTGGGCAGAGCCCGAGTCTCAGGAAAAGCGCTGTCCAGAGCGCCCGCTCGAGCCCGGTTCCCCACCGAAAAGCAGTTCCTGCAGGAGCCTGTAGGCGGCTCCCGGCATCCGGCAACCAGGGCTGGGACCCGGCTGCCCTGGGAGGCACTGCCCGCCCCTTGACCAGACAGCTCCGGGCAAGCCCCCGGGCCAAGGGTCGAGCCATCACCGCATTGCATACTGGACTGCTGATTTCACTTCCTTCCTGGCGGCTGGGACCAGAGGGAAACCCTGGCTGAGTAATGGAGGAGGAGAAAGGACAGGAAGCTGGACAAGGGCTCAGAAGACGCGCCCCCGGCCCCCCAGATGTGGGGGGCGGGATCAAGGAAGAGGCGTGGCCACGGTGCAGAGAAAGGAGCACATCCCTCCCCTTCTCTGGGTTCTGAAGCCCAAGCAATTGATGTTGATCGAAACAAACAGCCCTGACTCGGGCGCAGTTATTCAAAGACTTCAGAGGAGCTGGCCGGTGGCAGCTTCTGGCTTGGGTCTCAGCCCAGAGGCAGCGGAGAGGTCGGTGGGAGGGGGCCAGGGCCCGGCCCAGGGTGTGGTCTGCCTGGCTTTGGTGAGAACTGCCAAGCTGGAGGGGTCATCAGAGAATTTTGTTTTGCTTTAACTTAGGTAGCTTGACAACCAGATCAATCTAACTGATCGGTTTAATACTAAACCCAGTTCAGACCTGTCAACACTCAGATGCCCATTTTTGCAGCATGGCAAAGAAAACTCATACACCCAGGAGCACAGCCTTCTGGCTCACTCCACCACCACCCCCAACCCGCCAACCCGGCCCTGCCTGCTTTCTGGGCAGATTGCGGATTCCTGGTGACTTGATGAAAGCCTGGGGAAACAGTTCCTTCAAAGAAGCCCTTTAATTCAACCAAATGAGCCCAGCCAGGGTCTCTGGGGCTTGAACCCAGCTGGACCCTCAAGAATGCCCACAGCAACCTTCAGGAAACCTAGACCTGACCTAAGGTTCTCTTCCAAAGCCCCTCTCATCAGTGAAAGATGAGAACATGAGATAGGAGGGGTGCATGTTTGCATGCTAAGTAGCTTCAGTCACGTCCAACTCCTCTGTCCATGGGGATGCTCCAGGCAAAAGCACTGGAGTGGGTTGCCGCACCCTACTCCAGGGGATCTTCCTGACCCAGGGATCGAACCCGCATCTCTTACGTCTCCTGCATTGGCAGGCGGGTTCTTGACCGCTTGTGCCACCTGGGAAGCCCATGAGAAGGGGTGGGGAGGGGGTGTTGAAAGATGAATCAAAAGTCTAGGAGTCTCCTTGTTACCCTCAAAACAGCAACTCCCAGTCTCCAAAAACACAGAGCAATCTCAGTTTTGTTTCAAGGGGACAGGAAGCACAGGGACATGTCACGCAAACCCATCCCGCCCGGGTCCGACTCCTGTCTTCCTCCTGCCGAGTCACCGGGGTGGGGATGGCGGGGCAGGAGAGACAGAGAGAGGGAAATCTCTCTGAGGACACAGACAGCACTGGCCCGAGGTCCAGGCTCTATCCTGACTCGCCTGTCCCCTCTGAGCTGTTTCCTCATCTGTGATGAAGGGCTGGGCGGAGTGAGCGTTGGACTCGACTCCCCTGGGCCAGCCCCAAGCGGGGCAGGAAGGGTCTGGAGAGGCCCGGGCCCCTGGCTTCTGAAACGAGTATGATGGCTAGGGCACCAGCGACAGGAGAGGCCCTCCTGGAGGGGCGCCGTGAGGGTGGTGACGGCTCATCGGAGTCAAGCGCTCAAGTCCAGCCCTGCTGTTGGGACACCCGGACTCCAGGGGAGGGACACCGGGCCGGAAAGCATGCTTGGCCATGAGTCTCAGAGACCTGGGGGTGGGGGGAGACCGGGGTGGGAAGGAGGATGGAGCGCTGGGCCAGGGCTCAGGGGACTAACAGCAGGGGACTTCTGGGAAGAGGGCAGGCAAGGGCAGGCCCATGGGGCGGGGGGAAGTAGACTCAGAGACAGCCCCAGCCTGCCATCTGACCACGGCCCTGAGCTGAATCAGCCCGCCCCTACAGCCACTCCCCTCCCCACCCCGCCCAGGACACCACGCGGATGCGAACCAGAGGTGGGTCAGGACTGCAAGTGTAGATTGGACAGACCAGGGCTACGACGGGTCCCTGCCCTAGACAAACGAACCCCACTAGTCTCCGGTAAACCAGCCACCTGCAGAGGCCAGAGGGGGGTGCCCAGGTGCTGGTACTTCATGTTCTTTCCTCACCAAGTCACATCCGGCTCTTTTGTGACCCCGTGGACTGCAGCCCGTCCAGCTCCTCCATCCATGGGGTTTCCCAGGCAAGAATACTGGAGTGGGTTGCCATTTCCTTCTCCAGGGGAGCGTCCGATCCAGGGATCTAACTCGCATCTCCTGCATTGGCAGGCGGATTCTTGAGCCACCAGGGAAGCCCTGCCCAGATTGGTAGCATGTGACAGTTTCCCATCGTGCAAATTTTAAGCTATTAGCATGCCACTGCTGAACCTGGAGTGGGCAGACATCATCTTTCACGAGCTGGTACAGACCAGCTCCAGCCCACCACTGACCACACCAGGGCCCAGACTGCCACTAACCCAGGCCGCCGTTTAACCCAAGGGAAAAAAAAAATTTTTTTACTTGGTATGGTGATGAATGTTAGGCTTATTGTGGTGAGCATTTCACAATATATACAAATACTGAATCATAATGTTGCATATCTGAAACTAAAATAAACTTACAATGTCAGTTATATCGCAATGAAAAAAAACAAACAATTGTCCACAAATATGACCACTATTTGGCTTCCCCAGTGGCTCAGCAGTAAAAAAAATCTGCCTGCCAAGTAGGAGACGTGGGTTCAACCCCTGGGTCGGAAAGATCCCCTGGAGAGGGCAATGGCAACCCACTGCAGTATTCTCGCCTGAAAAATCCCATGGACAGAGGGGCCTGGTGGGCTACAGTCTATGGGGTCACAGAGTCGGATGCAACTTAGCAACTAAACAACAAGAGAAATGGGCACTATTCCAGCTTGGCCGTCTCTGAAAATGTGACACTCCCCAAATACTAAATGTTGAAAGTGAATCCAGATTCTAGCAGAACACCACGCTGACCAACAAAACATCTGGAGGCTACTTGTCAGCCAGCCCAGGGCACCGGTTTGCGCCCCTAGCCCTAGCAATCTGGGGAAACAGGAGCCCCGGGTGCCAAGGCAGCAAGGATACTCACAGCTGGTTAAACATGCGCTTCATCTCGTCTGTGATGTTCATGGAGCCGACCTCGTCATCCGAGAACCGGTTCACCTCCCCATCCTGCTCGGAGATGTCATCGTCGGAAGCCACCTTACGCTCTTTCTTTTTGGGGACCACCTGGCCCGGGAAGAGAAAGATCAAGGGTCACTGGGCGGTTCTGCCAGAATGGAGGGTGGGGTGGACTGGGAAGGGAGGTGGTGTCCCGAGGGACGGATGGAGCGTGGCTGGGGCGGCCACTGCCGGGAAGGATGCAGGCCCTCTAAGAAGCAGGTGGCGTTAGCAGGAAGCGTGAGGCGGGGAGGCATGCGGGACGGAGGAACAGACGGCCTGGCCCCTTCCCTGCCCTGGGAGGCCTGGAGATGTGGCCGGCCGGATGTCTCAGAGCTCCCTGGAGAGATGGAGCAGCCCTCACGCAGGTCAGATGGCTCCGTGCTTCCCAGAGCCCTCCTGCTCCCATGCAAAGGCGACAGGTAGGCAGCCCCGGGTTCAACGAGCTTCCTCCACTCCAAGCAGACAAGACGCAACAAACCAGACAAAGGCTGAACGGCCCCTTGCTTCCCAGCAGAGGGGCAGCAAGAAGGCACCCAGGCGAGCCCAGGCCTCACCCCACTACATCCAGAGTCACACACTTAGAGCCAGCAACACGCTGTTCTGCCCTGGGCTCAAGCAAAAGCCAAACCACAACCCCAAACTCAAGAAGCAGCCTTTGGAGAATGACAGACGCCCTTTGGGCAGCTGGACCGGCCCCCAAGCCCTCCCTGGAGGACACTCGCCAGTGCTAACCCATCGCCTTCACTCTGGACACAGACGCGTGCTTGCTGGGGGTAGGGAAGTGGGGTACTGAATGAGTCTCAATGTGGGAATGAAAAAAGAGTCAACGGGTCAACAGTTCCCCCTCTGAATTCTGAGGCTCGAGGGCTAGGGCTCAGGCCAGTTTGCCTAGGGCTCGCTCCCACAGTCTGGCCAGGGCTCCCCGACCATGGCCCTGGTCCCAGGAGAGGCAGGAAGCAGGGCAGGGGGCCCAAGGTAGGCAGACGGACTGAGCCCTGGAGGGTCTGGAGACCTGAGCCCTCATCCTAGCTCAGCCACGTTCTTCCGGGAGCCCGTCACGTCGCCCCCCACACCGCGGGTGAATGGTGTCCTCGGACGTAGGATGAAGCGGTCAGCCTGGATGATGGAGTCACACATGCCTGAGTCTGTGCGCTCCCTGATTCTACACTCTCCTGGGAGGCTGGAGCGCTGGGCAAAGGCTACGTGGGGGTAGGTCGGGGAGGGACATGGGCGGGGTGTGAGGGGCCCGGGGCAGGGTGGCTGGGGCGGGCGGCGGGCAGTGCCGGCTGGTGAGCAGGGCGGCCCTCATCACCTGGAAGATCTTGGACACGTCTTCCGAGTTCCGCTGCTGTGCGACATCGCACAGCTTGGCCGTGATATCGATCCGGCGGCAGATGTCCATGTCCACCTTCATGGCCTTTTCTTGGATCTTTGTGTCCAGGTCTGTCATGGGCTGCAGGGAGGACAGCAGGGGGTTACGTGAGCGGGGGGTAGGGGGGGGCACCCCCAGGCTCTGGCTGGACAGAGGGGTGGGGAGACTCCTGGGTGCTGGGCAGGAGGTCCCCGCAGTCCGAGAGGGGTCCTGCAGCCTTTGCTGGGCGTGAAGGGTCAGGCCCGTGGCTCAGGTTCGGGGCAAGGGGCGGGGGGATGTGGGCGCCGTGGGGACTGAGGGAGACTGTGTTCGCCCGTCTCCCTAAGGGCCGGGAGGCATCCTCACAGCAGACACGGCGTCAGTGTTTGTTTTGTCGGAACAAGGGAAGAAGACTCGTCCCACCGCTGAAAGGCCGCCCTGCTCCCGCAGGGGGCCTGCCCCACCTGTCCCTGGCAAAGATTCCTCCCAGGCTGACGGAGGGGGCTACCTCAGATGGGTGGGGGTCCCCCAGACCCCGGTAAAGGAAGCCTCCTGGCCTCTTCCAGCCGCCCAGCCTCACACCGCCCAGGGCCAGAAGCCATGGCTGATGGAGGCATCCGTCCTGGGCTCTGTCCCCCTCCTGTAGTCTTTCTCTACATACTGCCCACGGCTCGAAGGTGGCAGGCAACTGGGTCCCCAGTAGGAAGGAGGTCCTTGCTGCTCTGCCAACAGCTGCCCCCCCCCCCCCCCCCCCCCCCCGCCCACGGTGACACAGAGGGGCTCCGACTCTCCCAAGGACAAACACGCCGGCCAGTCCCAACTCAACAGAGCAACCTCCGGGAGGCCGCAGGCCCAGGTGGCCTCTCGGGCCGGTGCAGACCAGACCCAGGGTCCCCCTCAGCCTGCCATCGGCCCCCACTGCGCCCAGACATGAAGGCCCCCGGCCGCCCCCACCCCCTGCCCGCACACTGGTGAGCCGGCGCAGTCGGAGCGAACGCACACAGGCCGTCAGAGGAGCCCGGAGCGGGCGGATGGGTTAAGCAGCTGATTAATGCATCTCTACTCAGACCACGGGAAGCGGAGGTGTCGGGGGAAGGGGAGGGGAGCCTGATCTCTGATGCATCCGTCATCCTCACGGGTCAAACGCAGCCAGCCAGGACTCTAACTAGAAGCCGAGCTCTGGAGCCTCGGAGTGAATGAAGCGTTCTGCATGATGGGTGGGGGGGTGGGGAGGGGGGTCATGACACCTGGGGGGTGGCGGCCGGAGGCACTTACGTCACTCATGAGCCCCTTAAACACCACCAGCTCGGCCTTGAGACGCTCAATCTTCTCGTTCATCTCCTCCTGGATGGCTTCCGCCTCCTGCGCTGCCTACGGGGGACGGAGATCGGGGAGTGGTTGGGGGGGGGGGGCTGGGCGGGCTCCCCGATGGGGGCGCGGAGAGGCCGGACACCTGGGTTTAGAGCCCCGGATGGATGCCTGACATCCAACCAAGCCGGGTGCCTTTGTGCCCCAGGAGCGGGGAGCCAAGACCTTGACCCAGCCTGGCTCCCCGCTCAGCCCTCACTTCACCCCTCGGCCTAAAACAATTCTTTTCCAAGAACTGTTCATTGGATGGAAAAATCCATGGCAGACAGTGAGAGAAAAGGTGGATATAAAAGTGATTCCAGCGGGTCAAAATAGCAGGTCAGTGTATGTCAGATGTGAGCGATGGCACCATCCGTGTGCACCTCACGGAGCGTGCACATCCGGGGCTTGTGCACAGAGAAGGCCAGGGGGCCACCGCCAACTCAGCAACAGTGGGGCAGCGAGGACAGAGGGAAGTTTTAGCTTCTTCTCTGTGCTTTCCTGAACTTCCCGAATGTTGCAGCATGAACATGCTACGTTTGTAAAGTGAAAAGTCATTTTCTCACAAAAGAAAGCAGGGGTGGGGCAGGGCAGGGGGAGGGAACATTCATCCTTTTCCTTCTACACATTATTTTAACCACTCCTTGACACTGACGTCTTTTAATGTCTCCTTGACATTATTTTAATCCCTCCCTAACTTCCTTAGAAGATCAATGCTTATTTTCTTTCTTTCTTCTCTGGTTATTTATTTATGTAGATGATCAATGCTTTAACTATCAGAAGGCAATTTTTTTCAGTGTTAAAAAGAGCCGTCCCCGTCCGCAGCTTCTCACGGGGTTGCCACTCCTGTGCCCATTTGGCTGAGAGGAAAACAGAGCTGAGAAGGTCTAGTCTGCTGCCCCGGCTGCACCGTCAGCCCGTGTGAAGCAGGGCCCAGAACACAGAGCCAGCGAGCCAGAAAAGCCAGAGGCCGCCCTCACCCTGCCACGGAGCACCCACCGGGGCTGGGAGCCCACCTGGCAGGAAGCCCACCACCCTTGCCGAGGCCCGAGGCCCCGAGCACAGGCCTGCGTGGCTGAGACAGAGATGGGACTCCTGAGCCCAGGCTTCCTGCAACGGTGAGCCGGGGGCGCCCTCCCAGCCCCAAAGCAGGGGAGGTGGGAGAGGCCCCCGGCTCCACGGAGGAGAGGCTGAGCTGGGAACGGGCCCCCAGCCTCGGCTCCACCACGGGGCTCGCCCCCCAGCCTCTCCCGGTCGGGACCGCTTACCTCCTGCAGCGTGTCCACCATGGTCTGCAGGTTCACCCGCTTGGCGAGCTCCTCCTCCCATCTGCAACAGCCAAGAGGGACAGGCAGTCAGAGGGCGGCCTCCCCCGGACAGCCCACCCCCAGGCACAATGCCAGCACCCACCCTGGGTCGCGCCCACGCTGGCTGAGGAAGGTGCAGCGGGGACGCCAGCCCTGCCTGTGTCCCCGAGCTCCCAGGCTGGGGGCAGCAGGCTGATGCGCGATGCCAGGGGACGAGACTCCAGGCATGAGCGCAGCCCCACCGGGAGACGGCGGCGGGAGGGACCCCCCCCCGGCCCTGTGGACACACAGTGTAAAGTGATGCACAAGAGCTGCTTGCGTGCCTGTGAGACGCGGTATTGAGGCTGTTCTCAGGTGCCAGGCTATAGCCAACACCATGTCCAGGCTCTCCTTTGCACCCACAAGAAACAAATTTTTCTCATGCCAACCATTGCAACCTCAGAGGCAATCTGTCCTGCCACCTACCCTACCCAACAAAGACATCTCCCATGTAGCTGTTATCATCCTTGTCTTACAGATGAGGAAACTGAGGCTCAGAGAGGTTAAATATCCTGCCCAAAGACACACAGCTAGTTAGGGGATGGGGTTGGACTTCAAACCCAGGTCTGTTTTATTACATTAAAACAAAAAAGAGATGTAAGTCTCACTTATTTAATGCCTGAGCTTCACTGGCAGCTCAGATGGTAAAGAATCGGCCTGCAATGCGGGAGACCTGGGTTCAACTTCTGGGTTGGGAAGATCCCCTGGAGGAAGGCATGGCAACCCACTCCAGTATTCATGCCTGGAGAAACCCCATGGACAGAAGAGCCTGGTGGGCTATAGTCCATGGGGTCGCAGAGTCAGACACAAGCACGTTTCATGCCTAAGTGAGGGTGAGGGCTCGCGGGGCCAGGACTCAGACTCAGGCTGGGGGCTCCAGATCGGGAGCTAGTGACCCTGCTGGGCTCTCTGTGGACCGTGGGCCTGTGGGAGCCCTGACCCCCTCCCCACCCAGATGGTCCTGCTGCCCCAGAGGGCCGGGCCCTTCTCCACCGCGGGACAGCCAGACCGGGGGCTTCTCTCTTCACCCCGAGGCTGCCTCCCTACATGGCTTCAGAGCGGGCAGGTCTGGAGGCCTTGAGGATGCTGTCGGGGCCAGCTAAAAATAGGCCAGAGGGGAGGGATGGCTGAAGAGTGGGTTACGTCACTGGCTTTTGGAAACAAGAGAAAACGGATACTGTTTGCACACACAGAGGAAAATTCCTCCTCTTTCCCACACGAGACACAGACGGCCCCCGGCAGGGCTCCCAGAGGACACACACGCTCCTCCTTCCCTTTGGTCTTCACCAACCCCCGGAGGCGGCGGCCGGGCCTCAATCGGCCATGGGTGGCAGAGTTCAGAACCCCGTGGGCAGAGGGGCTGGGGTGGGCGTCCTGGTGTGGATGAGAGATACAGAGGGACCCAAGGAGGGGCAGGGAGAGAATCTAAGAGTCTGACCCGGGCAGGATCGTCACACGGAACACTCCCGTGGTGGAGAGACACGGAGGCCCTGTGTGTGAAAGGAACCTGCCCAAGGTCACCTAGCATGTCGTGGGCGGGGCCGCGAGTCCAGGGAACAGCTGGGGAAGAAGAACCCCAGGTGGGGAGAAGCCCAAGGCTGCGCCCAGCTTGCCGAGACGCACAGGGCGTCCGGGGCTGCCCTCGAGGGAGGCCGGGGCCCAGAATACAGGACCGAGCTGAATCATCCCTCCTGGCCACGCTGCCCCGAGGCGGGCAGGGGACGGGCTTCCAAAGCTGCTGAGCAGAGCAGGGCCAAGGGAGGGCGCTGGCCGCAGCCCGGCCCCCAAGGCCAGCCCCGCTAGTGTGTTCCTGCAGCAACAGCAAGATGGCGGGGGAGGGCGGCGAGGGATGAGACGCGGGCACCCGGGGGCATCTCACCCACACACACACCAGCTTCTCAGAGGAGCCTCTGGGATGAGGCCAGCCCCCTCACACTTTTCCTTTTCCTGGAAGCAACCTTCTCATGAGGAAGCTGGGGCAGGGGGTCAACAGACCCATTGAACAGACAGGAAAAGTGAGGCCCAGCAAAGGAAAGCAATTTGTCTCAGGTCACCCCAGAGCGAGAACACATGCCACGTCTTTGGATCCTCAGACACAGAATCGCGGTAGCAGCAGCCACTGGTTGGTGAGCACCGCTCAAGTCCCTTGAGCTGGGCCCAGTGCCTTGGACACATCTCACTGGCCTTCATCTGACCTCTTAACCCTCTCCTGTAAAGACGTTTTCCCCAAACCCATTTTGCAGATGAGAGAGCTGAGGTTCAGAGAGGTGTGACCTGTCTAAGGCCACACAGTCAGCAGGGATGGGACTCGAGTCAAGCCCACGCTCTCAAGCCTCCAGTTTCCAACTGGGACGAGCATGGGTGTCACCTGGGGACCGCGCTCACGTGCAGAGCCGGTTCAGCGGGTCTGGGGTGGGGCTCGTTTCTCGTGAGCTCCCCAGAGGAAGGCGCTCTGGTGGCCCCCTCGCCTCGCTAAGCTGCACCCCAGGTGAGCTTGCACCAATGATTTCACTGGCCTTTCATTTCCAGAGCTGGATGGGTGGCCGGCTGGTGCCCCTCCCCTAGGAGACACAGGAAGGACCCCTGTGTGTTGACAGCAGCTGGCCTGACAGCTGAGCCCGCTGCCCACGCTGACCTCCCCTCCCGGCCCTCGGCAGGAAAGCTTGGCCATGCCCGCTTCCACATTGACAGTGCAGAAACGCTCTGCCCTTCAGCTGCTCTGGCTGACTGGGGTGAGAGGATGGATGAGTGATGTTTCTTAAGGAGCCCCAGATGCCCTGCATTCACGGCAACTCAGCTGAGGGGGAGGGAGCGCGAAGCTGAGCCAGAAACTGGTCAACCATGTTGTGGGCTCTAGGACATTCCAACACCTGCTTCCCAGGCCCGTCCCCTCCCCTGCCTGACCTGGATCTGCCCACAGGAGCTTGGTTTCAGCAGGAGGGGAGTTTCAGGCATCGGGACCAACATAAGCAGAGACAGGCCAGCAGGAAGCCAGGGAGAAGCCGGCTGCCACCAAGAGGGGACACACCTCCCTGGGTCGGGGGCTGTTGAGCACACAGTGGGCTGCGAAGCTGCAGAGAAACCGCCTCCCCATTTTACAGGTGGGACAATGAAGGCCCAGCGCACCAGGCAACTCTAGCCAGGGCCAGGACAGCCTGAAGTACATGGATCCACCCCTGCCCGCCCTGACCCATCAGATCATAAAACTTCCAGCCTTTTTTCTCTTGAAGGGAGTGGAGCGAGGGACACTTATTGGTTAGTTTCTGGGTGGTGAACACCATGCCGGGCCTTCATATACTCAAAAGATAAACTATCACTTAATCCTGCCCTAAGCGTGGTCCCCATTTTATAGACAGAGGCGACAGCATCAGAGGTAACCCGATTCCCTTTTCCCTTCCGCCACTTGAGCCTCCTGAAATCAGTCCATTCTCCCAGGCCTGTCTCACAAGGCAGCCACTCCCCTGGTTTTCCCTCCTTGAGCCCAGGCTTGACCTGGCAGGCCGCAGGATGCCATCGGCCCCGGGGCCGCTTTGCAGCGGCGTCTCATCCACGGAGCCAGCCCACGATGCCAGGGACGGCAGCAGACCAGCCTCCATCTCCTCCATGCCGCGGCGTGCTCAGGCCCAGATCTGGCTCATGCTCCCACCAGCCCACGGGCACCGTCTCTGGCCCCAGCATCCTCTCACTCTGGCCCCGCCTGTGGACGCCCTCCAGCCACAGCTCTCACAGCATCCCACGCTGTGGCTGCTCACGAAGCAGGAAGGATGGGCAACGGCGGTGCTGATGCTGCCCCCACGGACGGGGCACCGACAGTGTGCCCGGCACCACCCTCGGGCGCTTCACAGAGCCTGCCTTCACTTCACAGGAACCTCTAGGCCGGGTTAGATCATCTCCATGGGACTGACGAAAACACTGGAGTCCAGAAGCATGAGGCCCCTCCCCCAGAATCACACAGCGGGCCAGGGGCTGGGGTAGGGGCAGGGTGCTATTCTAGAAACAAGAGACTCAGAGAACTTCCAGAAACGAAGGCTGAAAAGGACCAGAGTCCACCTAGACCACACCTCTGAGTACACAGATAAGGAAGGTGAGGTGCAGGGTTGCCCAGGGCACGGACAGCGGGCCACCCTCCCCTGCCCCGGCCGAAGGGCTTGAGTCTGAACCCCGGCATCTGCTTCTACCGCTCGGAGCCTCAGTCTCCCCATCTATAAAGGAGATGGAGTATGAGCCCAGCACACCCTGGGGACGCCCAAGAAGAGCCATTCTGCCCCTACACTCCGGGCTCAGACCGGCGAGCCCACAGATGTACACGTGCCTGCAGACAGCACGGCCAGCTCCTCCAGCACCCGCCTCCAGGGCTCTCGGGCACCCTGCGCCTGGCCTGTCGGGGCCCAGAGAGGACACGGGGGAGACGCGGGTTCCAGGTGGGGAAGGGGGCACAGAGGGGCGCTGCAGGAGTCGGGTCTAAAGTGGGGGTCTGGCCCCTCCCCAGCCGTTCATGATGACTATGCTCCCTGCCCTAACTCCAGCCTCACTTGTGAGGAGTCAGACAGTTGTTGAATGGATTTGCTGAATGAATGGATGGATGACCCAGGTGGCAAGCACCCTCCCCAGCCGGGGCCCCTTGGACGGCGTCCTCAGTCTGAGCCCCAGCCTGGGGGCCTCGCCACTCAGCTCCGACCATCCACTTGGCTCCAGAGCCCCCCTGGGAGAGGCCCCGCCATGGGGCGGGCTGGCCAGGCCAGAAGCAGGCCAGGAGAAGGAGAAAGTGTGTTTGCCCCACTCCCCGCAGCTCCAGGCCCAGGCAGGAGAGCAGGGAGGTCAGGGGTGTGGCAGGCGGGGGGAAGAGATGCCTCCCCGGGGTCCACTCAGGCTCGGCTACCGTCTTAGCAGAAGGAGCGGAGGCGGCCGCTGCCCCCAGACCCAGCCAGATGTGGTCGCCCTGCATTCCTGAGGAGCCACCGCTGGACCACGTGATGGATGGGAAGTCTGGGCAGGCTGCTGGGGGGAGGGGAGGCGCCGCGGGGCCAGCCCCCCGCCCCCACCCCCACCCCCAGCCAACAACAGGGCCAGGGTCTCCCCGCCCCCACGGGCGCGGGGTGACATTCAGACCCGCAGGAAAGGGGCCACAAAGCCTGGCTTCGGAGGGCGGAAGGCCGAGCTGAAGTCACTGGCAGTGAGACTGACTCACGGCTGCTTCACTTCCTGTCAGTCACAGAGAGAGGCTCGGGGGCTCCAGCTCTGGAGGAAAGCGGGTGCAGCCCCCGGAAAACCATTTCAGTCCCCGCGGACAGTTCGCGGGGCCTCTGGCGAGAAAGTCCTGGAGACCCCAGGGCGGGAGCTGGCGGGAGACCAGGGTAGCATGCTGCCCCTGCTGCTGGCCGGCTGTGTGACTCTGGGCAAGTCAGTCACCCTCTCTGGGCGGGAAGTGCGGCAGCCCCTCTGAGGCTGTGAGAACAACACAGGGTCCACGGGTGCGGGTGCACACGCCCAGCCCCTCCCCTGGCACGCAGCAAGCACACCGCTCCAAGGCCCAACTTGATGTCAGGATCCCACGGCTGCCTCCAGGGGCCAGGCCTCCGGGGAGCTGGGAGGGGCCACAGGAATGGTCCGCACCTTGCCAGGGAGGGCGAGCCACTGTCGGCACACCCAAGCCAGCTCACTCAGGCGATGGGAAGCAAGCTCAGGTGAGGCTGGGCCGGAGCCATGGGTGGAAAACTTCATTAGGGGCCAAGCGTGGGCCCTGCCTCCGGCGGCGGGCAGAGGGGCGGAGGGCAGTCTGCGCCCGGCGCCCAGGGTGCTCACCCCAGAGCAGCTGGGTGCGGGCGGCCACGTGACTGGCCGGGGCCTGCTGGGGTCATGCTGCCCGCCTGCCCACCGCCCACAGACGCGGAGAGCAGCGCCCCTGCCCTCCCCGTGTGGGCCTGCCTCGCCCCAGCCGCGCCGTGAAGCCGGGACCCTGACTGCCAGCTCCTCGTCTAGACTAACATCTGGGCTGGAGGACCAGGCAGATCAGGGCGACCTTTCCTCAAAGGCAGTCCCCCTGAAGCCAGCGGGCTACAGATCAGAGCGGGTGCTCAGCAGGCCCCTACCCACTGACTTCTACTGAGCCCCCTAGAGAACTAGGAATTCACAACCGGATCAACTTCCGCCTTCCACGCCACCCTCCTTGTCCAAGACCACGAACAGCTCACGGCGGAGGCAGAGAAAGAGACGAGCCAGAGGGCGGCGGGAGCGGGGTGGGCAGCCCAGCACGGGAGCGCGTGGGCCTCCGCGGCCCCCGACTCCCTGCTCTTGTCGGTTGACCGCACCTTCTCTCTCCAGGAACCGGAGGGGCCGGGCCCCAGCCTGTGCGTGGACAGGCCCCCGGCCCCCGAGCCCTGCTGGCCCACGCTCACCATCCCCTCCCCGTGGACTCCGGTGCTCCCGCCCGCACCCAGCCCCTGAGCTGGGGGAAGGGACGCCTCCCAGACGTGCCCGTCAGGGCCCAGCTGCCCAGCTGCACTCTGCTGCTCACGAGGAGACACAAATTAAATGCCAACTGATTGTCTCCGCGGAGGAGGTATTAATTTAATGTGAACACTTAACCAGGGCAGCCGATTCCATTACAGGCGGGAGGTAATGGCCCAAGCAGGCCGGAGCACGGGCTGGGAGCTGGTGATAGGCTGGGTGGGGCAGCCACGTTATCAAGTGTGCGCCTCTTCCCAGCAAGCTAGCACCACGCACACGCGCGTGAGCACACACAGACACATACATAACGCACACGCATGCACTCGCTTTCAACCTGAAACAGCAGCTGTCTCCAGGGCTTCCCAACAGAGCGGTCTGTGCGAGGCTACTCAGGGTGGGTGGGGGCCTCAGGTCCGCTGGGAAGCACCCTATAGAGGAGAGGGTTCTGGGCTAGAGCGGGCAGGAGACCCTAGCTCAAGTCCAGCTCTGTCGCTAATTCACTGCACGAACCCAGCAAGCCCTTCATCCGCCGGGGCCTCTGGTCTATAATACGATCTCCGAGTCCCTCTAGATAAGACCCGCACACCCTGGATGTGGCCCTTCCTCGGAGCCAGAAAGAGGAGACGGCCTCAGGGACACGGCCACCACCCAGAGTCACCCGGGGTGATGGCATCGAGCCCGCGGCCCCTGCCCTCAGCACCAGTGACCAGCAAGCCAGGAGTGGGGTGGCAGCATGTGTTTTTAGAATTAGCTTTTATTGGAGAAGAGCTGCTCTACCACACTGCGTGAGCATCTCCTGCACAGCAGAGGGAATCAGCTGTCTGTACACACAGGGCCCCTCCGTCTCAGACCTCCTTCCCATCCAGGCCACCCCAGTGCGTTAAGTAGAGTTCCCTGAGCTACACACCACCTTGTCCTCAGTTATCTGGTTCATTCATAGCGTCAGTCACGCATGGGCTCCCCTGGTGGCTCAGGGATAAAGAATCCGGGAGAGGCGGGTTCCATCCCTGGGTGGGAAAGATCCCCTGGAGGAGGAAATGGCAACTCCACTCCAGCATTCCTGCCTGGAGAATCCCATGGACAGAGGAGCCTGGCGGGCTACAGTCCGTGGGGTCACAAAAAGAGCTGAACACGACTGAGTGAGCACTTAGCACACGCACACGAATCCCAATCTCCCAATTCCTCCCCTCCCCTTTTCCCCTTTGGTATCTCTGTGTGTCTATTTCTCCCTTACCACTTATACCATGTTTCTAGAGTCCACATATGCGCGCTAAAACACGATATTTGTTTCTCTTCCTGTGCGTTGATTCAGCCTTGGTCCACTCATCGTTCCATGATCGGTTCTGGAGTGCGTGCCATGAGTGGCTCAGGCCCGACAGAATCAAAGATGACGTGAGTCTCCACCAGGCCCTCTGAGAAGGCAGCAAACGGAGAAGGCCACCTGCCCCTGCAGGGCCCCCAGAGGGCCCGCTGATCCCTAGCTGGAAACCTCAGTTTCCTCCTCTGTGAAAAGGCGGCAGTAGCCTTACCTTGCAGGCTTCATGGATGGTAAAAGCGCTCAAATGAAGGTTCACAGGCGCCCTTCTGGACGAGGGCCATTCTCACCACTGGCGTGGCCCAGCCTGGCCCGTCTGGGAGGGGCAGCGACAGGTAGGTATGCAAGGCCCAGACCACCCAAGCAGGGACGCGTCTCCACACTGCCCCGACCCTCTGCAGATCTAGCAGCTACTGAGAGGGGCTGGCAAGTGAGTTTTCCCAGCCAGGCGGTGAAAGCAAGCCCGGCCAATGGACGGCAGGGCCGAGCTGCGTGAAGTGATTCCCACTCTCCCTGCCTGTTCTGGGGACACGGCTACCCTTTACCGGGCATCTGGCAGGCCTCCGGGGTACTCCATGGGGAGTCGCCAGGCCTTGAGAGAGTGGGGAGGAAGAGACTGGTAAGTCTGTCACTGGACCGCAGCCCCCAGGCCCACACCGCCTCGGGCAACGAGGCAGCCAGTGTCAGTGCAAGCTACCCGTACCGGGTCCTTTCTCTCTCTTTAAAAAAAAAAAACATTTATTTGGTTGCACCGGGTCTTAGTTGCAGCATGAAGGATCTTTAGTTGTGGCATGTGAACTCTGAGTTGCAGCACGTGAGATCTAGCTCCCCGACCAGGGATTGAACCCAGGCCCCCTGCATCAGGAATGTGGACTCTTAGCCACTGGACCCCTAGGAAAGTCCCAGTGTATCTGGCCCCGTCTCTGCCCAGACTTACTGTGTGATCTCAGGCAAGTCCCTTCTCCTCCTCTAGCCTCACTTTCCCGTTCTTAATGCAGTGGTGTCAGACTGGGTAAGTTCAAAGGGCTCCCCCAGTCAGGCCAGGAAACAATTTCCACAGGGCCTGGACAGACAGACATCCCAAGCCATCAGGAAAACTATCTGATGAACCACAGAGAGGCAAAGCCAGCTGGGACATCAGGCTTTGGGTTCAAACCAGTGTGTGTGGTGGAGAGGGGGGCAGGGGTTCTGCAGTCAGAGGTCCCGGGGTCAAAGCCCAGCTATATACACACCTTGCCCCTCTGTGACCTGGCACAGGCTGCCAACGCTCTCTGAGCTTTATCTAAGACCACCCGCCTCGCAGGGCTCTTTGCAACGAGTCAACCGACCCGTGACGACAGGTGCAGTCAGCAGCCTCACCCTCGTGACCTCCCAGCTGCCGGCGGTCAGAAAGACTGGGAGCATGGGCCCAGGCCACGCTGCAAGTGGCAGGGCCGGACCTGAGCCCAGGACTGGGGACCCCACAGCCTCTATGCTGCTGGAATCATCACGTGGATGCGACGGGGAGAATGAGCCGACATCACCTGGCTGGAGGCCGGGGGCACGTGGCGGGGGCCGGGGGCGGCCACGGGAATAGAGCCAGATGCTGACACCGCTGCTTCCGCGGCCGGCAAAACCCAGCCAGCGTCCTGCTTCTGCCCTCCTCGCCCCTCGATGAGCCCCAGGAAAGAACGGGCACTGCTCCAGGCTTAGAGGTCTGTTCTGACAAGGTCCACCATGTCAGCAGGCAAGGCTAAGGGACAAGGGGTCCCCTCGTCTCGTGGGGTCACCCCGGCAGGCACTGGAGGTCCTTCTCCCAGGCCCAGACGCCCCTGCTCACGTGCCCCCATGTCCATCCTAGGCTCCAGCTATTTACACCAGCCTTCCACTCCAGTGACCCAGCGTCCATGTCTACCCAGGTGGCCAGCCTCACTCCCGCTTTGGTGCCGTTTATCGAAAGCCCCTTTGGAGACCTGGCAGCTCTGTGGATGCCTGTCACCCCACAGCCAGGGGTTGGGGGGCAGTGCCCTCCTTCCAGCGCCTCTGCCTACAAACCACGCCAAGTGGCACTGACCGCCTCCCCCAAACCAAGCAGGCTGCTACGAGAAGTGGCTCAGTGAGCATCTCCTGGGGAGGAAGAATCTGCATCCCAAAGCGCAGGCCACCATCAAGTTTCTGGGACATCACCTCCAACCTCTTCCAGTCTTGCAACACCTTCATCACCTCCTCCAGGGAGCCCCTCAGGACTGCCCCAGAATGAGTCGCTACACCCATCTAAGTGTCTCCACCCCTGGCACGTGCCTTCCTCACAACATCTGGGGTGTTGTAAGTGTTCACTTCTCTGCCTGTCTCATCAGACTCTGCTCTCCTGGAGAAATGGAGGGCTGGCTTTCACTGTAAAATGCTTATTTCATGCTAGACTAGTCACTTTACTCCCACCCTAGCTCTGTGAGGCAGGTGTTACCCTTCCCACCTTACAGGTGAGTAAACTGAGGCCCCGGGGGAACTGCCTTGCTCCAGGCCAGGCCCAGGTCCATCTGACTCCCATGCCTAAGCAGTCTGGCAGTGGTAAGAATGTTCCGCTGGTTCTATGAACCCCGCTCCCTTCCGTGTCCCCCAGCACACTGCTCGGGAAACCCGCCAAACGACCCTGCCGGGGTCTGCACTGGTGTGCAGAAGTCACGGCTGCTGACTTGGAAGCCGGCCGCTTAGCCTGTTGACTCACTTCCTGGGCCCCAGGGAGGAGAAGGGCCCTAGGGTTCCACCTCCACCAGCCAAGACGCACCTGCCCACAGCCCGCCGCCCAGCCCGCCCCCAGAGCCGGCTGGAGCAAAGCCCCGATCCTGCCGTGCGCCTGGTTCCCATCTTTAGGGCAGGGGCTAGCGGGAGCACCTGCCTTGCGGGGCTGGCACATTAAATGAGTCAGCATCCGCTACGCGCTCAGCCCAAGCTCAGCTCCCAGGAAACGCTCAGTGGACGGACACTGATGAACCGCGGGATGTGGGCCCTACGCTATCTCTCCCGCCGTGGAGAACGGCTGGCTCAACCCAGGATGGCAGGTCTGCGGGGTGGGGATGGCCAGGGCCCCAGGCAATAGGCAGGACCCCCAGGCACCAAGCCAGACTCCCCGCGCTTGATGCCTGGTGACACGCAGGACCGTCAAACAAGCCTTTGGAGGCTTGCCTCATCTCAGAAGGATGTCTCACTGCCCCCGTGCCCAAGCTAGCGCCACACCCTGGGGCTGGCACGCGACAGGCACCAAGGATGCCCTGGCAAGCAGGGCTGGGTGCTTCTGGGAAGCCCAGCGCGGCAGCCTCCGCGTCTGCTGCAGCCCAACCCCTCCGGCTGTCGGCTAAGATTCCATCTCCTTTTCCCCATGACAGATTCAACAAACACTTCCCAAGTGCCCACTTAGGAGCACAGGACTGAATTAAAAGGACTCTCCTCCCCCTGCAAGAGGAGCGATGAGTCTCGGGGCTCCCCCCAGGCGGGACCTCAGCCCCATCCCCCAGGCGTAGGTCCTCAGTCCCCCACAACCCACCAAGGGCCAGAAGATCTGGGCACCGCTGCCTCATGCCCTGAGAGTGAGGACGGAAGAGGGTGTGCACCCTGGGCTCTTGGAGAGGCATCTTCACTCTGCCTGTGAGTGAAGGGGCCCCATCTGGGCGGCCTCTGCCCACTGGTCCCCGGGGCAGGAGGGAGGAAGGCAAGGCTCCACCACCACACCGAAAACACCAGTGGTCTCCAGAGAGACAGAGGCTTGCGGCTGGGGACAGGGGTGGGAGGGAGACTTGTCCCTGTCCCCTCTGTACCTTTTCCTTTAATCAGAGTAAAATACTCGGAAAATTAACATCCCAACCATTTTTTAAAGTTTTCTCTCTTTCTTTAGGCTGCTCTGGGTCTTGTGGCAGCGTGGGCTTTTCTCCAGCTGCGGTGGCTTCTCTTGTGGAGCACGGGCTTAGCTGCCTTGAGGCAGGTGGGGTCTTCCCGGACTAGGGATCAAACCCACGTCTCCTGTATTGGCAGGGGGATTCATTACCCCTGAGCCACCAGGGGAGCCGCCTTAACCACCGCCACGTGAGCGGTCCAGTGGCATCAGGCACATTCACACTGCGGTGTAGCCGTCACCCCCACGCCCCTCCAGAACGCTTCGTCTCGCAAAACCAGAATTCTGCCCCCATTAAACAATGACTCCCCGGGCCCCCTCCCCCAGACCCTGGCAACCACCATCTACTGCCCGTCTCCAGGAATCTGATTGCCCTAGGTCCTTCACATAAGTGGAATCATACGGTGTTTGTCTTTTCAAGACCAGCTCATTGCCCTTAGCACCATGTCCTCAAGTTTCATCTCTGTTGTAGCGTGCATCTGAATTTCTTCTCCTGTATCTTTTAAACTTTCAATCATGTAACACGTCAACTAGTCAGGAAAATCAAAGTCATTAAGACAAAAATACCCACTCGTTTTCCCTTTGTTTTAAATTGCCCCAGTATTTTACAGTGATTACACAAGAAACAAAAAGAAAAAAAAAAAAAAAAGGTAAGCCAACAAAGAAAGAAACAAACAAAAAACCAAGAAACGTGTGCTTCCCCCACTTAACATATGGCAAGCACCCTTCCCAGCAGGTAATACAGTGGGTGACCGTGAATCTCCTGGGTCCTGCATCTTGGTACACACAGATTTGCATATTTGTCCAGTTATCTCCATGGAGTGGGTTGCTGGGTCAAGGGTCCCAGTGTAGAAAAGACTTCTCTGCCCCTCAAAAGTGCTGGGTGTGACAAGGCTGTTCTCTCACGGGGCTCAGCCGCTGCCCACGGAGCAAAGAAAAAGCTGGGTCCTCACCCCAGCTCGGCAGCAAGACTGTCCTGTGCCTCGGTTTCCCGATTAGTCGAATAGTCCAAAGGTTGCCCCCCACTGGATGGAGGGAGACCCCATTATAGCTACCGTCCTTCCTCACCCTCACGGGGGTGGCACTCTGCCTTCGCCAAGGAGCTGGGGCCGGGCAATCAGGCTTGTCTGAGAAACAGGCCCCGTCACCTCTCTTCCCAAAGGGCAGACGTTCCCACCATGTGTGTGATGAGCCCCGGAGCAAGTGGCCACACGCGAGGGTGGGGAAGACATGCCCCCGGCGTGCCATGCCGCGTCACACCTCGGAACCTTTGCCTGTACCCATGCGCTCTGCCGGGAAGCCTCCCTCTACATGCCCGCTTCGTCATTTGCCAACTTCAGGACTCAGCCTGTATACCCCCTCCTCCAGGAAGCCTTCCTTGGCTCCTTGGTCAGGATCAAGTACCCCTTGTCTGTGTTCCAGAGACCCTGGTCACTCGCTACTGAGGTTGTCTGTCCACCTGTTGGTTTCCCCTACTTAACTCAGCCTTTGTAAGGCGAGACTCTGGCTCCCAGGTGCAACCCCAGAGTGCAGCCTGGAGCCTGGCACACAGTAGGCACCAGATAAATGTTCGCTGGATAAAGGGTCCCTGGAAAGGTCACCTGCAGGGCTCCCTTCCAGAGGCCCACTCTGGAGTTGGTGCAGCACCTACTCACTGTGGGGTCCTGGACACGACTGCCCTGCCGCTCCCCAATCCCAGCCTCAGTTTCCCCACATGACTCCGCAGTCCCCGCCAGCATTCCTGCTCTCCCCCAGCGGTCCTGCTCCCCACCCGGACACCAGGCCCACCTCTCACGGGGCAGATGGTGAGCAGGTTAGCACTCACAGCCCTCCATTCCTAGGACTCGGCCTGTCTGCCTGGGCCTGGCAGGGCGGACGCCCACCCAACCGCCACCCCTAGGGTCAGCAGCTCTCCGCCTCGGGTACTCCATCTCTTGTTCAAGTCCAGGAGCCAGGAGGGGATCCAGGCACCCAGACCAGGAGCGGGAGGCCCCAGGGGTCTGTCACCGGGAGGCTAGGGGAGCCCCACCCAAGGACGTGTTTATAGCTTGGAGGAAAAACAGCAACTCCCAAGGCTATTTTGGAAACCTAATGTGCACTTTGGGCCTCTCTGTTGTTTATGTCGAGGGCCGTGCCGCCCTGTAGGTAAACGCATGGCCCACGGGTCTGCAACTCAAGGCCATGGTCCAGGCCCACATCACTACTCACGCCACACCCAGCACACTCGGACCAGCAAGGGGCGGGCAGCCAAGCAGAGCCCAGGAGGCAGGAGTTGGCACATACCCTGTTCTGGGTTCAAACCAAGGCCCTGCAGCCTTGAGCAAGTTGCCGCTCTGGGCCTCAGTGTGCCCTTCTGTGAAATGGGAAGGAATGACACTCTCTGGGATTAAATGAGGGCTGGCAAGAATAAACAGGCTCCAGGTGTAATAAAAAAAAAAAAAACCAACGCAGAACATGGGTCCCCAGCACCTCAGAATGGGAACGTACAGAAGCTCAGAGGAGTGAAGCGGCCTGCCCAAGGTCACACAGCCAGGCAGTGGCGGGGGTGCTGGAACCCCGAGCCTGCGCTTCCTGCCCAGCCCCTGCTGAGGGGGGAGGACAGCCCCGAGCAGTCCCCAGGGAGGGAGGAGGGAGAGCGACGAGGACCGCGGACCAGCCACAGGCACACGGGAGGCTGGCGCGAGGGGACGGAGCGCGGCCCGCTGTCCTTGCCACGGCTGCCAGGGAAGGCCGCGGGCGCTAGCGGGCAGGCATGAGACCTGGACCCCGCGCCGAGCGGGACCAGTGACCACACACAGCTCAAGGGGACGGACGCCTGACCTTACACCAGCCGCCAGCCACCACGCAGCCTGACATTCAACTGTTTTTTTTTTTTTGACTGCCCTGCTCAGCATGAGGGATCTCAGCTCCCCGGACAGAGACTGAACCTCCTGCAGGAGAAGCACGGAGTCTTAACCACTGGACCACCAGGGAAGTCCCCCTGACATTCAGCTTGATGTGAACCAGTGGGCAGGACACTGGGGGTCCCCCAACACACACACACGCAAACACACAGATACACACAGAGCATTCCTCCCACCCATCCACAGGGCTGGGGTACGCCTCTCAGAGGAGAGAGAGAGGTCAAAAAGAGCAGAGACGCTTCTGCGACAGGAACACCCCAACAGAGCACCTTATAGGAGCCGCTAGCTTCCTCATCCCCATTCTGCCGACGGGGACACTGAGGCTCGGAGAGGTAAGGTGACTTATCCAGGTCTCATAATCATAATAGATAACAACATGAAGTGTTAGGATGTGACAGGCACTCACAACTCATTTAATCCTCACTCATTTAATCCTACCTTATGAGGTAGATGCTACTAAGCAGGCCCATTTTACAGAGGAGAAAACTGAGGCACAGGGGAGTGAAGCCACGTGGGCAAGGTCACAGAGCTCAGAAGTGGTCCAGGCAGTCTGGCTCCAGAGCCCAGACGCAAAAACACCAGACGCACCCACCTCTGTACGGAGCCGCAGATGCTGCGGGAGAACATGGGTCTCTCTGACCCCAGGGCCCAGGTGCCCTTCCCTGGGCCGCATGGCCTCATGACGAGAAGGAGAAGGTCAGGGAGTGGGACCTCAGTCTCCCAGGGGTCCGTGAGTGAGTGTGAGCATGGCCGACTCTTTGCGACCCCCTGGACTGTGCCCACCAGGCTCCTCTGTCCATGGGATTCTCCAGGCAAGAGTATTGGAGTGGGTTGCCGTGCCCTCCTCCAGGGGATCTTCCCGACCCAGGGATTGAACCCCCATCTCTTGTGTCTCCTGCATTGACAGGTGGATCCGTTACCACCAGTGGGAAGCCCCCTCAGGGGTCCGAATGGACCCCAATGGCACCCCCTCCAAACTGTCAGAGCAAATCACAGAGGCCCCCACCCCGGGCCCCGGGTCCTGACAGAGTGGCCCCCAGAGCAAGGGTCTCCTAGGCCTGGCCCACCACCAGGACCCTCAGATGGGCAGGGTTAAGGAGCCTCCAGTCCCCCACGCTGCCCAAATCCTGCCTGGTGCTCAGCCCAGGGGGAGGCAGAGGGTCACCAATCCCAGCCCTGCCCAGGGACCGGCAGAGATTCCCTTCTCTACTCAAACCCATCTGGGGCTTCTGTTCCCCCCAGACTTGGTGCTCCAGCCACATGATGCCTGGACTCGACAAGAAGCCAAGAAGGAGACGGTCCAAGGCGGAGGGACGGGAAGCAGGACCCTTGGGGTGGCGGGGGAGGAGACCCCTCACAGCCACACTGCGGCCCCTTATCTCAACCCTGATGTCAACAGACAGACTCAGCAACATCCCAGCGGGTGGCCTGGTAAAAGTGACTCTGCTTCTCGGAACCTCAGTTTCCTCATCTATAAAATGGGGTAACAACAGTACCTACCTCACTGGGTTGTGCAGATACACAAGATCATGAACACCAAGCATCTCACGTTACTTTTCACCTTAGCGGGCAGACCTCAATTCCAGCTGCTGGAGGTGGGGGCTGAGGGGTGGGGGGTTGTTGTTTCAGGGTCCAGGGTTCTGGGCTTGACTGCGATGCACCATTCTGCCCCTCAGAGGCTTCATTCTCTGGGTCCTTCTCCCCAGTGCTGGGGCTGGGGTGCTTGGTATCCAAGTAGCCAGCACATGCAGGCCCTCAACCCCTGTTTACGCACCGGATGAATGCATGAGCCTGTGGGATGGAGCCCCGCGAGCAGCAGCAAGCAGGCCTGGGTGTGTGTCCCGCTCTGCCCGCATCCCAGACGGTCCCGGGACCCGTTTGCACAAGGAGCTCTGACCACCCCTGGGTGCTCAGGCTCTCTCTCCGCCAGCCACCCTCTCCGGGGAGCCTGCCGGGCTGGGCCCTTTCCCAACCTGCCGGCCTCCCGGGGACAGACGGCCGGCCCACGCCCACCCCAGCAGGCCCACAAAGGCAGCAGGCAGCCTCCTCCTGGTGACTTGGCCTTGGGACAGATGGATCTTGGTGTGATGTCTGCCAAGCCAGATGGCCTGGCTGCTTTAAGGGGCCAGGACACCAGCTGGGAGTCCTGCCCCAGCAGGCAGGGCTCTTAACCCCTTCCTGCCCCGGCCACGGGACTCGGCGTCCCCCTGACCCTTAATCACTGTCCATAACAGTCAAGCCTCCTGCCCTCCAGCCTCGGAGGTGAGGGGCCTCCCAGGGAGAGTCAGAGAGGCCGTGGAGTGAAAGGGAGCCGCAGAGCAGATGGGAGCGGAGGCGGTCCCACCGCTCGGCTCAGAGGCAGGCCCGGCCCGCCAGGAGTCTGCCAATCCAGAGGGCGGGCAGGAGGGTGCTGGATCCTGGCTGGGGAGCCCCAAGGAGCCAGCTGCCTTGCTTCCAGGATGCCCATCTGGGCAGAAACTGCCAGATCCGAAGGCCGTCAGCTACCTTTATCAGGCAGAAAAACCCACTCCCCGAGACGATCACCCATAAACAGCACTGGCCTGCGAAGGAGGAGCCCCAACCCCAGCCGTCTGACTGAACGGCGGCAGACACGCTGCTCGACCTCTCTGCGCCTCAGTCTCCCCGGCAGGAAAGGTGGGCCCGGGAGATCCCTGGGCTCCAGGGCCACTTTCCGCTCAGAGGCCGCGATGACTCCAGGAGAAGGAATGTGCCTCCTCCCCTCCCCACCCCCAGGAACTCGTGGAATCCTAGAGGGACCAGTCAGATCATTTCTCCACGAAGAGCATGTTCCAACCACGACCAGAGCGCAGGCATGAGTCAAGAGGACTTCAGGCAGGAAGAAGGGAAGCTTCTGGGATTCAGAGGGGGACTGAGGCAGCCTGCAGAAGGCGGGGAGGGTCCTCACCAGGCAGTGCCCCACCCAACCCTCTACTGGACGGAAGGCTAAACAAGGGGAAATGCGTTACACGGGATCAGGGCCAGAGACCAGGAAGTGTTTCCCAACGGAAGAGGCTACAAGGATGCGATTACAGAAGATGCCTCGAGGGGAAGGCTCTGGAATGTCCTTCCCAGGCAGTAAAATCTCTGATGGGATTTGCAGAGGTCCTACCCTCAGGACAAGGAGGAACAGATGACCGCTAGGGACCCTCTGCAGACAGCAAGCCAGTCTCCACAGCAAAGCAGGGCCTCAGAGGCTCCGCATTTGGGTGCCCAGCCAACCTGCTGTTCCAGGTGAGCAATGGAGTCATCTCAGGGCACGACGGCACAGCCAGGTTTAGCTGCGGCCTGGGGCCTGCGTGCCAGTCCAACCAGCATCTCAGGACAGAGGCTGCAGAGAAAAGCCCAAGAACGCATCAAAACAACCGAGGAGGGAAGGACAGGGCCAGAGGGCTGCCAGCCAGGAGCGGAGCCGCCTGTCAGCCCAGCAGAGATGTAAGAACATGGGACTGGGGTCCAAAGACGTGGCTCCGAGTCCCAAGTCTGCCACCAACATTGAGTATAACCTTCAGCAAGTGACTACCCCTCTGAAAAGTGCGTGTCGGGGGAGAAATCAAACACCTCTAAGGACTCTTGCAGCTCTGATTTAACAGTCATTTGGTGAACTCCCTAGGGATAGGAGTCTGCCATCGTCCCCAGAAGCCAAACACAGGGCCAAGTACAAGCACTCTAAAAATGGTGGATGGACAGATGGAGGAAGGGATGGATAAATAGAGAAGGAGATGGATGGATGGAGGGAAGAAGGGACGGATGGGTGGATGAACAGAGAGACAGATGATGGATGGATGGATAGGTAAATGGATGGATGGATGGATGGATGGATGGATAAATAGAAACAGATGATGGATGGATGGATGGATGAATAAATAGTGAGAGAGATGACGGTTGGGTGGATGGAAGGGTGGATGGATGGATGAATAAATAGAGATGATGGATAGATGGATGGATGGGTGGGTGGATGGATGGATGAATAGAGAGATGAATAGATAGATGGATAAATGGATGGATGGGTGGATGGATAAATGGATGGATGGATGGATGAATAGAGACAGATGATGGATGGATGAATGGAAGGGTGGATGGATAGATGAATAAATAGAGAGATAGATGATGGATGGATGGATGGATAAATGGATGGATGGATGGACGGATGAATAAATAGATAGAGGATGGATGGATGGATGGGTAAATGGAAGGATGGATGGATGGAAGGGTGGATGGAAAGGTGGATGGATAGATGATTAAGTGGAGGGGTTCCTGAAAAAGAAGAGCAGAAGGTCTTTGGCATCTGCTGTTACAATTCCTTACTCTTGCCCTCAAGGCCTCCCTGGAACCACCTTCCCAGGATACAGACCTCCCAGCATCCAACCCCTCCTCTCTGATTTGTACACAGAGGTGCACACAGCTACAGACACATACTTAAATATGCAACAGGCTCCAAGCACTGTGACCCAACTCTGAATCCTGAGAATGGAGGCTCTGGTTCCCAAAAGCCACGAGACTTGTCTGCTCCAGTCTCCCCCCGGGGCGCCTCCACCTCCTGAAACACCCATCCAAAGCTGGGTCTGGAACAAGGCTGGACAGTGGTGGAAGCCCAGTGACAATCCTCTAAGACCCAAGTTCACACGCCAGCTCTGCCCCTTTTCTGGCCGTGGCAAGTGACAAGTCACTTCACCTGTGGAGACTCGGTTTCCCCATCTATATGGCGGGCACACCACATCTACCCTTCGGGAGTCTTGTGAAGTTTAAGAATCTTGTGCAGTTAAAAAAAAAAAAATGGCTGTGAAGTTTTAAACTGTATCAGCCACACGGGATGCTCTCGAGGCACCGTGAGGGGAATCTTACGGGGTTCTAAGATCCTGGCTTCCTTCTAGGTGGAAGTGAGGACGGGCCAAGCCTCCCAGGACATCTCTGCTTGGGCCCTATGATCCCTTCCACCTCATTTCCCACCTTGGGGGCGGGTGATGGCCAGGACTTAAGCCCAGCAGAAGCTACAAAGCGGCCTTTGTCTGGGAGACGAAACCCTAAACCGGCTGCCTTGACGTCAACCCTGGGAAACCAGTGCCAGGACAGCCTTCAACATCACCCCTCTGCCAGGGTCTGGGAGTGAGGGCTTCACCCACAAGCCCTTGCAGAGATAGTCTGTGGGCTCACAAGAACCTGGAAGCCACCTTCCCATGGCTTTAAGAAGGAACAGCTGCCCCAGGGACCCCTGCGGTGCAAGACAGGACTTGACCCCCATCCCCCTGTATCTCAGGCCAAGGGCCGGGACCAGGAACGTGTACCCATTCCTCAGCCTGGGAGACTGAGTCTGGGAGTCAGAGGCAGGACGTATCCTAGAAGAGTCCACCAGGTTCAGGTTCGAGTTCTAGCTCTGCCCCTCCACACGACGAGACGTCAGGACAGGGGGAGGCCGCCTCTGCATCGGGGGTGCTGGGACTTGGGAGGCAGGGACAGAGGTGGCAAGGCCGCGTCCAACAAGGCCCCAGGGGGCCACAGGGTCCAGGCCACACACCGTGCTGGCTGCAGCCTCGAGGGCCAGGTCTTGCCCCACAGTGACCCTCTGCCGACAGCCTGCTGGGGAGGACAGGGGATGGGACCTCCTCCTGGCCAGTCAAGAGGGCTGGGCTGGGGAAGGGAAGTGCTCTGAACACAAAGGCCGCTCTGCAGCCGGAAGCGGAAGCGGGAGGGACGAGTCTGCGCTCATTGTGTGGGCCTGGGGGCTGGGGAGGCAGGGCTGGGCTGAGACAGCGGCACGGAGCCACAGCAACTCAGGGGCCTGCATCACACTCGGCCCCCGGTGCGCCCCATCTCACTGAAGCCTCATTACACCCACGGGCCAGGGCTGTCAGCCCCACTTTACAGATGAGAAAACTGAGGCCCGGGGTGGTGATGCGAAACCCAGGCAGTCCCACGCCAGGAGCGGAGCTCCCACCCAAGTGAAAGCCCTGATCGCAGGCTGACAGGATGACCAAGGAAGAGGGAACAAATCATTTCTTTTTAAATCCCCATGGATCAACCCTGAACATTCAGCGGAAGGACTGATGCTAAAGCTGAAGCTCCAATACTTTGGTCGCCTGATAGGAAGAGCCAACTCACTGGAAAAGGCCCTGATGCTGGGAAAGATTGAAGGTGGCAGGAGAAGGGGACGACAGAGGATGAGATGGTTGGATGCCACCACTGAGCAAACTCCAGGAGATAGTGAAGGACAGGGAAGCCTGGTATGCTGCAGTCCATGGGGTCACAAGGAGTCAGACATGACTTAACAAGTGAACGACAAGAACAACAATGGATGTATTATGCCTTAAGACCCAGAAAGGAACAACCTATAAATTAGGGATCCCCTGAACTCAGCATCGGGTTAATCCTGGCTGGTCTGTAGCCTGGTGAGCGTCAGCCTGTCTCCCAACATGAATGAGTCCTAATGTTGTAAATGTCAGTATTTTTATTTAAAGGCAAGTATAAAACCAGTTGCAATGTAATATTAAGATTTTCCATTGAAAATTTTATAAACATACTACTTGTCAGGCACAGCTGCAGCCTGGGGACTCAAGAAGCATGGTCTTTGTGGGGACTGGGGGATCAGCCTTTATAGTTTACCGAATTCCTCACTACGGGCAAAGTCCTCAACCTCCAACCGCAGGGCTCACCCCAGAGAAGAGGGGACGGGAATGGCCCTCACTGGGCCAGGCTCACCAACAATGCTGTGGGTCTCACCATCCCATTTAAACCAGAGGAAACCGAGGCACAGAGAAACGCACAGCTGAGCCCACAGCTGGCAGATAGGGTCGGCAGGTCAGTCCACATCCCAGGACACCAGCCGAGTTCAGGGAGGTGCGCCCTGTCACAAGGAGACGAACCCAAGACGACCTCAGACGTCTCTGTTGCAGCTCTGGGGACCCAGCTGTCTGGCCAAGGGGCAGAATTCATTTGGTCTCTGTGGGCACCACCTCGACAGGCCCCAAGACCTCTTCACTCTAAGCTCTCTAACCTCTGGGAGCTTTCCAAACCCCTCCTTAAAGGACCAGCAGGCTCCAGAACGATCCCCTAGCCCAAGGCTTTCAAAGGAACCCTGTTTAGGGGAGCTGGTTCTAGCCCCTACTATGCTATGTGACCTCAGGAGAGCTGCTCTCCTTCTCTGGGCCTCAGTTTTCCCATCTGTAAAATGGCCATGGGTATTTAAGCGGGAGTAGAGAGAAAAAGCTACAACACTGAGAGATGAACTTGCAGAAGGTCTTCTTCAAAAGACAGCAGGCACATCTAGTTATCTGGGATGACAGGAGAACGACGTCTCCTGGAAGCAGGGGAAGGGACTAGACGATCTCAGAGAGAGCCTCAAACCCTCTGGGCCCACCAGGAGGTAGGAGGAAGGTGTGCGGGAGGGCGGTCAGCTGGGAGAGTTACGGTGAGCTGCCTAGTCCCCGCAGCCCCGAACCGAGTCTAGAAGCGCCTAATCCTAGGCGGAGGAAGCTGAGGCCCCCGGGACAGCATTGACCTCTAACCCGGCAGCTCTCTCTCTCACCAACCGCCTCTGCCCCCCCACCATGATGTCAAGACCCTAGCCCTATAGTGCAAGGGGTGGGAGTAAACAGAGATGGGGTCCTGACCCCAGGGTGCTCCACGTCCACAGGGGAGAGATGCAGGCTCCCGGCCCCATTCTCACAGACACACGGGTTCACGAAGCCTCGCAGGAGGCAAAGAGCCCCGACCCAGGCCTGGCATCAGGCAGGGGTGGGGGCAGTGCCCCTCACAGCCGTCCCCTGACTCCCGTGGGAGACGGGGCAGGGGTGAGAGACCAAAACAAGGAAGAGAAGAGAGGGAGAGAGGATGAGAGACAGCAAAACAGAACAAAGAGAGCCCAGAAGGCCCCGAGCAGGGAGGGAGGAGCGGAAGGGGGAGGCAAAGAGCAGGCAGGCCTAGCGGTGTCCCAACTCCAGCCCGGCTGCCTGGGAGCCACCAGCCTGGCCCTCTCAGCTCCTGGCATCTGCAGAAACTGTTCTCACCACCTGCAGCACCCTGTTCCCCCCTTCCAGTCTTATTCGACCTTCCGAACATAACTCAGCTGCTGTCTCCTCCAGGAAGCCCTCCTTGACTGGCCTTAGGCTGGCTCAGCTGCCTTCCAGAATCCCTGGGTTTCAGGCACTACAGAGTCCTACCAGGGTCCTCCCTGGACTAGCATTCCGGCTTTGCAATGCACTCTCCCCAAACTGATTCCAGTCTCGTTCTCCTCCCCTTCCCCAGATGGCCTTCCACCCATTACTATAGCTGGCCAGGGCAAATCGGGGGGTGCCCGCGGGTCCTGGGAAGATGTCCTGACCCTGCCCCTCGAGGAGCCTGTCTGCCGGGGAATCTCATAAGGTCCACTTAGACCAGCAGCTCTTCCCCTCCCCCAGACGGCCAGCTGGTGGCAGCGAGCCAGGAAGCTTCCTAAATAACCCGAGCAATAAAAGTGGCCAATTAAGAGGGTGGAAGGCAGTGTCTCCACTGCGGGGGTGTCTCTCCATTCAGCAGCAGACGAGCGGGGGGCTGTGTGCAGGAGCACATTCCGAAGTCGGAGCACGCAGGCCAGAGAGCACTGAGCAAGCATCCGGAGCCAGCTCCGAGCCAGCCCCTGCCCGGCGCGGCCCAGGGCCCCAGTGCCCCCCGAGTGCCCCCCGAGTGCCCCCGCTCCTCTCACAGAGCCCCTAGCCTTGCTGAGAGTCGCCACGACAGCTGCCTGCATTGGAGCGCTGTCACCTGCTTCCCTTCTCTCGCCACGCCTGCAACAGGACGAGTGGTGCTCACTGTGCAGATAGGAAACCGAGGTCTCCCTCAAGGTCACGGGGCTGATAAGACTTAGACTTATCTTAGACTCCTGGCTCCCTGACCTCCAAGTCACGCACAAAGGCTCCGCTCCGAGCTGTTTCGTGTCAAAGGTTTTGTCCAGCACCCCATCCCAGCTTGACTTGCGACTTAGGGAAGATGCGCTATGAAGGCAAAGGGGAGGACAAGCCCTTTCATGGAACTTCAAGTGGCCCTGGTTGCCCGGGAAGCTGGAGAAGAAGCAGCATTGTGGGTTTGGGCCCAGGGCCTCTAAGAACAGTCAGCACAGGCACTGCGTGTGACAATTTGTAAAATGCTGCCACAGGCATCACTTGGTTTAATCTGCCCAACAGCCTCATGAAGCTAGGTTTATTACCCCCATTTCACAGCAGGGAAAACTGAGGCTCAGAGCAGGAAAGCTGCCTACAATTGATATGCCCCTTCCTGGGTACCACAAAGTGTAAGAGGTTGGGTCTGGAGCCTGACTTCCTGGGTTTGAATCTTGACTTGCTGCTTCCTGTCTTGGCCCTCAGGGTCTCAGTTTCAGCATCTCTAAAATGGGCCACTGATAGTATGCAACTCATAGGGTTATTGTGAGGTTCCATGAATTAAACTGCTTTGAATAGCGCCTGGCAACATGTAAACTGTATAGAAATATTTTTTAACTAATTAATTGCTGTTTACTGTGCCCGCAGTCTGCATGGGCACTATCGGGGGCACAGGGATTTGTCACATGGTATTGTCCCATTTGCCTGGTTCCCCAGACCCTGGGCTCCTGAAGGCAGGGGCTGTGCATGCTTCACCCCAGTGCCCAGCATAGGGCCTGGCACAAGGTTGGTGCCCAGCCACTGTCCAGAGAACAGAACTCCGGCTTCTCAGACACCCATACCCAGCAGTCTCATCTTCCCCACCAAGAGACACGGGATGACTGTAACAAGTTCCCCATTCCCTGGCAAAGCTCACAGCATCCACCGAAAGCAGAAGTCAGACCTGAGCCCAGGGCGGAGGCCGGCTTCCCTCCGGCCGCCGGAATGCCCGCTGCTCTTTCCCGCTAGTCATCAGGCGGGGGGGGGGGGGCCTGACCACTGCCCGGGGGGCCCTCAGGTGCTGGGCATGACAAAAGGAGCATGAACTCAGAGTGTCAGCCCCACACCCTGCCCTGGCTCGGCAAGGGAGCTTTCCTCTCTGATCCTGTGGAGGGTGGTCACTAGGTTTACATCAGATCTCAGGGAAAGTGCTCGGCAGGTAATGATTCATGTTCCTGGCTTACTCTCCTTCCCTCCTTCCCCACCCACCTGGATATGCCAACCAGGAACTCTCCCCTACCCAGAGCCCGTCCTCAGCGAGCAGCGGGGCTGGACCGCCCTCCAAGGCCGCCTGGGAGGCTCATCTGCTTGCCCCTGGCAGTGATTCATTGGCTTCACAAGAAAATAATTACTCTAAAGTCACAGCAGGAAGTCTTCCCTGCGTGGCAGTCACCTCCTGTTCTGCCACCCGCCGCGGCAATATTGTGTCAGGGCCGGGGAGACCCGCACCACAGCCTGCCTCCCCCCGCCTCCGCCACCCTTTGCCAGCTTCACCAGCCTGCAGGCGGCATCTTCCAGCCTGCGTCTTCCCCGGGGAGGGGCCTGAGCCTGGGGTCTGGAGACCCAGGCTGCCTTCCTTTGAGATCTGGGGCAGACGTCTTCACCCTTCTGAACCTCTCATCCACAAAATGAACAATAATCAATTCCCACTTCTTGGGATGGCTCTAATAAATAAATCTCGCTTATTTAAAGAATCATCACAAGGCTTAGCACATAGTAGGTACTCAGTCAATGATGGCGATTAACTCATTATGATTTATTTTGAACCTTTTGGCCAATGTTTCCACATCCCACGGTTTCAATTGATTTTTATATCAACCCTAGGAAGCTGAACCCATAAGAAACTTTATCCCCATTTTACAAAGCAACTCATCAAGGTACAAGAGATGAAACAGCATGCACAGAATCCAGGTCATGGTAGGAAAGTTTCAGAGACACCATTCTTTCCATGGTCCCCACTGCCAGGTGGGCAACGGGAAGCTTAGCCCACAGCACAGGCTAGCCAGGACCATGCCCAGGGTGCCCCCTGGACCCCTGGGCAGCTCTAGCGGCCCCCTGCCACACCCTGGGGGGCTCAGCCAGGCCACAGCCCTGGAGGGAACCAGAGGCATTTGCCAGATTTAGTACTGAATGACAACTACTCTTGTACCAGGAACTAGGGTAAAAAACCACATCCTGCCCAGGACGCCAAGCATGGGTGCCCACTGGGGATGGGAGGGTGCTGCCCTGGCAGGCAGGTAGCAGCATCAGCAACCTTCACCAGCCTCCTTTCTGGCCTAGAATCTTCTGAGCACCTCATGGCCAGCCACGCCCAGAGACTGCACCACCCCCAGACACGGCCAGCAAGGTCAGGGGCCACCCTCTTCCCAGGGCCCAGCCTGGTTCTTGACTTCGGCCCACCTCACAAAGTTGGCACTACCCACCCACTGGGGCACCCACCCTTCCGCCCTGTGAAACCTGGCCATGTAGCTCTTGGAACCTCACGGTCTACAATGTGCTGTAACCACGTGAGCCCGTGGACGGTTCTACGTGTCAGGACACAGATTTCAGCAACCCCCTTTTCCGGATGAGGAAACTGAGGCTCAGGGAGGCAAACGGGTAGCCCAGTTTTAAACTCCTGCGCTGGGGGCCTAGCATTTGGCATCAGAAGACGGTTTTTCATTCATTCAAACTTGTTGAAATGATGTGTCAGGACCTGGAGTCCTGGTCTCCTGACTCCAGGTCCTGACCGTTTGCTCCACAAGCTGCACATCTGCCAGATATAGAGTCCATGGGCATCAGTCACCCGTGTCCACGCAGACCCACTGGGGCCTACCAGCACGCGGCAGCCAGGCACAGGGCCTCCTCACCGCACAAACACAGGCTCAGCATGGACTCCGGCCAGACTCTGGCCGGGCTCTGTGTGTACAAGATGAAGAGGGCAGACCCGGAGCCGGCCCCCGCAGAGCTTCCAGTCGGTGGAAGGTCAGACACGTCCCAGGCAACTACAGTTCAGGGCAGAGGGTGCTGGGCCAGGGGAGGCAGTGGGCACTTAGGCATGCCCGACGGAAGGTCAGCGGAGAGCCCGGGAACAACAGGGCTGCCTCCCTCCCTGCCGTGCGCCCGCAGCCATCTGCGCCCTGGGGAGTCACCCGAGCGCCCGGCCGCAGCACATCAATGGGATCAAAAGCAAGGCTCCGCGGGCGATGTCCCCGGCCTCCGCTCTCACTGACTCATGGCACAGTTCAGATCAGTTCCCCTGGAAGTCCACGCATCTCCTGGGAGCAAAGGACATGTGCAAGCTCTGGGTCTACCCTTCTGTGTCCTTCAAACCCCGACACGTGTGGGCATGCAGGCACTGGCTTAGAGAGAGAGCCTGACGGCGCATGTGTGCATGCGCGTGCGCACGTGTGGTTGTGTGTGTGTGTGTGTGTGTGTGGCTCAGGGGCCCCGCATCCGGTGGCCAAGAAAAAAGCCCCGCCTCGAATTCCTGGGAGAAGGAATCTTCAGCGTCAGCTGTCTCCCTGCTTCCTCCTTCCTTTACTTTTCTGGGACCTCATTCCCTTCCTTCTAGTGTAAGGCTCTGAAAATCCTTCCCAAATTTGTCCCCAGAGAGCCTGCCAGCCAAGCCAAGAGATGCTGGAAGCCGAAGGAGCTAAATGGAGCGGGATCTGTGTGTTTCTTTTAAAGGAGGCTGGGGGAAAGGGCAGGGGGTGGCCGGAGATTTCCGGAGACACAAATCAACCCCGAAGAGTAGGAAGCACAGCCTCCCTAGATGCTGGACAAAGAATCAGCCCTTTCTCCCTCCGCCCGCAGCCCCGTCTCCGGCGCCTTCCAGGGGACAGAGAGAGACAACGTGTCCTGAAATGGATGTGCCCGGCGTCCAGTGCCTTGCCGAGAAACCCTTATAAAATGAAAGGAACAGATATCGCGGCGGGTGTGGGGTGGGGGGTGCTCTGGGATGGGGGATGTCCCAGGAGCCTCGTGTGCTTAACCCAGGAGATGACTTACCCCCTTCCGACCCCTAGGGGAGTGAGTCTCCCTCTTTCACAGAGAGCAGTGGGCCAGGCAGCTCAGAGAGGACAAGCAACTGCCCACAGTCACCCAGAGGCTGGGAGAGCTGGGATTCGATCCACACTTCCTCCAGCCAAAGCTGCCCCCTCCCCCACCGGGACAATCAGAAATAAAGAAGCTGTATCCGCAGTGGCTTCAGAAACAATGGAAGTGCAGAGAAAGAAGCCCTCTGACCAGCTTTCCGGGTAGTCTTGTGGCTTTGGGGGCACTCGGGGACCAGCACCCTCCTGCCTGAGGGCCTCCTGGGGCGTGATGGCAGAGACAGGGACAGTCCAGCGGCCACCCCCGCCCCCCACCAGCCCCTTTCTGGAGCTCTTCATTCGGGCTGACAGCCCAGCCCCTTCCGGCTCAAGATCAGAAATAGCGGTTGCAAAAGTCCCTCCCATCCCCGAAAGTGGCTTTTTAAAAAATGCTTAAAGGCAGACACATAAAAAGGTGGAGAGCATTCTGCCAAGCCCCGACAGAAGGCAAATAGTGCAGGCATCGGCTCGGGGCAGGAAGCAAAACTTTCCATGACAGATGGACGTTCTGCCTGTCTTTGTGGGTCAGCTCCCTCTGGGCCTCAGTTTCCCTGTCTCTAGAAAATAAAAAAAATAAAAAAGAAAGTATTCCGCTGAATCAGCAATTTCTTTCTTTTCTGCTAAACTGTAAAACCCTTGGTTTCCAAACGAATCTCCCTCAGAATATCAATTTGAGAGCCATGAAAATGGAGCTGCTGTGGTTGATGGGGGTGAAATCCTCTGCTCTGCCCCTAACTGTTCCCCAGATCTCCTCACAGCGCCCTGCCCCAGATGGCTCCGAAGAGCCCACCTGAAAACCACCAGGCTGAAAGATCACCGCGGTCCTCCAGGACCTCAAACGGAGCTCCAGTGAAAACAAACCAAGACCCCCAGGCAGACTGGAGTCAGGGGCAGACACTCAGCAGCATGGAAGGCTGGGAAGAAAACCAGCCGGGTCCAGCCATGCTGGGCCGGGGCCAGAGAGGGGGCGCCCGGGTCAGAGGAAGGCCACTCTGCTACCCCAGGAGGCAGAGAGAGCAGCCCCAACCTGGACCCCTCCGAGTCTCAGACAGAAACGCAGAGCGGGCTGGGAGGGATCGCCTACAGGAAGCCTGGTGGGTATAGGAAGACCTGCGGCTCAGAAAGAGCAGCGGCTGGCCCGAGGCTACGCAGTGCCTCATGGCAGGGGCAGACCTGGAGTCTGGGTCCCTAGGACGCCCATTCTGGAAACGCTCCGCCTGTCTAAAGCTCAGCTGGACTCGGCAGGAACCTCCCAGGGAAAGGCCCCCAGCCTGCAAACTCAGAACAGGATATTTCGGTGACACTGCATGTGACAGGGTACCGATGTTTGTTTTGGTTTCCAAACCAACGCTTGACAACCTTGTCGGCTACGGTTTCAGTGACCACACTTCCCTCATGGTAAAGAGCTCGGAGCTGATTGGGCCCAGGGGAAAGCAAAGCAGGTGTGAACAGGGTGAGCCCTGGCGTCCCAGGCCAGGGGCTCTGGTTTGGGCAGGCGTTTCCACAACACGATCCTGCGCCACTGACGCACACGAGACGGTGTGCGGGGGTACACAAAAGGTGACTTTTTAAATTCACATTTTATTGACTACGTGAGTGGGTAAACTGTGCTCTACACACATGTTGGAATATTATTCAGCGTTATAAAGGGACGTACTGCTGGCCTAAGCTACAGCATGGATGAATCTCACAATCATCATCTGAGTGAAAGAAGCCAGGCACAAAAGCCGACGTACCGCCTGACCCCATTTATGTGAAAAGTCTACAGAAACAGAAAGCAGATCGGTGGTTGCCTGGTCTGGAGGAGAAGTGGGGATTCACTGCAGAGGTGCAAGAAAGATCTTCTTGAGATGATGCGAGTGTTCTAAAACTGGATTGTGCTGATAGTTGCACAGCTCGATGGGTTGACTAAAAATCGCTGAACTGTATGTGTAAAATGGGAGAATTTTGTGATATGCAAATTATACCTCAATAAAGCTGGCTGCAAATTTAATGTTCAAAAAACTAAGATCACAGCATCTCTGGTCCCATCACTTCATGGCAAATAGAAGCGGGGAAAGTGGAAGCAATGGCACATTTTATTTTCCTGGGGTCCAAAATCACTGCAGACGGTGACTGCAGCCATGAAATTAAAAGACGCTTGCTCCTTGGAAGAAAAGCTATGACAAACCTAGACAGCATATTAAAAAGCAGAGACATCACTTTGCTGACAAAGGTCCATCTAGTCAAAGCTATGGTTTTTCCAGTAGTCATGTATGGATGTGAGAGTTGAACCATAACGAAGGCTGAGCACTGAAGAATTAACACTTAGGAACTGTGGTGCTGGAGAAGACTCTTGAGAGTCCCTTAATTAGCAAGGAGATCAAACTAGTCAATCCTAAAAGAAATCAATTCTGAATATTCATTAGAAGGACCGACGCTGAAGCTGGAGTTCCAATACTCTGGCCACCTGATATGAAGAGCCAACTCATTGTAAAAGACCCTGATGCTGTGAAAGATTGAAGGTGGGAGAAGAAGGGGGCGACAGAGGATGAGATGGTTGGATGGCATCACCCACTCAATGGACATGAATCTGAGCAAACTCTGGGAGATGGTGAAGGCCAGGGAATCCTGGCATGCTGCAGTCCATGGGGTCACAAAGAGTCAGAAACAACTTAGCAACTGAACAACAACAACAAAGCTGTTTAAAATATTTTACAAAAATAATAACATAGATGCTGATACATGACTATGGCTGCAGTTCATGGAGGTAGAACCCCAAAATTTCTCAGCTTGGAAAACACCGAGGTATACAACCCAGGTTGTCCTTTGGAGAGGCAGAGAGCACCTCCAAGGCTGCAAGTTCCTCCAGGTGGGCAGGGGAAACTCTGGAAACTTTCCTTCCCCAGGACAGGCTCTTTCCTTTGGTCACCTCTTATGACCCCATGCTAGACATCCTGGAAGGATCTGAAGCCTTCAGTGGCCAAGAGCCCAGGTAAACACCTTGGTCTCATTCTCTTATGAACAAGAGATTAGAAGTGGGCTGGGAGTTCAAACTCAGATTTACATATTGTCAAGGCTGGGAAGACTCTTTGAGATCATCTAGTCCAGTTGTTCTTAACACTTTTCAAAAAAGTTGATCATATGCCTGCCCTCTTCCCAAAAGAAAATTCTTACGAGAAACCCAAATAAAGAAACAAATAAATACAGAACATTATTTGTATAAATCTGTACTGTCGGCTCAGTGAGAAAACAGTTACCAGGCCTTGAGGTTGATGAGCCCATTTCGGTCTGTTAACACTCAGAACTAGGATTATGGTTGACAGTCACCTTCGGTTTAATTCTCTCTCTGGTTTGGGCTGCAGAGCATCAGGGAAACCCTGACTCACACAGATTAGTAGCTACAAATGGGACCAGCTTTTAGCACTTTGCTTTGTGATCTCAGAATATTCTTCCGACGAAGAGAAGGCAGGGGTGGCTCTAACTTGACTCTGAACCAACAAATCAGTGTTACGTTGACTTCCAAGAGTTAACAGTAAGAACTCAAAAGTGAGTGAGCATATTTTCATGACCATTTGACATTTTTTTAAATATGAATTTTTATTTAACGTTCAAGGAATGCCTAAGGCATCTCTAAGACAGCCTGGGGCTTCAGGGACTAGAGTTCTAGCCCACCCTCTTCTCATCTTTACAGACAGGGAAACCGAGGCTCACTCAAAGGAGGAGGCAGACGTGCTTTGGCAAAAAACCGACTTGAGCCCTGAATCAACCTCAGAAAAGATGCATCTCCCCAATTCACCAAAAAAAAAAAAAAAAAAAATGGGGGAAGAGAAGGTACATACGCCCCCTACAAGGGCGGGAAAAGAGACACACTCAGCCTCCCCCTGTCTCAGCAGCGCCCATGTCATTCCAGGGCAGCACCAGATGCTGACATCACACCCCACACCCTGGGTGCAGCTTGAACTGGGCATTGCTCAATGCCAATCCATCTCCCTCTAGGACTGGGCATGGTGTTTCCATCTCCTTAGTAGCCAGGTCCGAAAGGCACACACACACACAATAAAACAAACACCCCGCAAGCCTGGGGCATGACGACACCACCAACAGTGGCAGACCAAAGGGCCCTCCCAGTTTCACCATCAAGAGCAAGCGCCTGTTCCCCTGCCGCACCCCAGCGAAGCTGCCCACAGAGGGCAGAGAGGTAGCCTCCCCATGGCGAGGCACCAGGCCATCCTCGAGTCCTGCAGACAACCAGCCCAGGAGAGTAGCTTGTCTCCCCATGGGGTCCAAGACATTTCCCCAGGAAGCCAGGCCCTGCATGGGAGACCCAAGACTCTGGGCAACTGCCCCCTCACAGCTTGACAAAGAGTCTCTCATCTTTAATAACGTCAATCTGATTACTTCGTGCCTTTCAAAAAGCATCACCAGCCTACTCGCCCCTTGTACAGCTGTGGGTAGATTTTATCATTCCCATTTCTCTGACAAGTAAACAGGCTCCCTGGTAGTTCAAGGACCACTCAGTTCAGCCAGAGGTTCTCACTGGCAGGTGCTGGAGGTGGCACTTGAATCCTGCCCAGTGGCCAGCCCGCCCAGGTGAGAAGAAAAGGGATCAAACCCACGGCCAGCTCTCTTGTGAGCACTAGGACACAGAAGTAGAAGGAAAGATGCTTCTCAGGGCATCCTCCAAGCCCTGGGGGTCAGAGCCACAGTTCCCAAGACAGAGTTGCCTATGCCTGGGACAGCAGAGGGCCCTGCTCCCTTCCAAGCCTGAGATGCTACAGACAAACCCCTCTCCTCTTATCAGAAGGCCGATTAGGTAAACTGTCAGCCAGGTTGCAGGCAGGAGGCAATGTCAATTTCCCAGCTGGGAATCTGGGCTGGGCAGAAATGTGCTAGCCGGTTCAGCAGGCAGTCCGTGCCGCACTCCAGCCAGATCTGGTGGTCCGGGTCCATTCAGTGTCCAGTCTTCCAGCCTAAGTTTATCTTTGCTTGTGCAGATAACTCAGTCTTTAGGGCTGAGTTTGTTGGGGGTCCAAAAAAAACATGAGAATTGGGGGTAGGGAGAAGAAAGGTGAAGGGAGGTGTTTCTAAAACTTGTGTCCTGTCTTATGTAGGTCTGGTTATCCAGTCCAGCCAACTGGACATGACAGAGCTCGAGCAAAACAGCGGACCCTGGCCTCAGTGGACAGACCCAAGCACTCTGAAACACTTTATCTTTTTTTAATTTAAGGAAAAACAGAAAGTTAGTGGATTACTTAAGAGTTGTTTCTTTTCACCCATTGACAGAGGGGAGCCCACTTTGTACATCCCTGGGGAAAACACCTAAGTTGGAAGACAGACTGGCCAGGAGTATCTCACATCCCAGCTTCACCACCTATTAGCCAAGCCACCTTAGGCAAGTCACTTGCATCCGTGCCTCGGTTTTCTCATCTACAAAATGAGGATAAGAATGCCCCACACTTTGTGTTGCATGAGGATTAGGTGACATCACATAAAACACCTACGGTCATTATGTCACCTAGAAAACAATGTGCCTGGTCCAGTGACGGAGCGGAGGTGTCCCCCATGGAACTAGAAAACCGAGTTTTCCAAATCTGCAAACACAGCTTCCAGTCTCACCTGCTAGGACCAGCGGGCCGCCCACCCCGTACCCCGGCCCCTCCGGAACGGAACGACCTCCGACCCCCGGCCCGGGAGCGCGGGGCGGCCGGGCGGGGTCCCACTCACCTCCGCTTGTACTCGTCGCGCTCCCGCTTCACCTTGGCGAGCACGTTGTAGAGCGCGCGGATCTCGGGCGTGATGGTGTCGATCTGCACGCCCACGCCGTCGGGGTGCACCCACGACACTCCGGGGCCCTGCACGGTCTCCACGCCGCCGCCGCCCGTGCGCCGCACCTGCGTGTAACTCCAGATGGTCCCGGGCAGGCGGCCGTAGTACTGCGGGTGCGAGCCGCCACCGGGGGGCAGGCCGCCCAGGGCCGCGGCTTGGTTGGCGTTGGCGCCGGCCGCCGCGCCGCTGCCCGGCCCGCCGCCGGGCGCCGGCGGCCGCAGCAGCTCCGGCCCGGTCTGCACGGCCTGCTCGCGGGAGAAGGTCTTGTAGCGCAGCCGCCGCTCGCGCTCGCTCTGCTGCTGCTCCAGTTGCTTCTCCAGCAGCCGGTTGCGCCGCTCCAGTTCGTGCACCTTGGCCAGGAAGCAGCGGAAGCGCACGTTGAGCCCCTTGAGGAGGTGGATGTTGGAGCCCAGGTCGTCCCGCAGCGCCGCCGTCACCGGCGATGGCCCGGGCCCGGCCCCGCCACCGCCGCCGCCCCCGCCGGGGCAGCTCCCGGGCCCGCCGCCGCCGCCACCCGGCGGGCAGCCGAAGGCCAAGGCCATCTCCCCGAACAGCAGAGAGTTCACCATGCGCCGGCCGCGCGGCTCAGGGCCCAGGGCCCGGGGCTCCAGGTGCGGCTCCAGCTCCGGGCAGGGCTCCCGGCGCGGCCGGGCCAGGGCGGGCGCGGGATCCAGCGCGGCCGGCCGGGCGGTTCCAGATGCGCGCCAGACGCGGCCTCCGCGGTGACGGCGAGCCGGGCCGCCCCCGGGTGTGGGCGCCGCGGCGAGTGAAGGGACTCGGGCCGCAGTGGAGGCCGCGGCGGCTCGCACGGGGCGGCGAGGGTCGCAAGTCCAGGCGCCGGGGGCTGTCGGAGACGCTGTGGAGGCACCGCGGCAGCCGCGCTCGGAGGACTCTCCGCGGGCACTGCCCCTCTGCGGCGGGCCCCGCCCACTGCAGACATAGGCCCCGCCCCCGGCCGCGCCCCGCCCACCGCGCCTTCCTCTGCGGCGCTCCCGGAGCCGAAGGCCCCGCCCCAGGCCCCGCCCCGCCCGCCACTGCGGCGCTCCCGGAGCTGGAGGCCCCGCCCCCAGGCATCGCCCCGCCTACCGTGCCTTCCACTGCGGCGCTTCCCGGAGCCGGGTGCCCCGCCCCTCATCTAGCCCCGCCCACCGCGCCTTCCTCTGCGGCGCTCCCGGAGCCGGAGGCCCCGCCCAGCTCTGGACCGGACCCCTCCCTCCCCTGCGCCGGGTCCTGTGGCCCGGCCCGGCTCCGATCCTTTGCCCGGGGACACGGCCCACAGAACTGCACCAGGCAGGCGGTCAGGTGGGTTCGCCGCAGAGCCAGCCCGGCCTCTTAAAGGGACCGGCGGCCTCGGCAGCGCTCGCTTCCCCCGCCAGGGAGTCTCCTCCCCCGCGGTCTTTGCCAAGGAGGCTACCCTTTTCTTCCAGCCACCCCATCTCCCGCGGTCCCCGATTCCCGCGGAGTGAGGGAGACTTCGGTCTGGAAGGGCTGGGGACCAGAGCATCCGCACCCCACCCCCAGTCCAGCGTGGCGCGGCCTCGATCGACCTTCCCCGGATGAGGCCGCTCTTGCGCCGGCACGTCGCCCACGCAGTGGACCCAGGAGGGCTCCTCCACCGCTTGCCCCAGCCTCTCATCCAGAGATTGGCCTGGGCTATGCCGAGCCGGCTGGTCCTCGGGCCCAAAGGTGCGCCCGCGGATGCTGGGGTTCTGCGTAGGGAAACTGAGCTGAGATCTCCGGCATGTGACACCTGCAAGCTCAGCCTGGGCTGCTACCACTCCCCAGCCCCGAATGATCACCTCCACGCCACCGCACAGGCTGAGATGCAGCTGGCCCCAGAGTGGGCGTCCATTTCATCAACCGCGTGGGGGGCAGCTTGAGTGCAGAACAGATCTAGAGTGCGGCGCAGATCCAAAGACGCATTCATTCATTCATTCAAATCTGTTTTCAGATTTACCACCCTAAAAAGACAAGTTCTCCAGTCTCCTGGTGTCTCTTAAGGTGTTGGTCGCTCAGTCGTGTCCGACTCTTTGCGACCCCATGGACTGTAGCCTGCCAGGCTCCTCTGTCCATGGGATTCTGCAGGCAAGGATACTGGAATGGGTTGCCCTTCCCTTCTCCAGGGGATCTTCCCGTCCCAGGGATCGAACCTGGTCTCCTGCATTGCAGGCAGATGCTTTACCACTGAGCCACCAGGGAAACCTGGTGTCTCTTAAACCAGTTTGCAAACATCTCTGATTATTTTTGAATACTGATAACAGTTCCCATTATTGAATGCTAAGTGTGTGTCAGGTGCCATACTTGTTATCCTGATATTACAGAGGTCACTGAGACCAGAGGAGCAGTGACCCACCCCTAAACACACACTCTAACCTGCCTACCCAGTGCTTCTGGCCTCTTGTCCATTTCCCCAGTCGCTTCTCACCACAAACCTCAGGGGGGAGGTGACCCCCACATTTGAACGCCTGCGGCTGGCACTGTGTGCATTTAACCAGATATGTGGCGTGTTCCACATTCTTTCAGCTGCATTTTTTGAATTGCAATTAAATTTTTGTCTGATTAACTTAGTGTGTGTGTTCCCTGTCTTTGCGTGTAAGCTTGAGGGCAGGTACCCTTTCTCAGAGGGACAAAGGCTTTGTGTTCTTAGAGACAGAAGAGACATAAAGGAGACCCGGGAATGCTCTGGGGTGAGGTCGTGGCTGTGATGTTAGTTGGCTATTTTTTATTCAGTCACAAGAGCAAACCCTCCCCAGGTTTCCTTCCCTCAACCCCAGCTCCTTGCTCCCTTCCAAAAATAGGCTCACCTTTTCAACACCCCCAGGAGAAACTCACCTGTCTTAAAATCTTTCTCTGCCTCACCCAACCAGATGTGATCACTGCTCTTCAGTATTTGTTCTCTCCTCTCTTGGTAATTTTCTTTTTTATCTAACCTAAAGAATCAAAGCCCTTTGCCTTATAGCAGGAGTTCACGGATTCCCCAGGGTGGGGTGGGGATTGCTAAGGATAGAATTCCGCAAAGTCCATGACATAAACAAAACTTACATTTTTATTTTCACTAGTGCCTAAATCAGTTCAGTTCAGTCTCTCAGTCATGGCCAACTCTTTCCCTGAATGGTAGTTAGTATTTCCCTTGATCATGAATGCAGGCAACAAGAAGTCCCTGTGATATTATTACTAATAGAAATCACAGGTATTTTCACATCACCTTCAGTTTTTATATATCTCAAAGTATCATTTACGCTACCACACTCTTAAGATCATATTCAACTCACCACTAAATCTTACTTAATGTATTAATAAACATGTTACTATATCACAAATTTTTTTTAGTATTTTGATAGTTATATTTTAGTAAAATTGTCACTGGTGTCTGAATGCAATATTTTAAAAATTATTATGAGATAGACTCACAGGCTTCCCCAGATGCCCAAAGGGCCTTAACTCACAGAAAGGGTCAGGAAGCCACACCTGAGGAGGAGTTCCCTGCCATCTTTTCTCAGACAGATCTGTCCTGCTAACTGCATTGCCCTGGAACCAGGATGTGAAGCCCTCCTGGAGGGGCCGGGTAGAGTGGGGGCACCTAACTCTGTTCTGGGCCTGGAGAGACCCAAACATTCCAAGATCATTTACTGACCTCCTGCTTCAACACAGACCTTGTGCTAATTCTGGGGAAAGAGCCGTGAACAATGCAAGAGCTCCAGAAACCCTGGGGGAGCTTGTGGAGACAGACAAGCGCCTCAGTCCCGACAGTTGCAAGTCCATGCCTTCCATCAGGTCAAGGATCTTACGCCAATAGTAGGTCAAGTTCAGCACTGTACCTCCATATCCCAGCATGATGCTTGGCACATAATAGATGCTCAACAAAGATGAGTTTAGGTAAACAACTGAATGAGCTGTTGGCACTGGAAAAAATCCTTGTGAAGTACCTAAGAGGTATTCAATAAATATCAAGTTTTCACATTTTAATTACATTTCTTTGTCTGATAACTTTATTGAGGCATATTTTACATATCATGTAATCCACCCATTTCAATGGTTTTTAGTACATTAGCCAAACTGCACAACTACCACTGTAAATCAGTTTTAGATGTCATCTCTCCCAGTAAGATCTCTCGTGCAGTTTACTGTTACTGTTTCCACCTCCTGCCCCAGACAACCACTAATTGTCTTTCCGTTTCTATAGATTTAGCTTTTATGGACATTTCCTATAAATGGAATCATACAATATATGATCTCTCGTGCCTGGCTTCTTTCACCAACTATCATGTTTTTCAAATTCACATTATAGCATCAGTAGGACCTTCCTTTCTATTGCCAACCTCTTCTAAAATTTGGTAGTTTGAATTTTGCATTACCTTATTTACTTTTCTGCACATCAGTTCCTCATCTGGAAATGGTACTAATAAAAATATCTACCCTGGGGACTTTCCTGGTGGTCCAGAGATTAAGACTTGGCCTTCCAATGCAGGGGGTGCACGTTCAATCCCTGGTAAGGGAGTTAAGATCCCACATGCCTTGGGCCACAAAAACAAAACATAAAGTGAGCAATATTATAACAAAAATTTAATAAAGACTTAAAAAAAAAGAATATCTACCTGGGAGGGTGGTTAAGGGTTAAATGACTTAATGCATATAAAGTCAGCATGTAGTAAATGCTCAGTAAAATGTTAGCTATTATCACCATTATTTCTTTTTCATTCTTTTTGCTTATGCCAGTGTGAAAAGCCCATAAATGTCTCAAGAAGCAGGGCAAAAAATAAGCCTCTCCCATGATCCCACACCCAGTGGCCCTCCCCGTCATCTGAGCCCAGTTCTGCTGCCAGGAAGAAAGAACTGCCCTCTCCCTTGCGTCCCCCATTCCCACCCTCAGGCTGCAGTTTCTAGAACATTCCCATCAGGTGTCTTCATGGCGAAATGAAAGACAGCATTAAAACATGAAGGCACAGAGGAAAAGGAGTGGTTATTAGTCCCACATGATGCTCCAGGTGAAAATTAATCCTTTAAGAGGCACAGGCAGATTCTTGAGAAGGCCCATCTCTCCTCCCCCCAAATAATAATGACAATAACAACAGCCAAAAAAAAAAAAGAGCTGGCAGAAACGGAGACTCTCACCCACCCCAGCAGCGACGGCACGCTGCCCAGCCTCGTCCCTCCTGGGCAGCTCCAGGCTTACAGGCGGCTTAAGCTACCTGTTGGCTCAACAATTATTCTGGGTGGGTTTGCCTTCCTTGAAAAGGGCGTGGGTTTCACTGACGTCAGGGCGCCAGAGTGTCCCACTGGCTGCCCAGACAGCCTTCTTCTTGGTCAGCAGAACCCTGGTTGCTTCTAGTACCTTCTCGGGGCCTCTCTCATGCAGGCCAGCCGGGCAGTATGGCAGTGTGGTTACGAGCAGGGGATGCAGGGCCAGACTCTATCAATTTACTGTGTGGCTGTGGACAAGTTACTCACCTGCTCTGTGCCTCAGTTTCTCCCTCTGTAAAATGAGATGGTAGTAGTTTATGGGATTACCGCGAGGATGAAACAAGTCCACAGAGCTGAGAGAAGTGCCTGGCATGTTTTAAATGCCAGTTATCATGAATCAACATTCCTCAACCCCCTGCCAGGCACCGTTTTGGTGGGGGGAGTCTTGGGACAGGAAGTAAAGGCTGAGAATTGCAGAAGCCTAACCAGGGCCATGCTGGGTCATTCTAGGGGGAGCCACAAATTTGGACAGGCCCTTGCTTTTAGGCCTTCTTCCGTCATTTCCAAATGACTACATCTGTTAAACATCTTCTTTGCATGCGTGCCAAGCTGCTTCATTTGTGTTCTATTCTTTACAACCCCGTGGACTGTAGCCTGCCAGGCTCCTCCATCCATGGGGATTCTCCAGGCAAGCAATACTGGAGTGGGCTGCCGTGCCCTCCTCCAGGGGATCTTCCTGACCCAGGGGTCGAGCTCATATCTCTATGTCTCCTGTGTTGGCAGGTGGATTCTTTACGACCTGGGAAGCCCAATATCTTCTGTACCCCTACTCGATCACTAAACCTCTGCATGTTAAAGACCCTTCTTACAGGGAGCCTGAGGCTTAGAGGGTGAAGAGCCTGTCCCAAAACACACAATTCACAGCACAGTTGAACTCCGAACCCAACTTTGAACTCCAAGTCCCATCCATTCTGCTCCAGCTCGAGCCTCTCCCTCAACCACCCAAAGATGGAACATTCAAATATTGATCTGAGAAGTGAGCCCTTGAAGTGATTTCTACCATCCTGTTCCATGGTGTTGGCCTTCAAGTGAGTAGAACCGGGCATGGAGAAGTGACGGGCAGGGGCATCGTCAGTTGAGCCCAGAGCTGCCATGAGAAGCAATACCATGCCCTCCCACCTCTCGGTCTTTACACATGCTGGTCCCACCTCCAGGGACACCGGTCCCCTTCTCACTGGCTATCTCTCACTTATCCTCCAGATCCTGGCTTTAGCAGTACTTCTTCGTTTGCTGTCTTGTTTTGACTTTGCATTGAGTGATGATGTACATCCAACAAATATGTGTACAGCTCGATGAATGTCTACACATGCACACCCCAGAGTACTCCACACCTAGCTCATTTCCCACAAACAGAAATCTCCCTGACGACCCCTTCCATTGACACCTCCCAAAGGTGACTGGCCTCTGACGTTTCTCGCCGTGGATTCCTTTCTAGCCTCATGGACAACAGAATTGGACAGTACATTTTTTTACTTCTTTCGCTCAGTCTTATCTGTAGGAGATCCATCCGCGTAGTTGCGTGTGGCAGCAGTTTGTTCTTCTTTGCTGGGTCATATCACGTGCAATGAACATGTCACAATGTATTTGTCTATTCTACCACAGATGGACATTTGGGTGTTTTCTAGTTTGGGGCTATTTGAAGTAAAGCTGCTAAGAGCCTTCTCATCTCTGTCTCTAGGTGAACATAAGCATTTGTTCTTCTTGAGTAGAAACTGAGGGATAGGATTGCTGTGTGTCAGGGTTTGTGTATATTTAAAGTTAGTAGATATAGTCAGACAGTTTTCCAAGTTGGCCATATAAATGTATACCCCCAGCAGCATACAAGAATTTAGTTCAGTTCAGTTCAGTCACTCAGTTGTGTCCGACTCTTTGCGACCCCATGAACTGCAGCATGCCAGGCTTCCTTGTCCATCACCAACTCCCAGAGCTTACTCAGACTCATGTCCATGGAGTCGGTGATGCCATCCAACCATCTCACATCCTCTGTCGTCCCCTTCTCCTCCAGCCTTCAATCTTTCCCAACATCTATGAGAGTTCAGATTGCTCCAAATCCCAGCTGACTGTATTGTTGTTTGGTCACTAAGCCATGTCCACCTCTTTGCAACCCCGTGGACTGTAGCTCGCCAGGCTCCTCCATCCATGGTATTTCCCAGACAGGGATACTGGAGTGGGTTGCCATTTCCTTCTCCAAGTGATCTTCCCGACACAGAGATTGAACCCCATCTCCTGAGTCTTCTGCACTGGCAGGTGGATTCTTTACGCTGAGCCGCCAGTCGCCCTTATTCAGTCGCTAAGTCGTGTCTGCCTCTTTGTGACCCCATGAACTGCAGCACACCAGGCTTCCCTGTCCTTCACTATCTCCCAGGGTTTGCTCAAACTCAAGTCCATTGTGTTGATCTTGCCATCCAACCATCTCATCCTCCGTCACCCCCTCCTCCTCCTCCCCTCAGTCTTTCCCAGCATCAGGGTCTTTTCCAATGAGTCACTGGCACTTCAGCTTCAGCACCAGTCCTTCCAATGTATAATCAGGGTTGGCCAGGGAAGTCCAATATTTAGTATAGTCAGAGATAAATAACTATGATTTACTGTATAACATAGGGAACTATATTCAATATCTTGTAATAACCTATAATAGAAAATAATCTGAAAAAATATATCAAAAAATCACTTTTCTGTATACCTGAGACTAACACAACCTTGTAAATCAACTCTACTTCCATAAACCTATTTAGCATAATCAGTGCTTTTTTAATTTGAAGGGTAACACTTCCCCTAGAACCACTCTGCACCCTCAAAACCAGGGTAGGTAGGGACCTCTTGTTGCTTTTCCCCATTGTAGATTCATTTGTCCGTAGCATTTGCACTAATTCCTTGTCTCCCGCATGTCAGGAAGTGAGGGCTCCTTAAGGGAGGGAAGGAGACCATCTATCTCCTTGGAAGGGAGAAGCCAGGCCCTGTCACCCCAGCCCCAGGCCTCTCGCCCTCTGCCAGTGCAGCCGGAAGTCCAGCCCCGAGGAGGCAGGGCCCCTCTCTTTGAGGTGCCCTAATTAATTTCAAGCCCCGAGCTTAGTGAGATGGCTCCTTGCTGGACGTATGCCACGGTGTCTCTGTCTGCAAAACAGCTCTGACGCCTCTGCCCCTCAGGGCTCTGCTTCGAGTCGTGCGTGCTCAGCCTGTCCGACTCTGCAACGCTCTATAGACTGTAACCCACCAGGCTCCTCCACCAGCGGGAATTTTCCAAACGAGGCTATTGGACTGGTTTGCCATTTCCTCCTCCAGGGGATCTTTTGAATCCAGGGATCGAACCCCTGTCTCCTGCAGCTCCTGCATTGCAGGTGATTCTTTACCCACCGAGCCATTTGGGGGAGCCCCATGAGGTTGTGGTCGGGGCTAAATGAAACACATAATAACGTTCCTGGAAGGGAGCCTGACAGAGGCGGGTGGCTCTTTGCAGTCACTCGAAAGCCTGTAGCCCTCTCTCAGAGATGACCTCCCAGGCTTCCTTGTCCTCATTGTCAGAAAGCTCTACAAAGTGTCCGGCTCCACGATGCAACACACCCATCTCTGCCCGAAGAGATAGGCCTCTGACCCCAAGAACCAACAGTTACTTCTCCCTGCTCCATTCCCGGCATTTCGCTCATTCCTCATATTGTCCTTCTCAGATCTGTCCCAGTAGAAATAGCCTATGGGCCAGGCATCATTTCACGTGGATCACCTCATTCTCTCCAAACCTCATCAATCTGGGGAAAGACTCTCATTCCCCTTTTATAGATGGAGAAACTGAGGCTTGGAGAGGAGAAGCTAGATTCTTTCCCCCATTCCAGAGCCTGGCGATCTTAGGTCTGAAACCCTAAACCAGATCTTGCCTGGATACTGCAATGTCCACACCAGCCTCAGGATGAGCAAGGACCCTGAAGCTGCAGGGTGTGTGGGTTGTTGCCAGGGAGGCCCTGGGAGTTCCAGAAGCAAGGTGGGGCAGGACAGGGGCGTCTTCACCCGGTGGGAACCCCCCTGTCTCCTCCACTGGCTTGCTTTGCTCCCATTAAGGGATGAGTTGGGTAAATTCCCACATAACCCACCTCCGATTTCTGGTTTGCAAACAGCTTTTCACTTGCCAGGGAAAGTGCTCAGAGGAAGGCAGGCAGGTCCTCTGTGGCCTTGTGGTCCTGTTTGTGCTGAAACAGACGTCCCAGTCATGGAGCCGCCTCGAGGGAGGCGACTGCCAGCAAGGAGTGAGTCAAAGCCCTTCTTCCCGGAGGCCTGCCCCTTCCAGGGCCATGAAAAGGAGGAATGCGTTTGAACTCATCCCAGACCCTGATGACAGGACCGGCTCCCTAATTGTGCTGAACGCAAGTTTGAAATGACTCGCTGCAGAAGTACCATGTCAGCCTTGGTGACTTCCCCCATGGCTATTTTGTAACTGCAGAGACTTCAGCCAGCCAGAGGATTCCTTGGTCCAAACCTGCCCTGCACCTTTCAGCATAGCTCGGATGAGAGGCGTCACCTCCGTGTCCAGCAACTGGGGATCGACTGCTTAAGTCATGACATGTCCATAAGAAGTCATACTCAAGCAATCCTGGGAATAACACCCACATCTTTATTGGCACGAAGGAGGTCCTCCAGTTATCACTGAAGGGAAAAGGCACCACTGTAAAACCATATCATTTATACACGGGATCTAAAAGCTAAAACAAACTAGTGAATATAACAAAAAATAAACAGATTCACAGATACAAAGAACAAAGTAGTGGTTACCAGTGGGAGAAAGAAGAGAGGAGGGACAAGACGCAGGTTGGGGAGTCACAGGTACAGACTATTATGTTATAAGGATATATTTTACAGCCAGGGAACATAGCCAATATTGTGTAGGAACGATAAACTTTAAAAATTGTGAATCACTATGTTGTACATCTGTAACTTATGTAATACTGTACATCAACTATATGTCAATTAAAAATGAATAAAACTATAAAATCCCACTTTTAAAATATTCATCTTTGGTCTGTGGCTCTGTCTATATGTATATACCCAGAAAAAAAATCTATAAGGACATCCCAGAGGTCAGCTGATGGCTTTTGTTTTTTATATGCCTTTCAATGTTTTCTGAATAATAGCATGTATGTATATATAAAGAACTAAAGAGCCTCTTGATGAAAGTGAAAGAGGAAAGTGAAAAAGTTGGCTTAAAATTCAACATTCAGAAAACTAAGATCATGACATCTGGTCCGATCACTTCATGGCAAATAGATGGAGTAACAATAGAAATAGTGACAGACTTTATTTTTGGAGGGCTCCAAAATCACTGCAGATGGTGACTGCAACCATGAAATGAAAAGACACTTGCTCCTTGTAAGAAAAGTTATGACCAACCTAGACAGCATATTAAAAAAAACAGATACATTACTTTTCTGTCTAGTCAAAGCTATGGTTTTTCCAGTAGTATAGATGTGAGATGTGCAGATGTGAGAGTTGGACTATAAAGAAAGCTGAGGGCTGAAGAATTGATGCTTTTGAACTGTGGTGTTGGAAAAGACTCTTGAGAATCCCTTGGACAGCAAAGAGATCAAACCAGTCCATCCTAAAGGAAATCAGTCCTGAATATTCATTGGAAGGACTGATGCTGAAGCTGAAACTCCAGTATTTTGGCCACCTGATGCGAAGAACTCATTTGAAAAGATCCTGATGCTGGGAAAGATTGAAGGCAGGAGAAGGGGAGGACAGAGGATGAGATGGTTGGATGGCATCACCGACTCAGTGGACATGAGTTTGAGTAAACTCCGGGAGTTAGTGATGGACAGGGAAGCTTGGCGTGCTGCAGTCCATGGGATCACCAAGAGTTGGACACAACTGAGTGACTGAACTGAACTAAACTGATATATATATATATATATATATACACGCACACACATATGTAACACATATAAAAACAGTTGCAAGTCACAGTGGTAAAAACAACACCATTATCTCATTTAAACCTCATGTCATTTGACAAAGCCAGTCAAATTCTACCTGCATTTTAAAATGAGCCCTTATTAGATTTAAAAGGGGGTGTCCCGGGTGGTGCAAAGTGGTAAAGAAACTGCTTGCCAATGCAGGAGACATAAGAGACAGGGGTTCGATCCCTAGGTCGGGAAGATCCCTCGGAGGAGGAAATGGCAACCCACTGCAATATCCTTGCCTGAAAAATCGCATGGACAGAGGAGCCTGGCAGGCTACAGGCAATAGGGTCACAAAGAGTCGACCATGACTTAGCACAGCACACACTTTTAAAAGGAGAAAAACAGAAAAGCTATTTTCACTTTGGGGAAAAAAAAAAACAACACTATTGTGTAAAATAAAAAGCACTGGGCCAAGTGGGAGATCTAAAGATGCATGGGATGTGGCCTTTGACTTCAAGAACTTTCCAGCCCCAGGTCCTTGAATAACTAGACATGAGTTTACCTCTAGTAAGTGGGACTAAGAGAGGCAGCTGGCATAGTGTTATAAGGACACAAAGGAAAACATGTAGTTTTAGGGGCAATGAAACAATTTATTGAGCACCTACTATGTGCCTTGGGCCCAGAGCATCTTCTATTTCAGGCTCACAACAGCCCTTTAGATGGGCGCAACTTCCGCCATTGTACTCACGAGAATATCCAGGCTTACAAGGCTCTGGGATTTTTCCCAGAGCTGTGAAGCTAGCAGTAGGGTAAGTGGGAATCTGAAATTCTGTTCCCAAAGCTGATGCCTGCTCCGCCCTCCTCACACCCCCGGGGCGGGGATGGTCAGGACAGAGCAGCTTCTGAGGGATACTGCAACAGCAGAAGAGGCTCAGAAAGCAATTCTCTCTCCAGGTCTCCGCTGTCTCACCTTTAAATTGTGGGGTAATATACTTCATAGGGCTGGTGTGAGGGTCAAAAGAGAAACCCAGCATATTGCCAGGTAGAGACACCAGAGACAGTCATGTATATAAAGCGTCTGGAACACATGCCTGATGCATACTGAGTGCTCGGGGAAATAGAGGCCACAGTGGACTCTGGAGTCAGGTTGCCTGGGTTTGCGTCCCTTCTCTGCCACTTACCGTGTGTGATAGTTGGGCAAGTTACTAATGGTCTCTGTGCCTTACTTTCTTCATTTATAAAATAGGGTCCCAACCTCAGACTTTTGGTAGGACAATTAAGGAAGGGAAGGTGTATAAGGGATTCAGACCAATGTCTGGTGCGTGGTAGGTGCTTAATGAATGGTTGATATGGTTATTCATATTATTTTGCACTGCAAAGACTTCTGAAGCCAACAGAGCCTGATCCTTGCTGGTGAAGGTTTTAGAGGACCACCCCCCTCCCCGTCCCCACCTTGAAATGTAAACATCCCTGGGAGGAACAGTAACACCACTGGTTTCTGTCTGCCAACCTTTGGAAAGATGAAGGTGACGGTGTCATAAGTAACAATGAGAGATGGAGACCCAGGGGTCAGAGGGGCCTCAGAGGGAAGGGAAAGAGCCTCTTCCAGAAGAGCCTAAACTGGGAGGAAAGGTCACTTTGGACATAACCCTGACACTTAGCTCCTCACCCAGCCCAATGCTAGTAGCTCAAGATGAGGCAGAAAATGGTGATTAGTTGTAGCTCACCTTGCTGAGTGATTGTTATGGATCAGGTGCTTACCAGTCTCTGCTTTATTCACACAGGCGATCGTTTGACCCTCATGAGATGCTATGAGCACATGCTCACACCCCCATTTTACAGATGAGGAAATGGAGGCCCAGGAATCTCAACTGACTTGCGAACGTCACACAACAAATGTGTGGTCCAGCCAGGACTGTCCCTGTAACTTGCACGCCCCCCGATTCAGCGGATGGACAGACCCCTCCCTCTACTCCCTGGTTGCCCACCTCCCATGCAGCCGAGAAAAGCCTCTGCCATTGGGTTGGAATCCATCCTCAGGACCTTCTGGCCTCCTTTGGAGACGACCACCGAGGTTGTCTGGGGGAAAGAGCTTGTCTGGCCGGTGGTCAGGAGTCCCCAGACCTCAGCCCTCCTCTGGGGGTCCCATTTGAGGTTAGCCACCATCCTCACCTGTCAGGGGAAAGTCAGACCCCCCGGCTCACAGGCAGGGCTGACGTCTAGTTTGGAGGAGGCTTTGGGGAGGCAGAGTTCACCCCCTGTGACCTGGACTTTGGTCCCCCGACCTGGAGTCCAGGCCCGCCTCCGGGGCCCAGCCATGCCACGGCTCAGATGAGAGGGTGGCGAGCAGCTGGAGAGGTAACCCTCGAGTGGCAGAGCTGTGGGGCCCAGGGCTGGTGACCCCTGTCTGCGTCCTGATGCTCTCTCAAGCGTCAGTCACCCCTCTCAGAGCCTCAGGCTTCCCAGCTAACAAATGGTGGGGGGGGCTCGGAGGAGACAGTCTCGCGGGACCGTTCAGCTGCTCCCAGATTCGGGAGTTCTAGGCTAGAGTTCTCTTCCTTCTTGGTGTTTCCAAAGGAACAGGAAGACACAGTCCTTACCCTCAAGGAATTCGAGTGGGGCGGCGGGGATAGTCACCTCCCAGCCCCGTTTGAATCCCAGTGCCACGTTGTTACCAAGTCCAAACTGGCACTGCCCACCACACGACAAACCAATAAACCGAGAGACGAGTTACTGGGGCAAGGAATAGCGACTTTATTCAGGAAGCCAGCAGACCGAGAAGGTGCTGGACTCGGCCCCAAAGAACCATCTTGCCCGAGTTAGAATTCAGGCCTACTTTATATAAAAGGGATGGGAGTAAAGTCAAAGATTTCCTGGTCCCAGTCAGCCACCAGAGTCATTCACAGATGGACCTGGTCAAATGCTCTCTGTGAGCTAAACAAAGGTATTTTAGCTTAATGTCATTACCTGGGAGGCAGTGTTCCCAGAGATGGGTCATTATGTATAATTTAAGCTTATGGGTAACATCCATTTAGTGATTAACTTGTAATAGAATCCGAAGGTCCTTCCCTATTACACAAGTGTGTGACATCAAGTTATTTTTCTCTGAGCCTCAGTTTCCCTCACTGTAAAAGTGGGGCTATAAGAGCTACCCTTAAAATTATAGTATTACCACCACATGAGAAACCACTTCATACTCACGAGGATGGCTATCACCCAAAAAAAAAAAAGGGGGTGTGTGTGGAAATAACGAGTGTTGACCAGAATGTAGAGAATTTGGAACCCTCGTGCACTGCTCTTAAGAATGTAAAAGGTGCAGACATGATGGAAAACAGTTTAGCATTTTCTCAAGAAGTTAGACAGAACTACCAGCAGTTCCATTCCTAGGAATATGTACTCAGGAATTGAAAGCAGGGACTAAAAGACATCCTGTCCACCAGTACTCAGAGGAATGTTATTCACAGTAGCCAAAACCTGGAAACAACCGAAGTGTGTGTCTACGGATGAATGAATAAACAAAATGTGGTAAAGAGATCCAATGGGCTATTACTCAGCCATAAAAAGAAGGGAAATTCTGACACATGCTATCACATGGATGAATCTAGAAGACACTATGCCAAGTGAAATAAGCCAGACACGAAAGGATAAACATTGCATGATTCCACTTATGTAAGGAATCTAGAACAGGCTACAGAGACAGAAAGTGGAAGAGCGATCACCAGAAACTGGAGGGAGGGGAGCAGGGAGTTAGTATTTAACGGTTCCAGGGTATCGGTTTGGGATGATGACAAAGTCTGGAAACGGTTAGTGGTGATAGGTGCATAGTACTGTGAATGAACTGAATACCGCTGAACTGTACACTTAAAATGGTTCAAATGGTAAATCTTATGTTATGTATAGTTTACCAAAATAAAACTATACATAGTTTTGCTTTTTTTTTTACCATCAGGGAAAAAAAAAAAAAACTTGGGGGCTGTTAAATGAGACAGGTGTGCAACCCCCAGTTATAGTCTCTGGCAAAAGAAAAGTCATCCCCATATATTTCCTTGCCAAGAAGGGAAAAGAGACAAACCAAAGTCCGCCACTAGCAAGGCATGCCCTCTGCGGAGCCCCGGAGCAGGTGCGGGGTGGGAGCAGGGGACCCTACTGTCTACTCTCCCCCAGAACCTCGCCCCCAAGAAGGCTCCGTGGCCCAGCGATGCCCACAGAGGGCCAGAAGTGATGAATGACAAGGGGCAGGGTGCTCCCGGAGGCTGGCAGGAGCCGCAGAGGCAGGAGGGCATGTTGTCCATAAACCAAAGTCCTGGAGTATTCGAAAGCAAAGACAGGACAGTGGCGCCCCTGGGAACCCGGGGAGGCTTCCTGATGGAGGTGGCCTTGAACTTGGTTTTGAAGGAGGCAAAGATGGGACACCCCTGGTTTCTTGCAACCCCTCTACTTAGGCTGGATGCAGTGACCAACCATTTATGGAGCTTCTACTCAGCACTTGCTCAGCCCTAACAGTGACCCTGTGAGGCGGCAGTCATTGACCAAGTTATCGAGAGGGAACCTGAGGCCCAGAAGACTGCACTTGTCCAGGGTGGTGGCCTAAAGGTTGAAACCCAGGCTTATCTGACCCCCAGACCCATGCTGCTCCCACAATACAAAGCTTCTCCCCCAGGATTCGAGCGGGTCCCACTCCCCTCACGATCCCACCCCACAGATGTGTGACTTCCACCTTAAGGAGGAGGCTATGGATTTAAACCCGGATTTATACCTGGTTGGGGAGAAGTACAGGTGGCCCCCTGGAACTTGTGATTGTTCTCTGAAATGCGGGCAGTCTTGTGCGTTCTGTACCCTGAACTTGTGGAGTCTATGCTAATTCTAGTGTCAGAACTGAATTGAATTGTGGGATGCTTAGTTGGTGTTGAAGAATTGAACAGTTGGTATGGGAGACAAATTTGGTGTCAGAAAAAAACAGTATCACACAGTCATTTAAAAAATTTTTAAATGGTGCCAAGTGACTGGAGGAGACCCAAGGGCGTCCAGGGCCCCTGCCGTGTTCTTGCTCTGGGTCTGGCCAGCGCTTGAGTTTGCCGTGTGACAGCTCACTGAGCTGTAAAGGCATGTACTTTATATGCTTCTGTCTGCTATTGTTACCTCATAATATGTAATAAATGCCAAAGGTTGTTCTCTAACTTTTAACTTTACCGGTGAGAAAAAACACATCTAAGCGTCAGATTTGGCCCCCAGGGAGCAAGTTTGCAACTCCTGCGTTAAGTGTTTTCTCCCAGCTGGCCGGTGAAATGACCAGGGCACCAGGATCTGTCTCCAGCAGAGAAGAGCCGGCCGCAGGGATTGGACGAGGACCGCCAGGGCTCTTACTGTCCAGCCCCCTCCTCCTATACATAAGGTGTCATTATCTGCGTTACTCAGATGAGGCCAGCAAGGTCCAGGAACCCCCAACGAGAGGCCCCGCATCAAAAGTCGTCATCCTGGGACTTCCCCGGTGGTCCAGCGGTTAGGAATCCGCCTGCCAGTGCCGTGGACAGTGAGTTCAGTCCCTGGTCCAGGAAGATTCTACACGCCATGGAGCACCACGGCTGCTGAGCCCGCATTGTGGGCCACGTGCCACAACGACGGGAGCCCGGGCGCCCTAGAGCCTGTTCTCTGCAACAAGGGAAGCCCCCGAAATGAGCAGCCCACGCGTGGCAACAAAGAGCAGCCCCTGCTCGCTGTAACTGGAGAAAGTCCGAGCACAGCAGCGAAGATCGAGCGCCACAACTAATTAATTAATCTTTAAAAGTCATCATCTCATTAGGGGCCTCAGCACCTCCAACAAATTTCCAACTGTTTATCTCATCTTCAAGAGCCTCCTGCAAGCCTCTGCCTGGAGCAGAGCAGGTGGGATCCCAAGACTTTCTCTGCGGCCTCTTCCACGGGGCCTCAGTTGCTTTCATGACCTTGACTCACTCTTGCTGCAATTTTAATTATTATTTTAGTGATGCTTTTCAAAGATGCTTGGCGGCCTTTGGGCACTTAGGTCTCATCAGCCCAAATTCATCCCCATTACTGTGATTAGTATTTTATTAACAGTAATAATTCCCTGCACAGGCCATCAACTTGTCATTAGGTGATTTCAAAACCCTTACAGCAGGTCAGAGGCAGCGTTTTGCTTCCCGTGATTAGAACTCAGCACATGCCATGAGTGGGCTCTGTGACCAGGGCCGGGCGCAGTGATGGGACTTCCAATGCCGCCTCCCACAAAAGGATGTTAGGCCATACAGGATGCAGCATTAAACAGTGAGATAACCTCTTATTCCTTCTTTTTCCACATTTTTTTCTTTTAATTTGACCGAGAGAAAGTCTGTCTTGTTCTATTTGTCCCTGGAACCTCTCCACGTCTCTTCAGTACAAACAGAACAGACCCCAGGCTTGGACCCTTGGGCTGGACCTGGTGAAAATTTAATGATGCCAGTTTGCTTTTCTAGGTTATTTTCACTGTCATCTTCTATTAAGGGATGTAAATTTTCCTTTTCAAATAAATTTATTTAAGTAATACTAGGTGAATCTAAAGAAAATATTTTTTTAGTTAGAGGAGAATTGCTTTACAATGTTGTGTTGGTTTCTGCCACACAACAACTCTAAATCAGTCATAATTATATATATATATAAAAAAATATATGTCCCCTCCCTTCCCCCTCCCAACTCCACCCCTCTAGGTCATCACAGAGCCCCAGACTGGGCTCCCTGTCTTATTTAGCAGCCACCCACCAGCTATCTATTAGTGTATATATGTCAATGGTACTAAAGAAAATATTAAAGAAATAATAATCCGGGTCAGAGGTCAGCAAACTGTGGCCTACATGCCAAATCTGTTGCACTGCCTGTCTTTGTATGGTTCATGAACTAAAAATGTTTTTAATAAATGTAGAAGCTGCTCTATAACACAGGGAGCCCAGTCTGGGGGAAGGGAGTGGAGAATAAAAGCATGAAGAATACTTTGTGATACGTGACAAATATATGAAATTAAAATTTCAGGGTCCAGAAACAAAGTTGAATTGGCACACATCCATGTTTATTGATTTACGTTTTGCCTACGGCTGCTCTGCTGCCACAATGGCAGAGTTAAGTAGTTGCAACAGAGACGAAATAGCCCACAATGTTTAAAATATTTATTATTTGATCCTTTACAGAAAAAGTTTTCTGACCCCTGGTTAAGGTGGTTGGCTGACATGGCCAAGATCTTGTGATGATACCAGAGTGAGTCAATCCCTCATCAGAACTCTAGGAGGTTATCATCACTTGTTTCCACCCAGTTTACAGGTGAGAAGGAAACTGTGGCTCAGAGAGGTTTAGTAACTTGCACAAGGTCACACAGCCAGTCAGCAGAAAGTCAGAATGTGAACCAAGGTCAGACTCCAAAGGGGCATTTAGTGGGTAGGGTTGAACATCATGTATGCTTTGCTGATCTATCTTGCCACCACTTCATTTTCTTCACATTCCTCAAATACAACTAGTACTTTCTTTTAAAACTCTACACCTTTGTTCAAACACCGCTTCTTCCTATTAACTCCAGCAAGATAGCCCCTTCTCCAGGAAGTCTCTGCTATGGCCCATCCCTCCTGGACCCAGGGCAGACCTCCCTCCTCTGCCCTCCCCACACTGGTACCTGCATGTCGGTGGATTTTTCATCATTTTTTTCTTTTTTGCCTCGTTGCACAGCATATGGGATCTTAGTTCCCCAACCAGGGGTCGAATCTGTACCTCCTGCATTGGACGCACAGATTCTTAATCACTGGACTGCCAGAAAGTTCCCATCATCATTTCTTGATGACATGGCTCATCTCCACAGCTCAGGAAACGCCCTGGAGGGCGGGGACGGTGTCATGTACAGAGTCCTAATAATTTAGCAGAACAAGACAGGCCTTCCTCGCCTTGCGCCTCGTCTATGGTCACCTCACCTCTCCCCTGCTTCTGCTTTATGCTCCTGCAGGACTGAACCACCTATAATTCCCCAAACCCACTGAGTTAGCTCAGGCCTCTCTGCCTATGCACGGGCTGTTCCTTCTGCTGGAACAGCCTCCCTGCCCCTTTTGCACCTAAGTCCTACGCATCCTGCAAAGCCCCAACCAGACATCAGTATGGAGACTGCTGCATACCCCACTCCCACCCCAACAGAGCAGACCCTGCCCTCCCCTGGCTCCTCCATGCCCCCAGCCCCCGTGAGGCAGGAGGAGGGGAAGTTTAGCCTGCAGGCTCTGGACAGTCTGGGGTCCAGTCTGGCTCTTCTCAGCTCTAGTTCTCTGTCATTGCCCCAGTGACTGAGCCTGGCTCTGCCTCAGCTGCTTTGCCTATAAAATGGGGGCGGTAACAGAAGGTTGCGCCTGGTATCACTGTGAGGCTTGGATGAGAAAAGACCTGGGAAGCCCTTACCTACAGAGAGGCTCCATTCTGCTGTTATATTTCTTTTCCTAACTTCTTTTTTTTAAATTTGGCTCACCAGATCTCAATTGAGGCACACAGGATTTTCAGTCTTCACCATGGCATGTGGGATCTAGTTCCCTGACCAGGGATTGAACCCGGGCCCCGGAATTGGGAGCACGGAGTCTTAACCACTGGACCACCAGGGAAGTCCCAACCTCTCCTGTTATTATTGCACCGTGATTCTGATGGTCACTTTCTTTGTTCCTCTGCCCTCCAAGTGCTGGGGGTTCTGCAAGAGCTGGGAAATGGCTCTTGTCTCCGTGACTCCCCTGTGCCCAGTTCAGCAGATTGGGGTGAGATACTCAGGAAACATGATTTCCCTCCTCCTTCCTCCTCCTCAGCTCCACCCCCACCCCTACTGCCCTCTGAACAAAGCAAACAGGCCCCAGGGTGGCACTCAGCCTGCCCAAGTACAAGCCTACTTTCTCACGGGGGTCCCCAACACAAGTCCAGGGCTGCAGGTCCCAGGCTCCCCAGGGACACCCCGAGAGCTGCCCCCACAGCCACCCTTCCAGCCCATTGTAAATCCGAAGACAGTACCCCATAAACTTGGTTTATGAGCCGGGAAAAAGATCAAGACACCTGCCTTGTTCCTGAGTCACTAAGACCTCAAAGAAGGCCACACCAGCGTCCTTGTTCCCTGTCCAGCCACCAGGCCCTCTCCCGAGAGTGGACCCCCCCCAACCCCATAAATCAGTTTAAAAAAAAAAACTGCCTCGCCAAAGACACACCTAAATGCTCCCCTTAACAGCTGGGCTCGGGGCCAAGATGGCAGCAGGCAGAGCAAACCAAAGCCTTCCCCAAACCAGAGTCCCCATAAATCTAAATGCAAAGGAGGTGGGTCAGCTGCTTGGCTGATCTTAATGACCCAGATAACCATGATGGTGTGACCACTCACCTAGAGCCAGACATCCTGGAATGTGAAGTCAAGTGGGCCTTAGGAAGCATTACTATGAACAAAGCTAGTGGAGGTGATGGAATTCCAGTTGAGCTATTTTCAAATCCTGAAAGATGATGCTGTGAAAGTGCTGCACTCAATATGCCAGCAAATTTGGAAAACTCAGCAGTGGCCACAGGACTGGGAAAGCTCAGTTTTCATTCCAATCCCAAAGAAAGGCAATGCCAAAGAATGCTCAAACTACTGCACAATTGCACTCATCTCACATGATAGCAAAGTAATGCTCTAAGTTCTCCAAGCAAGGCTTCAACAGTATGTGAACCATGAAATTCCAGATGTTCAAGCTGGATTTAGAAAACGCAGAGGAACCAGATATCAAATTACCAACATCTGTTGGATCATTGAAAAAGCGAGAGAGTTCCAGAAAAGCATCTACTTCTGCTTTATTGATTACTCCAAAGCCTTTGACTGTGTGGATCACAATAAACTGTGGAAAATTCTGAAAGAGATGGGAATACCAGACCACCTGACCTGCCTCTTGAGAAACCTGTATGCAGGTCAGGAAGAAACAGTTAGAACTGGACATGGAACAACAGACTGGTTCCAAATTGGGAAAGGAATATGTCAAGGCTGTATATTGTCAACCTGCTTATTTAACTTTTATGCAGAGTACATCGTGAGAAATGCTGGGCTGGATGAAACACAAGCTGGAATCAAGATTGCCAGGAGAAATATCAATAACCTCCGACATGCAGATGACATCACCCTTAGGGCAGAAAGTGAAGAGGAACTAAAGAGCCTCTTGACGAAAGTGAAAGAGGACAGTGAAAATGTTGGCTTAAAACTCAACATTCAAAAAAACTAAGATCGTGACATCCGGTCCCATCACTTCATAGCAAATAGATGGGGAAACAATGGAAACAGTGAGAGACTTTATTTTGGGGGGCTCAAAAATCACTGCAGATGGTGACTGCAGCCATGAAATTAAAAGACCCTTGCTCCTTGGAAGAAAACTTATGACCAACCTAGACAGCATATTAAAAAGCAGAGACATTACTTTGCCAACAAATGTCCATCTAGTCAAAGCTATAGTTTTTCCAGTAGTCATGTATGGACGTGAGAGTTGGACTATAAAGAAAGCTGAGTGGCAAAGAATGATGCTTTTGAACTGTGGTGTTGGAGAAGACTCTTGAGAGTCCCTTGGACTGCAAGGAGATCCAACCAGTCCATCCTAAAGGAGATCAGTCCTGAATATTCATTGGAAGGACTGATGTTGAAGCTGAAATTCCAATACTTTGGCCACCTAATGCGAAGAACTGACTCATTGGAAAAGACCCTGATGCTGGGAAAGATTGAAGGCAGGCGGAAAAGGGGATGACAGAGGATGAGATTGTTGGTTGGCATCACCGACTCAGTGGACATGAGTTTGAATAAACTCTGGGAGCTGATGATGGACAGGGAGGCCTGGCGTGCTACAGTCCATGGGGTCGCAAAGAGTTGGCCACAACTGAGCAACTGAACTGAACTGAGATGTAATTTATATACCACAAGATTCACCCATCCATAGGGAGTAATTCAATGTAATTCAATATTTTACAGAGTCAGGCCACCATCACCACAATCTCACATTAGAATGCTGTCCACTTACAGTCACTCTCCATTTCCCTACAGCCAGTACCCCCACCAGCCCCAGGCATTCTTGAAACTATTTTATGTCTGCATAGATTTGTCTATTCTGGACATTTCATGTAAACGGAATCATACAACATGCAGTCGTTTTGAGGCTGGCTTCTTTCATTTAGCATGCTTTTGAGTTCATTCATTTTGTAGAGGTTTCACTATTTCAATCTTTTTTGTATTCTATGGAATGGAAATATCAGGTTTTGTTTCTCCATCCACCAGATGATGGACATTTGAATTGTTTCCATTTGGGACCATTATGAATAACACTGCTATGAACATTCACGTGTGAGTTTTGGGTGGATACAGGTTTTCATTTTTCTGAAGTGGATAACTAAGGGTGGAATCACTAGGTCATATGCTAACTCTATGTTTCCCATTTTGAGAAATTGCTTTTCCAAAGCAACTGCACCAGCTCACTTTCCCACCAGCCGTGCATGCAGATTCCATCTCTGCACACCCTTGTTGACACTCGTATTGTCTAGTGGGTGTAAGTCGTGTCTCACTGTGGTTGTGACCTGCATTTCCTTAACGACTAAGCATGTAGACCAGCTTTTCGTTTGCTTATTGGCCATTTGCCTATCTTCTTTGGACGTATATCTATTCAAATTCCTTTGCCCACTTTTTAATTGGGTTATGTGTCTTCTTCATCATTCCCCTTTTACAGGTTAAAGGAAGGAGGCTCAAAGAGGCAGAGCAGCTGGCAGGTAGCACCACAGCTTGTAGGGGCCTGGGAGCCGGACCCCTAAGTGCTGCCCTTGGAACCACTGCGGGCCACCTGCAGATCCCCATTTACCTTATTCCCTGTGGGCATGTTTGGAGCTTGTGAGGAGTTGAATGGCTCTTTTGAATGGGGGACTGGGGGGGACGGCGGGGGGGCGCATCTCTCTACCTTTAGAAGTCTGTGATGCCCAGAAAGAAAAGCGCTTGAGCCTCCCCAGCAGCCTGCGCCCCTCCCCAGCAGCCTGCGCCCCTCCCCAGCAGTCTGCGCCCCTCCCCAGCAGCACCAGGAGCGGGTACCAGCAGCGTCACCCCTGCAGACCCTCAGCGGTAGAGGACGCGTGTCCCGGGCCACGCGGCTGCACCCCGCCCTCTCCCCCAGCTCCCACAGCCTCTCCATCCGCCTCGCTCTCCGCCCTGCGCTTGGGAGCCCTGCCTGCTTTCTCCTGACCTCGGGCCTTGGCTCAGACTCGGGGCCCCTATCTGGCGTTTTCTCCACGGTCCAGTGGCCCCGCTGACGGCGCGCTGGGTCTGCACCGCTGCCTGAGGCCCCGTCCAGCTGTGCTGAGCAGGGGCCGCTAGTCTCTGGTCGCAGCGTTCAGGCTCCTCATCATGCGGCTTCTCTTGCTGTGGGCAGAGGCTCTATGGCACACGGGCTTAGCTGCCCACAGCATGCAGGATCTCTCCAGAGCAGGGACTGAACCCAGGTCCCCTGCATCGGCGGGCAGATTCTTAACCCCTGGACCACCGGGCAAGTGCCGCCAGTGACATTTTACAGGAGCCGGAGCAGATGAGAAAAGTCCGCATGAGGAATTGCGGGGTGAGGGGCGGGAGGCAGAGGGAAACAGACGGACAGACTCCCCGCCGGAGGGCAGAGGCAGGAAGGGGCTTCCGGGCAGCAGGCACAGTAAGAGCCCTGATAGAGAGGTGCGAGATCTGCGGACCTGCAGGCAGCTCAGGTTGTTGGTGAGAAGTTCACAACCGGGACCTGGTAAAGCTGGGGTCATGGAGGACCACGCCATACAGGGGAATTTAGAGCGGTGGGGTGAATAAGGGCTTTAAGATGGGGATGGCCTTGGTCAAATCTGCGCTTTAGGAAAATACCAGCTGGTGATAGGTGTCCTCAAGCTCAGCCCACGACTCTCCACAAGGCATTCTGTGGCTGCCGGCCCATCCCATCCCACTTCCCAGCCCGTTCACTCTCCTGCTCTCCTAGAAGAGCATTTCACACCTCCTCTCTCCCAAAGCTCAGACACCTCTCCCCCATCCTCCTCCTCAGCTAATGGCCTTCCTTCCGATACGCTAAGGAAGCAGAAGCAACCAGAAGAGATGGCTCACATCCGTCCATCACTTCATTCCAGTCTAGGTGACGCTGCTCCGCACTCCCACTGTGGTGTTAAGTGAACGCTCCAGTCTGCACCTGAGTCCCTCTCCTCCATCCGTGCAAGGGGCCTGGCTGTTCTCCCCCATGCAAGGACATCGCCCCGTCAGCTGGCCCCTGTCTGCTGGGCCATTCTCATCACCATACGAATCTCTATCTCACCGTAAAGTAATTTCTCAACAGTTTTCTTTCTTTTTTTTTTTTGACCCTGCATCCCCTCCAGCAACAGGCCCATTTCTCTGATCATTTTCATGGTACAATTTCCCAAAAGAGTTTTGGATGTTTCTCTAGCCACATTCAGTTTAAAGAACTGAATCAATTCAAAGAAGAACCAAACAGAACATGGAGTGGGAGATTATAAAAATGACCATGGACATTTGGAAAAGAACCAAAAAGAACTTCTAGGAATGAAAAATATATCAAGTGAAATTTAAAAATCAATGGCTTGATGAAATAGAAGATCATATAGAACTGAACAGATAATTGGGAACACTAAAGATATATTTGAAGAAACTTATCTAGAATGTGGAACAGAGAGATAAAATTATAAACTACAGGAAAAAGAAAACTAAAGACATGGAGGACAAAATGAGAGGGTGTAACACTCATCTCTTTGGAGTTCAATGAAGAAGGCTGAAAAACAGTCCTGCAAAAGATACCCATGTCTTAATGCCTGGAACTTGTAAAGGTTACCATATATGAAAAAGGTTGGGGGGGGGGTCTTTGCAGATGTGATAAAGAGTCAGAGGACAGGGGGATGAGCATAGATTATCCTGAGTCCCTAAATGCAATCACTTGTATTCTTATGAGAGGGAGGCAGAGGGAGATTTGGCAACACAGAGAGAAGTCTACAGGAAGACAAAACAGAGGTTTGAAGACACTGCACTTGAAGACTGGAGTGATGCTGCTACATGCCAAGAGGGTTGGCAGCCACCAGAACCTGTGAGAGACAAGGAAGGTACCCCCTACGCACAGCCTCCAGAGAAAGCAAGGCCCCTCCGACACCTTGGCTTCAGCCCCATCACATTAGTTAGGACTCTTGGTCTCCAGAACTGTGGAAGAATAATGCCTGTTGTTTTAGGTCACCAAGTTTGCGGTCATTTGTTAACAGCAGACAGAGAACACTCATACAAGGGGAGAGAAGCTTCGCTGAAAGGATAACAGCTGTGAAGTTTTTACAATTGATGAAGTACATGAATCATACGTATAGTAATACATGAAACACAGTAAACTTAAAGAAAGATCAAAGTTTAAATCCACATGTATGTATAATATAATGCACCTGCAGAATAACATGATCAAAGAGAAAATACAGTCAGAGGGGGAAACAACAGATGATAAACCAAGAAACACGGATGCTTGGACAGCTAACTTTTCAGTATTAATAACTATAGCCAGAAGACAGTGGAATAACGTTTTCAAAGGGTCAAATAATTGTCCTATAGTGAAAATAATTGTCCCTAATATACCCAGCAAAACTATCTTTCAAGAACAAAGACAAAATCTTCAAACAAATAAATTGGGTGTCTTGACCACCAATCAACTTTCATCAAGAGTAAGTCAGACAGAGAAAGACAAATATCATAAGATATCACTTGTGGAATCTAATAAAAAAGGATACAAATGAACTTATTTACAAAACAGAAATAGACTCACAGATCTCAAAATCAAATTCATGGTTACCAAAAGGGAAAAGTCGGGGGATGTAATAAATTAGAAGACTGAGATTAACATACACAGTGAGCTCTCCTGGGCTGTGCTGTGAGAAGTCATTTCAGTCACGGCTGACTCTGCAGCCCCCTGGACTGTAGCCTGCCAGGCTCCTCTGTTCACGGGATCCTCCAGGCAGGCATATCGGGGTAGGCTGTGGTATCCTACGTCCAGGAGATCTTTCTGACCCAGGGGTCAAACCTGTATCTTCTGCATTGGCAGGCAGGTTCTTTACCACTAGCGCTACCTGGGAAGCCCCACCATGTATACTACTATATATAAAATAAATAACTAATATGGATGTACTGTATAGTACAGGGAATTCTACTCAATACTCTAATAATTTATATGGGAAAAGAATCTGAAAAGAATCAAAATATATATATGTATCACTGATTCACTTTTCTGTATATCTGAAACTAACACAACATAGTAACTCAACTATACACCAATTAAAAATTTTAAAGCAACTTTCACCGAGGGAACTTTAAAAAATGTACAGCAGGTTGAAGGAAAATGATCCCAGATGTAAGGTTGGAAATGTAAAATAGAGCAATGGGAAAAAGGACAACCATGCAGGGAAATATAAACCAGTGTTAATTAAATAAAATATAACACCTGCACAAATTAATTTATCATTCAATGCAGTTTCAAATAAACTCCCAACCAGGTGCTCATGACATAGGACAATCTCTATCTATAATTTATAAAGAAGGACAAAGGGCCAAAAGGCGCTGAGACATTCCTGAAGAATTACCAGGACTGGGCGTGGCCTCCCAGGCATCAGTGGGCACAGTATAGGGTGATCTTTAAGACTTGTTTTAAAGCCCTAGTCACTGGAGTAGTGTGGCTTTGGCTCAGAGATAGACACATAGGCCAAGGGATCAGACTAGCGAGTCAGAAACAGACTCTAGCATAATGGATATGTGATCTCAAGAAGACGTGGTTTTCAAAAATAATGCAGAAGATGAACTGTTCAATACATAAAGCTAGAACGGTTGCTTATCCGAAAGGAAAAAACTGAAATCAGATCCCTATTTATATAAAATCAATTCCTTTGGCTAAAGACCTAAACATGCAAGGCAAAATTTTAGAAGAAAGTAGAGGAAACTGTGTTCTCAGGGGAGGAAAGGACTTCTTTAAAAGTGCACAAAAAGCACAGACCACATCAGTAAGTTCTACTGCGTTAAGAACAAGAATTTCTGTTCACCAAGACACACCATTTAGAAAGCGAAAAGGTAAGCCACAGATTGGGAAATGACTAGTTGAAATGCATATACTTTACAAAAGATCAAGATCAGAATATATGAAAAGCTCCTAAAGAATCAATAAGAAAAAGATGACACAGCAGAAAAAGACTAGAAATGTAACCTAGCATCACACAGACAAGGAGACAAGTGTTGCCAATTCAATCTCATTACGAATCAGGGAAATGCAAAGCTAAAACCTCCATAATACGCTGATCTACACCCACCAGGTTGGCACCTACATCAAAGTCTGACACCACCAAGTGTTGTCAGGGTTGTGGAACAATGCAAGCTCTGTACACTGCTTTGGGAGTGTTAATTCATGCAACCACTTTATAGAGAAACTTGGCATTGTCTGGTCAAGTTCAGATGTGCGTATCTTCCAACCCAGCATTTCTATTCCGTGTGCCTCACCTAGAAACTCTTACACATGTGCATCAGGGGGAGCAATAAATATTAATGGCAGCAGCCCTATGTCCACCAAAAGAAGAATGGAGACGTGACCTGTGGTTTATTTCTACAGTAGAGCGCATTACGGGAGTGAAAATGCGTGCACGACAGCTCTAGTCAACCGTACGAATGAGTTTCATAAACAAAATGTAGATCAAAAACATGCGTGCTGCAGGAAAATGCAGACAGTCCAATTCTATTTCTCCAAAGTTCAAAGGCATGCAGAACTAGACAATATGTTTCTTAGGACTGCAACCATCTGTGAGAAAACTATAAAGAAAGGAGCAAAGAAATGATAAATCCAAAACTCAGGGTAGTTTTTGCCTCCGGATGAGAGGAAGAGGCAGAGATCAAGGAGAGACATGGGGAAGCTTCAGGAGTTAATAATGTCAGCTCTCCTAAGTTGGATGGTGGGTATATATGCTTTTATTATTATTATTTAATTTATATGTGTTACATGGCTCAGTTCAGTTCAGTTGCTCAGTCACGTCCGACTCTTTGCGACACCATGGACTGCAGCACGCCAGGCCTCCCTGTCCAACATTAACTCCCAGAGTTTACCCAAACTCATGTCCATTGAGTCAGTGATGCCATCCAACCATCTCATGCTCTGTCGTCTCCTTCTCCTCCTGCCCCCAATCCCTCCCAGCATCAGGGTCTTTTCCAATGAGTCAGTTCTTTGCATGAGGTGGCCAAAATACTGGAGTTTCAGCTTCAGCATCAGTCCTTCCAATGAATATTCA
>JADEYB020000016.1:2424561-2453642 GCA_015832495.2 Alces alces
AGTTCTTCAGGCACTCTGTCTATCAGATCTAATCCCTTGAATCTATTTGTCACTTCCACCTTATAAACACAAGGGATTCGATTTACATGGCTGAATGTCCTTTTTAAAACACGGAATGCAGGGCATTCCCTGGAAGTCCATTGTTTAGGGCTCCTCGCTTCTACTGCAGGGGACATGGGTTTGATCCCTGGTCACGCAACTGAGATGCTGCATGCCAAACAACACAACCAAAATAAACAAACAAAAATGTAAAAAAATAAAACAGGAAATGCAACTACCGCATAGGCACCCATAATCTCTGGTCACCATGAGGATGGGGTGGAATCCAGAGAGAGAGACTGGAGAGGGGAGCCTGGCCATGAGGCTTTGCCTCTCTGGGGGCTTGTGAGTATCAAACCAAATCACGAGTGTTAAAATGCTGAAGAACGATACCTAGCCCGTGATAGTAAGGTCTATATAAGTGTTCACTCTTATTGCAGTGATGAGGGTTTGGTGGGGGATGATGGTCATGGGAACAGGAGGAAAGGAATGTGTTTGAGAGATCTGTGCGGCTCAGGGTGATAAAATCGGGGGAGGGGTGAGAGAGTCAGTAATGACACTATCATTTCATTGTATTTTATGGCAGTGAAAGCTCTGAGTCCCAACCACTGGACTGCCAGGGAATTCCCTTGCTGTATTTCTTAATACACTTAGTATTTGCAGAAAACCAAGCAGGGACCAATAGAGAAGCAGTAGGGGCTTGCAGACCTGGTGGTTGTTGCTCATGCCATGACTGGGTCACGTGGATGATTCCTCCTTTCTTTTCTGGCTGCACTGGGTCTTCATTGCTGCGTGAGGACTTTCTCTCGTTACAATGAGCCGGGGCTACTCCCTCTGCCAAGCGTGGACTCTGGGGTGTGCGTGTACCGGTAGATGTGGTGCTCAGGTCAGTTGATTCACAACATGTGAAATCTTCCCGATCCAGTGACTGAACAGGCATCCCCTGCATCGGCAGGCAGATTCTCAACCACTGGACCACCAGGGAAGTCCGATGGTTATTTCTATACTGTGTATGCGCACTGCCCTGAGAAAAGTGGATTGGAAAGGTCCTTTAAAGGATGGAAAATCAAGGATTTGCTGAGGCGCCTTCCCCAAGCCTGTCCTTGGAGCCAAGGGCAGACGCCACAGCTCATGGTCAAGGCTGTACCAGCCCTTGGGAAAACTCAGAGTCTAACTGGTCCTCTTTGGGGCTCACTGGAGAGCCCTTCCTCCTTGCCCCTTCAAAATGCCAAGCATCTTATTTGGGGAGGTATACACATCTTCTGGGGCTTCCCAGGTCACTCAGTGGTTAAGAATCCACCTGCCAATGCAGGAGATGAGGGTTCAATCCCTGGTCCGGGAAGAGCCCCTGGAGAAGGAAATGACAACCCAGTCCAGCATGCTTGCCTGGAGAATTTCACGGACAGAGGAGCCTGGCGGGCATAGGCCACGTGGTTGCAGAGTCGGACACAACTTAGCGAGTAAACAACAACATACATTTCGAGGGGGCTACCCTTGGAAGTAAAGCACATTCGTGCCGGAAGCCTGTCTCTGTGGGCCTCAGGGGAACCTGACTCCTGAACGGGGCTCTCCGAGCATCTCTTTGAAGATGCTCCCAGGGGCCTGGGCCCTCCCAGCCGCATGTCAGAGCTAACCTTGATGCAGGCTGCATGGTCTGTCCCTCCCCTCGCCCACCCCCGCTCAGACAGCATTCCCTCCCTCTTACTCTCCCAAAGGAAGAGAAGAACGATCATCAGAGGCCAGTGGCCACTGTAGAGGCAACACCAAGAGCCGCTCCACGCCCGGGAGAGAACGCTGCATCTCCTCCTCATGGCTTCGGGTGGTCTACACGTTCAGAGAAACTTCTCCAGCAACCAACTATAGACGCGATGCCTGAAAGCGTAGTCTTATGCTTATGCTTTGTCTTCTTGTTACTGGAACCACAGATCAGTTCCGGAAGGGACTTCAAAAGGTCATCTGGGCAGCTCTGCCTCCGAAGACCAACCTGAATCAGACACATCTCCTCTGTCCCTGTAGGTTCCTATGAGGGAAACGCTGATGCTCTCTGGATAAGAAGCTGCTCTTGAAAAGCCTTGAGGCAAAGGGGACCTGTCGGGAGCACCCTGCCTTGGGCAGCCTGCAGTGGGTTCCCATTTATGGAAGGCGACTGGGCACTGTGAATCTAAGGCTTTAAAATAGCTTCATCCCACATAGTTTCCGAATAAAATGATCCTAAATAAACAACCGGACAGCTGAATTAAGATGCACTTACAAGGTTGTAGATAACAAAGAAAGAATATAAATGAGCTATGTGGGTATTTAAATGCATGGCGGTAAATGAAAACAGCACAGACCATTAAATACACCCATTAAAAAAAAAACGTGGTTTGACAGAAAAAGACAAATATCATATGATATCATTTACATATAGAATCTAAAAAAAGCGATACAAATAAATTTTTATACAAAACAGTAACAGACCCACAGACATTGAAAAGCAACTCATGGGGGAAAAGCAACTCACAAGGGAAAAGTGGGGGAGGGATAAATCAGGAGTTTGAGGTTAACATATACACACTACTGCACATAAAATAGATAACCAGCAGGGCCTACTGTAGAGAACAGGAAATGATCGTCAACATTTTGTAATAACCTATAAGGGAAAAGAATCTAAAAAAATATGTATATATGTATGTCTACTAAATCACTTAATACCTGAAACTAACACAATATTGTAAATCAGCTATACTTTGGCATTAATTAGTGAAAATAAAAATATGTAAAAAGTAAAAAAAGAAATTTGGCTTGAGAGAATATTTAATGACATGGAGAGACACTCAAAATATAGTATTAAAAAACAGGTCATAAAATAGTCTGTTTAATAGTTAATATTTTTGTTTTTGAAGCATAGGAAAATATAGAAAAGATGAGAAGCATGTGTAGTAAGATCTTAATAACGGCTATCTTTGGGAGGTAATATAGGTATTTTATCCTTCATTTGCATAGCTGTACTTTCAGAGACTTTGCAATGAATATAGATTAGTTTTAACCTTTTAATTATACTAGTAATGAGCAAATATGGAATTCAGGGTGACATCTTCAAACGAAACATGTAAGGTCAGCAGATCTCTAACCACCACCTGCCCCAGGGACTGCCCTCTTCCATCAGGGACCACGTGAGGAGCTTAGTATCCTTCCTTTGAATCCTTTTCCTATGCATTTTGCACAGGTGTATGTGTATTCAACACATTTAGAAATAGGCAGCATTCTTTCAGGTTTTTACTTTCACATATTTGATGTTATAATATATGTACTGTACTGATTTGTAACTTGTTTTGTTTTTTCACTTACTCACAGACCTAGGAGATTTTTTCACGTTGATATAAGGAGATCTATCTCAGTTATTTTAACAGATAACTGATGGATACGTAGGTTGTTTACAGTCTCTGATATACAAACACTGGTGCCTGGAAAATCCTCACCCAAGCTGACATATGTGCAGGTACATACTCATTTCTCTAGAGGAGATTTCTAAGGAACCAAAGCTATAGTCATGCACATTTTAAATTTAAATAGGTAACCCTAAAGTACACTCCAAAAATAAGATTTGCCTGTGGATTTTCCCACTAGAGGTATTTAAGATACCTGCTCCTTGCCAATACATGACCTCATCATCAATCTTTTTAATTTTTTGTGTCTTCTTTCAATAACAAGGAAGAAAATAGGATTATCAAAGGTCATCCTGTTTAACCTCCACCAGCTGATACTTGACTGGATCTTTACTGTCCTCCAACGCGTCCAGCAGCCCCTTTCCCTCACCTCAAACACCCAGGAACAGAGTGCTGCCCTCAGTGCCCTGAGTGGCTGGGGTCACGCGTCTGAAGGCCGGACAGGATTGCGAGTGGGCTGCAGACGAGAGGGGAGGTCCCAGAAATGCGGCGACCATTTCGCATCACCAAGCACCGCACATGGACTGTTGGTCCACCTCCAGAGTAAATGTCAGCTCTGTCTGCCTCTTCTGACTTTGTCACCACCGTTCGAGACCCAGGCATCCTCATCCTTCACATAAACCCTGAAGCTGTCTGCCGCTGTCCCCCCTTCCACTCTTGTCCTTTCAGTCCTGTTCATTTTCCACCCAACAGCCAGATGAAGCTTTCCTGAAATGTAACTCAGATCCTGTCACTCCCAGGCTCAACGGCTTCCGATCGCTTCCCGCTGAACTGGGAATTGCATCCCAGGCCTTTTCCAGGGCTGCAGAACCCTGCACCCTCTGCCCTCCCCCCGCTGACTCCTCTGCTCTCCCCCTTGCTCACTACCGATCAGACTCCCGGGGTGCCTTTCTTCTCCACAAAATCCCCAACTTCCCCCAGGGACTCCAGGGTCCCTGTCCACCTTGCTCCCTCTATCAGGGACACTCTTCCCATGCTGACCCCCCATTCACCTTACAGATCTCAGCTGAAATGCCATGTGGTCTAAAGTGGGTCTTCCCCATCTTGTTCTCATTTTCCACCTTTTGCTTTCACGGGACCCATCCCCACCAGAATGCAGAAGCTCATCCGTGTCCTTGTTTCCGATATTTCAGGTCTGTCTTCCCACCAGACTGGGAGTCCGTGGGGGCAGAGTCTTATCCACCGTTTCTTTCCTGAATCTCAGCACCAAACACGGCGCCTGGCACATACTGTTAATAGACGGCTTAATGAGGATCGAATGCATGGATGGATGGATACACAAGAAAGGGGGAGGGGAGGCATCCTAGGAGCTGGGGAGGAAAGGGGAGAAGTCAGGAGGTGCTCAAGGGAAACCCTGATCAGGAAGGAGCCCTGGGAGGTGAAGGGGGCCTGGAGATGGCTAAGAGGATGAGCATCTGATGCTACCTTCTGGCTGTCCACTCTTCTGTGACCCCCAATCTCAGTAAAGCCTGTGCTGCTCAGATGAGTGGCACCTTGGGAAGAAGTTAAAGGAAGATGAGTTGCTTCTGAGTCCAGGTGGGGCTAGAGAGACAAAGACAGCTGCAGGAGGCGAATCAGAGACACACACCCCTGGGAATCCTTAGCGATTCAGTCCAGGTGGGGACACCATGGGTCCCCATGGTGGGGACTCAATGAAGGGAAGAGTGACCCCCCACACACACACGGCTAGAGGAATTTGGTGATTCCATTATTCTACCAGGTTCCCCATTTCCTTCAGAGGAAAAGAATATTAAGGAAAAAACCAGGAAGGACACCACGAATGAGATGGCTTATTCCTCTCAGAGGTGGGTCTTCAGGGGAAGTGAGCCCAAGCCTTGGGCTCAGCTGAGTTCTGGGTTCCAGTGCCAGACCCTCCTCGCGTCTGTAAGGCAGACAGGACAGTCACTGTCTTCATCCAGGTGTCGACAGATGACACGAGATAGCAGACCTCACATCTTGGCTCTGATTGATGCACTTTTGATTTCATTCACAGCAGGTGAGGGGAAGGGAAGGCACAAGCCCAATGCCAAGAGCAGGAACCCTGTGAGTGTGAAGCCCCAGGTGACAGCACAGGTCACAAGGCCCGACAGCCAACCCTCCCCCTGTGGAAACTCACTTCTGGGTTAATGCTCTGTTTTAATCTCGACAGCTTGAAATTCATCATTTTTGAACAAGGGACCCTGCACTTTCATTGTGCACTGGGCTCTGCAAATTAAATTATGCAGTATGTGTGTGTGAGAGAGAGAGAGAGAAAGAGAGGAAGATAGAGAGAGAGAAGGATGCTGCTGTGAGTGATCAGCAGAGAGATGAAGTGATGTTCTCATCAATGAAGCGATGCTAATTGACGGTAACACCCACCCTATGGGACCGAGCCAACACCACACACCAGCAAGCTGAGACACCACCTAACAATAGCCCCTCTCAGTTCTAATCGTTAACAACCAAAACAACCCCTCCTAGACTTTGGGCTGGTCCCCAAACACCCCCACACCCGCAGGCTGAGGCCCAACACCCAGCGGTGCCAGGTGCGGTCTCCCTGCGAATTTTCCCGAGGACTCAACCAGTGCCGGAGGCTGTTTGCTGGTGTTTCTGTACAAGAGGCAGGCAATGTGCTTGATCCCACAAGTGCTGCCTGAACTACCCTGTGGACAGCCAAAGTGATGAGCTTACCACTCTGTCCTCCCGGGACGAGATGGTGAGCTCCCTGAGGGCAGGAGCTGGGCCAGCATCACCTCGGTGCTCCTGAGGCTGGCTGCTGTGCTTGGAACACAGTGGGTGCTCAGTAAACACGTGCTAGCATCATGTATGGCATTCCACAGACACTTAGCATTTGATAGTGGTGGTGGCCACAGGCAAGGCGAATATAAGCTAAAGGAATACTTAGAAGTTTGCAGTCTGAGGACATGCCTGGTGGTCCGGAGGCTGAGACTCCTCACTCCCAGTGCAGGGGGCTTGGGGTGACCCCTGGTCAGGGAACTAGATCCCACATGCCACAGTTAAGAGGTCACCTGCCACAGCTAAAGATCCTGTGTGCCGCAACTAAGACCTGGCACGGCCTAAATAAATAAATTTTTTTTAATTAGAAAAAAAGTTACAGTCTGAGCAAGTATTTGAACTCTTACTAGCAGAGGCTGTGCCTTCTGCAGTCTGGGACTCTCACTGCTGAGAAGTGGGAACAAGGAAGGGCTTCTCTTTCTAAACCCACTTCTAAGTTGTTGCTTCAGTGTTCAAGGCCTGCTCCAAAGAGGGCATTTGGTGAAGAGGAGTGAGACACCCCTGACAGCGTCAGCAGACCATGGCCCTGATCCCACTCAGCTTGGTGCCCTTGGCCAAACTACTCCCTCCCGGGACCTCACGTCCCCCTCCATCAGGCGAGCTTATCGGATTAGGGTGCGCTGGCTGTCCAACATGGCAGCTGATCGCTTGAAATATGGCCAGTGAGACTGAGACACCGAATTTAAGATTTTATTTGTTTTTAATTAACATGAATTTTAAAACTGATACACAATCAGTCATTGGAGAATTAGAACCATTTGGAACAAAAGAATTTCAGGTTTTGTTTCTCACATACAGTTTTTAGAATTTTTGTTTACCCGAAAAATAAAACTTTAAAAAAAAATGCATCAGGCTTTTTGAGTACAGAAGTTATCTTAAGTGGATGAATTATAAATAATGTCTCTGGTCAGGTTCACATCTAGAGTTGAAGCTAAAGTCCCACCTTCATTGTAAGTTCGATAAAAATCTAAACACAGGTGAAATGTTTCTGAAGAAATTTTAGCATTCGAAGAGGTGTTAAAAGTGTAAAATACAGATTTTGAAGACTTAGTATGAATAATGCAAAGTATCTCATTAACGCTTTTTGCATTGATAATATAACAGGATGAGCTAATGACTTAAGTAAAAGACATGATTGAAGTTAATTTCACCTGTTCCTCGGTTCCATTTTTAATGTGGGCACTAGAAAACTTTAAAGATATATCTGCGGCTCAGAGCCTCCTTTTACTGGACAACACTGGATTAGGCAATCTCTAAAAGTACTTCCTTTTTAAAAATATTCTGACATTCGACAACGCAACACACTTCCGTGCTGGGTAATTACTGAATTTTAGGTTTGCTTCTTCAGCATCGTAGTCCTTATCGCGTTCTTGGGTTGGTACCTCGACTTTCCAAAAGAAAACTGCCTGCTCCAGACTCATCTCCATCCGCAGCTATAGGGAGGGGCAGATGACCAGGCCTGGCCAATCAGAAAAGAGCACCCTCCCTTTGACTACAGTGATTGGCTCAGGTATGACACATGACCACCAGGCAGCACCAATGAGACGCCTGTTTGATTGCAAGACTGACAGCAAGTCTGGCATCCTCCCTGGGATTGCAGAGGGAGGAAGATGGAAGCCTAGGCCTGAAGGCAGCCCCCCTGTCCCTCAGGAGAGACCAGCCTGCCTGACAAGGAGGCCGGCACAAGGAAAGGAGGACCAGAGAGAGGCCAAGTCTTACTCGCAAGTCAGGATCTATCCCTGGGGAAAAACAATTCCTTTTTGCTTAAAGCATTTGAATCGTAATTCTGACCCTGGAATCGTGAATACCACCTAGACAATTGATGATCCCCCTTAACTCAGGCTCAAGAGACTGTCTTCTAAAACTGCTGGGCTAGGGACTCCCCTGGTGGTCCCCTGGTTGGGCGCCTGCCTACCAGGGAAGGGTACATGGGTTCAGTCGGGGAAGGTTCCACTTGCTGTGGGTCTCCTGAACCCAGGCTCTAGAGCTGGCAGCCCCGACTACCGAGACCCAGCCTCTCAGAGCCAGTGCCCCAGGACAAGAGACCCCGCCGCAATGAGAAGCCCACACCACAGCTGGAGTGCATGAGGAAGGCCCTATGCAGCCCAAAATGAAATGAAATAAAATAAGTAAATAATAAAGCTTAAAAAATAAAATAAAACCACGGGGTGCTGTCCTCAGTTCAGTTCAGTCACTCAGTCGTGTCCAACTCTTTGCGACCCCATGAACTGCAGCACGCCAGGCCTCCCTGTCCATCACCAACTCCCGGAGCTTACTCAAACTCTTGTCCATTGAGTCAGTGATGCCATCCAACCATCTCATCCTCTGTCCTCCCCGTCTCATCCTGCCCTCATTCTTTCCCAGCATCAGAGTCTTTTCCAATGAGTTAACTCTTCACATCAGGTGGCCAAAGAATTGGAATTTCAGCTTCAACATCAGTCCTTCCAATGAACACCCAGGACTGATCTCCTTTAGGATGGACTGGTTGGATCTCCTTGCAGTCCAAGGGACTCTCAAGAGTCTTCTCCAACACCATAGTTAAAAAGGATCAACCCTTTGGTGCTCAGCTTTCTTTATAGTCCAACTCTCCATCCATACATGACTACTGGAAAACCCATAGCCTTGATTAGATGGACATTTGTTGGTAAAGTAATGTCTCTGCTTTTTAATATGCTGTCTAGGTTGGTCATAACTTTCCTGCCAAGGAATAAGTGTCTTTTAATTTCATGGCTGCAGTCACCATCTGCAGTGATTTTGGAGCCCAAGAAAATAAAGTCAGCGACTGTTTCCACTATTTCCCCATCTATTTGCCGTGAAGTGATGGGACTGGATGACAAGATCTTAGTTTTCTGAATGTCGAGCTTTAAGCCAGCTTTTTCACTCTCCTCTTTCACTTTCATCAGGAGGCTCTTTAGTTGAGTCTGTCCTCAACCTTTTCCCAAACCCTGCCTTCTCATACTTTCAGCCTCTTCTCTGCTGGCCACTCTCTCACCCTTTCGTCAGCTGGAATAACTTGTAGTGACATGAACCAGTCCCACTTGTCTGCCTGCATTTTCACATCCCTGCATTTCCCACTGCTTGGGAGATCTCCTCTCTCTGTCTCCACTCCCACTCTACCCCCTACCTCCTAGGCTCTGGCAAATTCCTCATCTTTCAAGTCTCAGCTACTCTTATCAAGGTCACTGATGACCTCTGTGTTGCCAAACCCAATGGTCACTTCTCTGTCTACCTCTTAGGCAACTTTGACCACATTCCACACAGCTGACTGTTCCCATCTTCTTGAAACTTTTCTCTTGGCTTCTGTGATATCTTATTCTCCTCCTCCTCCTATGTCGCTGACCACTCCTTCTCAATCTCTTCATTTGTTCCTTTATTCTTCATGTGCTCCTTCAACACAACAACTCCTTTACTCAGAACCTACTACTTGCTAAGCCCTGTGCTAGGTACTAGGCAGTCAACAGAACAAAGCCCTGCCCCACGCAGTTTATATTCTGGGCAACTCTCCCTTATTGATTCTCCACTTCTGCTCAACCTCCAAGTGTTGGCCATGTGTGTGTGTATTAATTGGTCAGTCATGTCTGATTCTTTGTGACCCTTAGACCATAGCCTGCCACCAGGCTCCTCTGTCCATGGGATTTCCCAGGCAAGAGTACTGGAGTAGGTTGCCATTGCCTTCTTCAGGGGATCTTCCTGACCCAGGGGTCTAACCCCTGTCTCCTGCATTGTAGGCAGATTCTTTACCATCTGAACCACCAGGGATCTCTTGTCATTTCCATCTTATCCAGTCTTGTGGCTTTAAATTCCATCAATGAGTTGCTGACTCCCAAATATTTATCCCTAGCCCTGGCTATTTGCCCTGAACTCTAGACTAATAAATCCAACTACCTACCTGATTTACACTTAGATATCTACAGATTGCCTCAAGATTAATGTGCTGAAAACAGAAACGTTTATTCCCCAGCTCTCAGCCTAAACCTGTTTTTCCACCTGCCATTCTCCACCACAGTCAATGGCACCATCACCTACCCAGTTGCTAAAAAAACCCAAGAGTCATTCTGATTCCTATCTTTTCTTCTCATCCTGCACCCCATCTAGCACCAAGTCCTGTCAGCTCTACCCCCAAAATGTACTCTGGAACTGCCCACTTTTCTGCATTTCCTCTCCTACCACCCTCGTCCAGGTCACCCTCCTCCGTCCGTGGACCAGTAATGTGATAACCTCTTCACCAGTTTTCCTGCGTCCACTCATGCCCATCGCCCTCATTTCCCCTTCTTCACCCCGTAGCCGGAGTGATCTTCTAAAAATGTAAATCAGATCACATCACTCCTCTTCTTAAGACCCTCCATCAAGCAGCATGGGAAAAGACATTTGCAACGTTTATGAAAGACAATGGATTAGTAACTCAAATATATAAACAAAGAAATTTTAAAAAGAGAGCCTTGTCCAAAAAAAAAATGGACAAGGGATATGAATAGACAATTCGCAAGAAACTCCAAGAGCTAATAAATACAAAATTACATGTTTAACCTCGCTAGTAATCCTGGAAACACAAATTAAAGTGAGTTACCATTTTACACCCAAAACACTGTCAAAATTTTAAAAGGCTGACAATATCAACAGTTGGCAAGGATATAAAGAAGTGGGAACTTTCAGATGCTGTTTATAGGAATATAAATTAGGATGCCAACTTTCAAGAGCCATCTGGCAACTTCTTATAATGTTGGAAATGCACAAACCCATTAATTCCCCCATTTCAGAATCAGTTGAAATAGTAAAAAAGCAGGATGAAACCTAAATGTCTATCAATATGAGAATGAATAAATAAAATACGATATTCATGTGCCCAAATAATTCTCTATAGCACTGAAAACAAATTAGCTAAGTTCATTCAACATCTCTCAAGCATTGTTGGATGAAAAAAAGGCAGTCATAAAACGACTTTGTGTGTTTCCATTTGCTCAGTCGCTCAGTTGTATCCAACTCTTTGTGACCCCATGGACTGGAACCCGCCAGACTCCTCCGTCCATGGGATTCTCCAGGCAAGACTACTGGAGTGGGTTGCCATTTCCTCAGCCAGGGGATCTTCCCCAACCCAGGGACTGAACCCGCATCTCCTGCATTGGCAGGTGGATTCTTTACCACCTAAAAAGACTGCCTGCTTCCATTTACGAAGATTTAAAATTTTAAACTTCAAGAGAAAAATGGTTTCCCGTTCCCCTCACAGTAAAATTCTAATTCCTACCCAGGACCACAAGGCCTGTGTCATCTGTCTCTTGCCTGTCTCTCTAATTCTATCTCATCCCACTGGCTTAGCTCCAGCATGGACAAGGGATCTGTCCAAAAAGAATGCTTTGTTCAAGCACTGCATTTTCATGCCCACCTTAGAGCCCTTCCATAAACTGTTCCTTCTCACTGGCACCGAAAGCAGGCTCCCCATCACCTCCAGACATTGTGTTTACCTATTTGTTTGTATCTTTGTCTGTCCCCACTAGACCGGGATCTCCGAAAGAGTAAGAATCTTGCTTCTGTTGTTCATTGTTATATCATGAATGGATGGCATTTTGTAGGTGTTCAATAAATGCTTGTTGAATGAGTCATTGTGAATTCCTTCAGGAAGTCTTTCCTGCATTCCTAGACCAAGAAACATTCCTTCACTTTGCCCTTCAACAGCTTCCTGCTTGGTCCACCCAGCTCTTTCCCATTATGACTCAGCATCTCTTGATTTAGGTTCTAGATTGGGTGTCAGGGGAACCTGTGAACATCCTAAACTCTAGATCAAATTTCATATGCGTGTGCTTATTACATCTTCTGGGAGAAGGTTCTTTGCATCAGATTCTTTAAAGGGTCTATGCCACAAACACACAGAAAAGTTTTCACAACACTGGTGTTTCACTTGCATTGTCATTTGACCAGGTCCTCCAGATTGTTGGCTGCTTGAGGGCACGGCAACCACTGTTTTCCCAAATGCCAGAGAAGGGCCTGATGTGTAATAGATGAATTTCAATGAAACCTTGAGTGAATGAATAAAGGAATAAATGCATGTTTTTTGGAGTCTAGGTGGTGGTTGTTCAGTTGCTAAGTTGTGTCCTACCCTTTGCAACTCCGCAGACTGCAGCAGCCACTAACTCCTCTGTCCTCCACCATCTCCCAGAGTTCGCTCAAATTCATGTTCATTGAGTCGGTGATGTTATCTAACCATCTCATCCTCTGACTCCCTTCTTCTTTTGCCTTCAATCTTTCCCAGCATCAGGGTCTTTTCCAGTGAGTCAGTTCTTTGCATCAGGTGGCCAAAGTATTGGAGTTTCAGCTTCAGCATCAGTCCTTCCAATGAATATTCAGGGTTGATTTTCTTAAGGATAGACTGGTTAGATCTCCTTGCAGTCCAAGGGATTCTCAAGAGCCTTCTCTAGCATCACAATTCAAAAGCATCAGTTCTTCAGTGTTCAGCCTTCTTTACAGTCCAACTCTCATACTTATGCATGACTACTGGAAAAACGTTAGCTTTGACTACACGGATCTCTGTCTTCAAAATGATGTCTCTGCTTTTTAATATGCTGTCTAGGTTTGTCACAGCTTTCCTTCCAAGGAGCAAGTCTCTTTTAATTTTATGACTGTAGTTGCTATCCACAGTGATTTTGGAGTCCAAGAAAAGAAAATCTCTCACTGCTTCCACATGTTTTGCTTCTATTTGCCATGAAGTGATGGGACTGGGTGCCAGGATCTTGGTTTTTTTGAGTTTTGACCCAACTTTTTCCACTCTTCTCTTTCACCCTCATCAAGAGGCTCTTTAGTCCTGTAATTACAGCAGTATCATCTGCAAATATGAGGTTGTTGATTGGTACCGGGTCCGTATTCCCTCCCAGTCCCTTTGGGAAGCTGGACCTTGGTTCTAGGAGAGAGCAGAAGCAGAAAGCTGGCCTCAGAGCCAGGCAGGTGAGGCTCTCAGGACAGTGTCCTGGCCTGGCCTCTCCTCTTGCTCACCGGGGCCCAGCCACGCTGATCCGTTACAGGTTTTTCCATCCTTGACCCAGAGCTGGCTGCACCCTCCTTCTCTCTCCTCCTCACCCCGCAAGATGAACCAGCTTTGGTACCAGGGGTGTTGCAGCCAAGACCAAGGCAATCGCCAAGCTCAGACAGCCCCATGGAAACCCCACAACAAGGCACCAAAACAGAGACCAAACCCGTCCCAGAAAACTCCAGGGGCGAGGAGGGGTGCCTCTCCACCAATGACTTAGGAATCCAGACATTCCGGTGGGGCCAACTGGGCAAGGGGTGCGGGATGCTCGCTTCCATCCTGATAAAGAAATCCCAAGCTCCACCATGCATGCTGTCTGCTCTGTGGCCAGGTCCCCAAGGCCATCTTGCACGCGCCCCAGGTACACGTGTTCCCTGAGACGTTCACGAATGAAGTCCAGGCGGGCTGGGCCCTCAGGTTATTAGGAGCAACGTTTAATAATGCTGCTGTCTCCATTGACTGAGGCCAACCATGTGCCAGGCCTTGTGCCACGTGACCTATGTTTTGGAAAATTTAATCCTCACTATGTCTATGTCTGCCCCATTTGACAGAAGAGGAAACTGAGGCAGAAAAGGCCAAGTGGTTGGCCCAAGGCCTCTCGGCCAACGAGTGGCTAAGGCGAGATTCAAACAGATCATGTGAAGCCCGTGACCTTCAGCTAAACCCTAGAGCTGCCGTCTATAAATCTGGTCACTTGGGGCTACACCTAATTACACTCAGGCCTCCCAGCAACCCTGGCCAGGGGAATCACCATCACTTCCCTTATTTTATTCTATTTTTTAAATTAATTTTTATTTTGTTTTGGAGTATTATTGATTTTGGCTTCCCTGGTGGCTCAGTGGTAGAGAATCTGCCTGCAATGTAGGAGACACAGGTTCAATCCCTGGGTCAGAAAGATCCTCTGGAGGAGGAAATGGCAACCCCCTCCAGTATCCTTGCCTGGGAAATACTATGGACAGAGGAGCCTGTGTGCATGGGGCCTCAGAAGAGCTGGACATGAGTGAATGATCAAACAACAGCAACGGCCGATTTATAACATGTTGGTTTCAGGTGTACGGCTGGGATTCGGTCTCACATATGCACACATCCGTTCTTTTCAGATTCTGCCTGTGTAGGTGGTTATAGAGGCTTAAGTACAGTAAGTCTGTGTTGATGGCGGATTTTATATACAGAAGTGTATCTGTTAATGCCAAACTCCTAACTTATCCCTTCCCCCAACATTTCCCTTTTGGTAACCGTATGTCTGGCTTCAAACTCTGAGTCGGTTTCTGTTTTGTAAATAAGTTCATTCCTATCATTTTCTTTAGATTCCACATATATAAGTGACATCATATGTATGATATTTGTCTTTGTCTGACTCGCTTCACTTAATACGATAATCTCTAGGTCCATTCATGTTGCTGCAAATGGCATTATTATTTCATTTTTGCACTCTAATCCTAGGTTTATTCAACACAGTCCTTTCACTCTCCACAACAGACTACAAACACATTATCTAAAATGCCACAAAGTTACAAAACTCTAAAACAGAAATTTTGCAGTCCTGACTGTATGATAAAGGTCAAAAAAGCAATGTACATGTTGTCAAGGGAACCAGCAAGACCACCATGAGTACCCGCGAAACGGGGTTCTGGGAGGTCCCTGCCGAGCTGGCCTTCACCCTGCTCATCAATTTCAGGGAGAGGGAGACATGGGGTGGGGGTGTGTGTGTGTGTAACCCCACATACTAACATGTAAAAAGAGACCATTTTTAGCAACTAACAGTGAGTATTTGACCCTAGAGGTCAAACAAGGAGTCAAGCCAGAATGGCAGCTGCACAGAAGCCCACCCTTTCCTGCCGGACCCTGCGGGCCAGCAAGCGTGGGCGTGAGCAGGCCCCAGGTCATCGGTGGAATGGAAGACAAGCTCTCAGGCTCATCCCCGCTGGCTTTGCCACTGACTGGCCTCTCAGGAAAGGGAAACATGCGAGCTTTCTAGCCAGAAGATTTAAGAGCACCTTTGTAAGTAAATCCCGCAGCAGCAGTCACCTCCCGGGCCTCGGTCTGTCCTGCCTCCATCCATCTGTGTGTGTGCGTCTGTGCTCCCTCCGGGAGCGGCAGGCCCGCAGGACGCTCTCCCCAGAGGCTGGAGAACTAGCCCTGCTGTCTGCAAGCAATGCGCTTAGTCACTCAGTCGTGTCTGACTCTTTGCGACCCCGTGGACGGTAGCCCACCAGGCTCCTCTGTCCATGGGATTCTCCAGGCAAGAACACGGGAGTGGGTAGCCATGCCCTCCTCCCGGGGATCTTCCCAACCCAGGGATCGAACCCGGGTCTCCTGCATTTGAGGGTGGATTCTTTACCAGCTAAGCCACCAGGGAAGCACAACAGTAACCAGGACTTGGTCCCCAGAGCACTTGGCCCGCACATGCCTGTGGCTTTCTCTCCACAGCCACCGTGAGGGCGGCATCACACTACCGTTTCACAGGTTAAGGAGCTCGAAGCCCAGAGACGGCATGTGAGGCCTCACCCAGGAACAAGGAACAGAGCGGGGGTCACGTCAGACCCCTCGGCCCTTCTCCAGCCTGCGCCCGTGTGTCAGGATCTGACCTTAGAGCAGCCACGGGTCAGGGATGAGATGAAGGGTTATCGAGGGTGTGTCCCCCACCCACAGGTCTATGGTCAGGGAGCAGCATGTGGACCCTCATTTAGAGGGACGTGAAATGGAAACAGACATTCCACCAGATGTGCTCAGAGGTCTCAGCCAGATAACCAGGCCGGAGGACTTCTGAGAGCTGCATGGCAGGCCCAGACGGGCTTGGACGGGAAATCAGGCAGAGACCCAGGGGCCCTGCCAAGGGACGGCCAGACAGACTCAAGCCCAGGCTCAGGTGCCCCCAGGAACCAGCAGTGGGCCCCTGCCTGCCCTCCTGCTCACCCCTTCTGCTGGGACACAGGCGCACCAGCGGGAAGCTGGTGCCAGGTGATGGGCTGGGAGGGCAGACCTCTCTCTGGTCTGGGCACGGTGCGGGGGTGCCTGGCCCGGCCCTGCCAGGCCCTCACCAGACAGCCGAGCACAAGGCCCCTCTCAGGCGGGCAGACAATCAGCCCTTTCGGTCCCAGGGCAGCCGGGCGGCGTTCCCTGCACCTCTGTTTCTCCCTAGCTCCTGTGAGTGAATCACCAGGAGTTAGTTAGTGACTCTGGGAACAATGAGTGAGGAGCGGGTTCGAGTTCTCAAGCAGACAGAGAGCTGGGTCCTAGCGCACCAGGGCCATGTCTGCTGATGAAGATCCATGCCATGGAGGCCCCAGGGTCACAAAGCCACCAAAGAGAGAGTCATAGAATCGACACCATGGAAGGGTAGGGCTGGGGCATCACAGATTATTCGAGAGCTACAAGTTGTTCTGCTCACAGAACCACCGAAAGCCAATGTCCCAGAGCCATCGATTATTGGAAGCCCAGAATCACCACCTTGGGGAACCAGAGACTTCCAGGACCTCAACCCATCCGTTGCCAGAACCTGGTTCTTTAAAAAAGAAAACATTTTTTTTTATTTATTTACTTAGGGCTGTGCTGGGTCTTCATGGTTGCACGGGCTTTTTGTCTAGTTGCGCCAAGCGGTGGGGTTGGGGGAGAGGGCTCCTCTCCAGCCACAGCGCAGGGCTTCCCGTCGCCGGGGCTTCTCTTACTGTGGAGCGCGCTCTGGGTACTAGGGCTGCAGCGGCTGTGGGAGGCGGGCTCGGTAGTTGCAGCCCCTGCGCTCTCGAGCGCAGGCTCAGTAATCGTGGCACATGGGCTGAGTTGATCCATGGCTTATGAGATCTTCCCAGCCCAAGGATCAAACCCATGTCTCCTGCATTGTCTGGCGGACTCTACCACTGAGGCACCAGGGAAGACCCAGCATCCACTCTTCAGGGCAGGAAAAGGCCGTGCGCTCTGAGGCTTCATTTTGCAGATGCGGAAACTGAGTTCACTGATCACAGTCACAGATCTAGGACTGGGATCCAGACCTCGCCGCTTCCCATCCCGGCTCCTTGCCCAGGGAAGGTGGGCAAGGGCAGCCGCAGCCTGAGCTCCTGGACACTCGGCCTGGACTTGCCTCCCTGGGAATTGGTCTGGCCTCATTCTGGGGGATCATCCGACGCTGTCAGGGCGCCTATGGTCAAGCCCTTCTGTTGTGTCAAGATCTGAGGCTTTGTGAGCTCCAAGGTCAGGATGATGTGTTTGGCAAGTCTGGGCAGGCTTGGACTCTCTTAACCAATCTCTCAGTCCCCTGCCTAATAAGGGAGAACTGTGCACTCTCATGATTTTACCTGGGAGGATGCCTAGTGGTGATCACGCAGGGGAGAGAGCCGGTCCTCCTAGGTTTTCAGACTGGGGTGCCCATTGCCTCATCAGAGTCACCTCAGTTCATTGTCAAGCCACACAAGGTAATCCTGTCTCACTTCCCCATCACATGCTAGGCTCAGAGAAGTTGCTAAGATAATAAAGACCCTGTGCCCACCTTTGAGGCCCTCATAGTCCACTGAGACAGTCACGTGTATTTTTGATTATAAGTCAAGGCAGAATGTGATAGCAATAAACACAGAAGAGGCAGAAACCTAGGAAGGCTTTATGAGAGAGGGGTAACATCTAACAGGGGCCTTTTAGAGAGCTTTTCCTTATGTCAGTTCCTGACTTCTGCATCTGACTATGATACACTAACAAATATTATGCTTGCCTTGCCACCCTAAATGGCTAGAGAGCCTATCAAAATATATGAAACAATTGCTTTCAAGCAATGGAAAGCAAGTGTGGCAGAATGTGATCCATAAGATCAGAGAGATAACTCTAATGGGGGTGGGGGGAGAGGGCTGATTGTCCTGGTTTTCTGCCTGGAGTCATACTCCAGACCATGGTCCAAGGAGAGGGATCCCAAGAACATGCTAATCTTGCTGAACTGAGCATTTGGGGGTTGCTGTACAGGGACACAGCTAGAAGTTGTATGGCAAAGTCCCAGAAAGGAGGAAGCTGTGCAGGAGATGAGCTCCAGAAATCTGCATGGGACCTTCTAGAGTTGTTGTTGAGTACTAGAGTAAAATTCTCTGAGACAGAGCAAAGACAAACTGAAATTTGCAAGTGGAACAATTCCCAGAGTTCACACAGGTCAGAAAACATTTGAGTTGCGACCAGCCAGAGTGGTAAAAACTCAGTAAAAACTTCAAACATTCAGCGGAAACTTCGCAGAAGTCACATGTTAGCCATGGGCTAAGCCATCCCTAGAGTGAAGGCTAGTCCAGACCAGCCATAGCAAAGTTTGAAAACAGGCTTCAAAGGGATAAAGATAGTGCACAAGTAACCTAGCTGCATGTTACGACAAAGCCCAACATTATTTAAAAGAAGACAACAAAATTGAGACACTCAGCTATGTAATAGCCATAATGTCCAGCATCCAGTCAGAAACTGCTGGATATGCCCCAAAGCAGGAAACTGTGACCCATAGATAGAAGAAAAATCAATCAATAAAAATGGGCACAGAAATGATGGAGATGATGGAACTAGATACAAAGATGTTAAAGAGTTATTATAATTACAAATATTTAAAGAAAAATATAATCATAATGAGTAGAGGAATAGAAGATACAAAAAAGAATCAAGTAGAACTTCTAAAATGAAAAATAGGCTATGTAAAGTGAGAATTTTATCAAATGAGATCACCATTGCAGAAGAAAAGATAATTGACCCAAATGTTCAATACAGCAATATAATCTACCTAAACTGAAGCCCAGGGAGAAAAATAGATGGGAAAAAAATTAACAGAGCTTAGTGACAGCAAATGGTCTAACATAAGTGTAATTGAAGTCCAAGAAGGAGAGGAGAGAGAAAGACAGAGAAAGAGAGAAAAAAACAGAAAGAATACATCTGAAAATGATGGCTGGAAATTTTATAAATTTGAGAAAAATTATAAACCCAGAGATTCAGGAATGTCAAGAAACTCCAGTCGGGATTAACATAAAAACCCCACACTAAGATACATCATAGTCAAATTGCTGAAAACAAGTGATAACAAGACAATTTTTAAAGTAAACAAAGAAAAAAAGACAGGTCACATACAGAGAAACAAAGATGAGAATTTAAAGAATTCTCATCAGAAACTATGTAAGCAGGAGACAATGGAAACTCTCCAAAGCACTGAAAGAAAAAGAAAAAAAACCTGTCAACCTAAAATTTTATGGCCAGCAACAATACCCTTTAAACAATGAAAGGGAAATAACTTCTTCACAAAAGAAAAACAAAAGCGGAGAGAATGTGTCACCAGCAGACCTTCCCTACAAGAAATAATAAAGGAAGCCCTTTGAGTGGCAGGCAGTTATTCTGGATGGAGACCTGAACTAGACTAAGGGGTAAGGACCAGAGAGATGATCCACATGTGACTTCTCATCTGCTGACTTCTTTGAAAGGTAGACAAAATAATAACAGCGTACAGTGGGGTTTGCAATACATAAAAGTGAAATGTATGGCAACAGTAGCACCCAAGGGACAGAACGGGAGTGGAAATGTGCTGTTAAAGACAACTTCTTACTTTCTCTGCTTTAGTGGATTTGCATTGTGTCGACTCAGCTAAGCTGGAACTGTATTCCCAGTTTCTTTCCCTGTAGTTCCAAGTCAGCATGGTCACTGGAGACATTTTAGACAACATCTGGCAGGTACGGTGGAGCGGTGACTGCTCGCTTTTTTTTTCTTCCCTCTAAACATTGGTGCGGAGACACCAGGTGGAGACCGCACACCCTGTGACTTGAGTGCGGGGTCACCTGTCGTCACGAGACGGCAGCTGAGCCCACAGCCCCTCCAGCTCCTGCTGGGTCATCCTGCAGTCTCTCCAATCCCTGGCCCAGGTGTGCTGCAGCTTCAAGACGAGAAACCCCAGTTTCTCCCCTAGGTCATACACATCGTCAAAGATGGCCTCTTGGAAACAGTGAGAGAGGACGTGTGGGTGCTGCTTTGTTCCTGCTCCCCCTAGCCTTCCCCCACTTCAAGTCCGTCTCCCGCTCCCCATTTCTTTCCCTTCACAGCCGGTTATATACCAGCACCAGACACAAAGAAACCAGCCTTTTAGAAACTGTTTAGCCAGCTCCCCATCATTGCACAAGATCAAATTTCTACAATAAATCCCTTGCTACGTATCACTCCCAGTGGTTTTGTTTCTCTGTTTGAACGCTAATAAATATGCAAAGTACCCAAGTGTTATGTGATTAGTTAAAGATGCATATAATTAACCCCAAAGCAGCCACTGAAAAAGAAAATAGGAATTTCCCTGGTGGCCTAGTGCTTAGGATTCCAGGCTTTCACTGCCATGGCCCTGGTTCTCTCCCTGGCTGGGGAGCTGAGATCCATAAGCCGTGCAGTGTAACCAACAAAAGGAAAAGAAAGAAGGAAAATAAAATGGATTATAAAAGATACGTAATCCAAAGAAACCAGGCCAGGGGAAGGAGAGTAAGGCACAAAAAAGAGATGGGCAAAAGAGAAAACACATAGCAGAACAGTAGATTTAAACTCAATTATACTGACACTCACATTAAACGTAAGTCACCTAAACTCAGACAAAGATGCCTTCAGAACAGGAGTTTTACCAGAGGTTAATGAATGAGAAGTGGGTCAACTAACCAAGAGAATGTATTACTCCTAAATATACACATGCCTCATAACAGAGCTTCAAAAATACATGAAACGAAAACCAGAAGGAGAGACAGACAAACCCACAGTGAGAGCTGGGAATCTCAATGCTCTTATAATGGACAGAACAAGTAGTCAGAAAGTCAGCAAGGCTACAGGAGACCTGAACGGCACTGTCAAACGACGTGACCTAATTTACATTTGTACAACACTCCACCCGACAATGGAATACACACTGGTTTCAAGAGCAAAACCAAGATACACGGGATGCCAGGCCCTACGGTAAATGCCGACACATTTAAGAGATGAAAGGACTACACGGGGGCTGGAGGGGGAATAAACAGAAAGGGATGCACAAGGTTTCCTTAGTTTTGCTCTTTTACTAAAAGAGAAGAGAAACTTTCCATGTAATGCAGATGAGTCATCTTTGGCTGCTTACAAGTGATAGCAGTGGATTACTGCAGTGTATTTTAAAACTTAACTCCTTTCAAGTCAGGCCATGTGTCGGAAGAGACTTCCAGGCCAGTAGAGCATGTCGCTGAAGGTCTGGACAACTTTTCAAAGGGAGGTTGCTGGTGATAATGACTTGAGTCAAGAAACAGGCCTGTAAATAGCTAGTGCCCTGAGCTCCTGTGATAAACCCCATCCTACACTTCCTCCTGGGTGTCCATAGCTTATCAGCATGTCCATAATCAAGCCAACAGAGCAACATTGGCCGCCTAGAGCTCCTATCTTCATCCCTCCTTCTAGTTCTCTTGAATTATCCATTTAGCCAATGGCACCACTCAGAAATCTGTGGGTAGTTGAAACTCCTGCCTTTTTTTCAGTCCCCACAGTTAATTAAAGAGTCCTCCTGAGTCTTTTTCTCCCGTTAATCACTTGAACTGTATTTTCTCTCCCCCCTCATCACCAATGCCAAGTCCAAGCCATCTCACTTCTCACCTTACTCTCTCACTGCCTCTAACTCGTCCCAGGCCTTCTGCCGTATTCTGCTCTGCCCTGCTTGCCAATGGAATCTTAACTTTCATGTGCTTCAAGTTTTAAAAGTCACACAAGAGGGGACTTCCCTGGTGATCCAGTGGTTGAGAATTCATCCTCCAATGCAGGGAATGTGGGTTGGATCGTGGGCAGAGAACTAAGGTCCCACACGCTGTGGGCCAACTCAACCTGTGGACCACAAAAAAGACCCAGTGCAGCCAATTTCTTTCTTTAAGTCACATAATAATGCATATTTCTCAACAGAAAATATCTAATACAGGTAAGCAAAACTCAAAATACATCACTTAATAAAAAGAAGTAAAGGCAAATTGTAATTTTGCAGCACTACCACTCAATACTAACCATTGCAATATTTTGGATGGGCTACCTTCCAACTCTTTTCTAAACATTCATTTATATTCCTTACACAATAGGATTGTACTAGATGTGCTATTAGGGTAACAGTCTCCCCTTTAGCACTGAAGATCCTGCACCCAGGGAAAGCACTCAGTCCTGGGCAAAGTGCAATTGCAACTCTGCAATATATTATTTTAGGACTTCCCTGGTGGTTCAGATGGTAAAGGGTCTGCCTGCAGTGCAATTCACCTGGGTTTGATCCCTGGGTTGGGAAAATCCCCTGGAGAAGGAAATGGCTACCCACTCCAGTATCCTTGCCTGGAAAATCCCATGGACGGAGGAACCTGGCAGGCTAGAGTCCATGGAGCCCCAAAGAGTTGGACACAACTGAGCGACTTCACTTTCTTTTCTTTAATAAATTATTTTAATATAGTAACAGCTTGCAATGTTAGTAATATACAACTTTATCTTCATTTTAATGACTGCAAGGATTCCAGCATGTGTCAATGTCAAAAGGACCTTTTAAAGGTAAGAATCCACATCTCTTCCATGTATCAGCTTTTGATGCACCTCACAGTATAGAGTGCTGCTGCTGCTGCTGCTAAGTCGCTTCGGTCGTGTCTGACTCTGTGCGACCCCATAGAAGGCGGCCTACCAGGCTCCCCCATCCCTGGGATTCTCCAGGCAAGAACACTGGAGTGGGTTGCCATTTCCTTCTCCAATGTGTGAAAGTGAAAAGTGAAAGTGAAGTCACTCAGTCATGTCCGACTCTTCGCGACCCCATGGACTGTAGCCCACCAGGCTCCTCCGTCCACGGGATTCTCCAGGCGAGAGGACTGGAATGGGGTGCCATTGCCTTCTCCGACAGCATAGAGTAGTGAGCTTGAAAGTGGGAGAAGGGAGATGCGTTTCAGGAGAGACACAGGAAATGCCATGCAGTACAAAGGAGAGAGAGGACCAGGGTTTCTGTTCATATGTATTATTTTTATTTCTGTTGGGGAAACTGAATAACCACATACAAACGAATGGAACAGGACCACTGTCTTACACAAAAATTAACTCAAAGTGGATTATAGATTCCAACACAGAATGAATGGTTTCAAGTTCTGGTTTTCACTTCATGTGTTTTACTACATGATCCTCATGTTGCCTTAGATTTTTTGTAAGTTAGCTACCTTAAAAAGTGACCTTTGGACTTCCTAGGTGGTCCAGTGGTTAAGAATCCACCTGCCAATGCAGGAGACATGGGTTTGATCCCCGGTCTGGGAAGATCGCACATGCTATAGGGCAACTGAGCCCAAGAGCCACAGCTACCGAGCCCACACGCTGGGGCCCGCGCAGCTCGGGGAGCAGCCCCTACAAGCCACGGGCGGAGAAAGCTCGCACGCAGCCTCGGGGCCCCAGCACAGCCAAAGATAAAAGAAAGAAAGTTTTAAAATGATCTTTGCTGGCAATTCTTTTCAAAATATCGTGATCAGTTAAACTGTATTAAATTCATAAGGGGAAAAAAAGACTTGAATGTAAGACCTAAAGCCATAAAACTCCTAGAAGAACATATAGGGGGTAAGCTTCTTGGCATCAGTCTTGGTGATGATTTGGCCCTGAAAACAAAGGCCACAAAAGCAAAAATAAACACGTCGGGGCTACTTCAAACTAACAAGCTTTTGCTTAGCAAATGAAATCATCCACAAAATGAGAAGGCAACCTAACCAAATGCGAGAAAATTTTTGCAAATCATTTACCTGATAAGAGACTGATATCCAAAATGTATGAAGGATTCACACAATTCAGTAGCAAAAAAAAAAAAATTTAAATGCTTGTATTTTTGTGTCATAATATACATGATACATTTGTGTGTATACGTATATGATTTATTCATAAATAAATCTCCATATAATGGACCTTCTGTGTGTGTGTATTTTAGAGCATGATCTTAAAAGTTGGGGACACTGGCCTAGCTGATAAAATATTAACTTTTTAGCAGTTCTGGAATATCCAGTGTAGTCAAAGCTTTATTGTTCCTCTGGCTTCATAGACCACCTACCCACACCCCAGCAAGTCACAGCAAATCACGTCTGTTCCCTAAATATCCATATTCTCCCCTCCAAGTCTTTGCACCAGCTGTTTCCTCCGCCAGAATTTCCCACCACCCCACCCTCTTCACTTCCTGGCTAACATGTACCTGTATCTCAAGACTCAGATCAAGTGACATCTCTGCCAGGAAGCCTTCCTGGGTACACACACCCTCGCGAGCCCGACCCACCCAGACGGGCTGCCCCTCCCCTTTGTTCCCATAGCAGCCTGGGCTTGCCTACACAACACTGCAACACCCACCGTGTGACTTTGCAACTGTCCGTTTATCCCTTTATGACTTTCTCGAGGTAGGGGACTGCCCTCCAGATCTGAATCCCGAGTGGCTGCCCAGCCCAGTGCCTGCCATGGAGTCCTCTCCTGGTAAACGGCGACGGAACAGACAGTAACAGCACACTTGTACACGGCACTTTGTCAATGCCAGGCACTGGTTTAAGACCTTTAACATGAAATCCACCCACAAGAGCCAGGTATTTCTCTTGTGTCCATTTTACAGATGAGGAAACAGAGGCACCAAAAAGTTAAGTAACTTGCTGAGTTCACGTAATAATTGGCAGACCTTGAATTTGAAGCCAGGTAGATCGGTTTCAGAATCCACACTATCAATCACTGCGTGAATCACTCAGTGAAAGAATGAATGAACAAAGGGAGGAATGAAGGAAGAAATGAATGAACGGTTAAATACAGGAGGGAGTAAATGAATGTCCAGTGACCTGGCATCATGAGACCATGTCCAGCCTGCTGTGCAGACATCAATCAACTGCTCTATCAATAAGACGCCTTAGTCATGTTCCACTTTGCACTATTTTCAAAATTTTAGTCAGTACTTAAGAAGGAACCAAAAGAAAAGGACAGTGTAGGATAATTAAACAGATCATTTAGGAGTCCCACTACGGGATCAAAGACAGAGGGGGAATCTTAAGGGAGTTTGGGAGACTGTTGTAGGCCAATGACTACTCAGGAAAGAATCCAGTAACCTAGCAACAGTTTGCACTACTTTGAAGGAAGACCAGGTGTATCTAAGTGCCGGGCACACTCAAGCCACAAGCCCTGATAGTTAAAGCACAAGACAGTAGATACGGGGTCTGAATCTTGCTACGTGAAGTCAGGGAGTTAATGGTCCTTGAAAAGTAGCATTTCTGCATATAGTTAATACCGGAACATAGGTGAAAGGTGAAAAACTAGGGGAAAGGGGAAATTACACTGAAACCCGAGATGAATTACCATATTTTATTATATGTTACCGCCCTTTTGCTAATATACATATGATTTCAATCACGCCATGATAGTCCTGCTTAGACCATATAGGGTCAAAGGAGATCAAATGATGAAAGCCTTGGTGTCTGCCCAAGACTGGGGAAGAGGGTGGTCTTCTCCCCTCCCCACTTTTTCTTTGATTATAAAAGTGTAGCCCTCCTTGTTCTCGGGACTGCACTCCCTTGCCTGCCCACTTGAATCTCTCACAAGCATCCTATGCCCATAAACTCACTCTTCACCTCTTCGCTCACACTGAACTCTGTCTGTGATGAGACGAAAGAACCTGAGGTTCAGTAAGTCCTGGCACCCGGTGAGGGGTTTTAATTAAAAGACAGTGGTTTCGAATCCCCCCCTCCAAGTCAGGGACTGTGGGGTCAAGTCCCACCCTGAGGTGCGTCTGGGTTCAGGTCCCACCGAGGAAGGAGGGCAGTTTCAGTTCCTCCTCAGCCTTTCACTGGCTCCAACCAAGCCGTCCCTCCAACCAGCACCTCCTCCCTCACAGCGTGTGGGGCTGCCGAGTCTTAGAGCTGGAGGCCACGCGGAGAGCCCTCTGTTCTGTAGATGGGAAACTGAATCAGAGTGGTAAAGCAACTTGTGAGAGGTCACACAGCAAGTTAATCGCAGAGCCCAGGCAGACCCGGCCCCGTGGCTTCCAGTCTGTCTCCACTAAACCGCCTCTGCTCATCTGCTTTCGGCTTGTCAGTCGACAGGCGTCTTGAGCAAAAGCACTGCGGACAGGTTTAACGATTTCTGAAGTGCAGACACGACCCCAGAGCTGCGTCTGTGTCCATTTGGAAAGGCCATGGGAATAAGGGAGGTGAGAAATTCAGGGTGGAAGTCCTGCGACTTCCTCCAGGCAGAGGAGTAACTAACACCATCACTGACAACTCACCACGTGCTGGGTGTGATGCGCTTCCTCGCGTTATCCCACTTAATCCCCCCAACAGAGATAATCACCCCCATTTTACAAGCAAATTGAGGCTCAGAGAGGTAAACAGAATGACCGACTCCAATTTTCCTGGAACTCTCCCTCTTTTTACAACTGAAAATCCCACGTCACAGGAACCCCTCTGTCTCAGGCAAGCTAGAACGTTTGGTCACCTGCGGGGTAAGTAGCCCACCCAAAGAACTGGATCCCAGAGATTCCAGCCCAGACCTGACACCAGGTCTCAGGCTATCAGGCTGTGCTGCACCTCTGGGTAAATAGATAAACCCAAGAGGGAGAAATAAGTACATAGACAAGCAAGTCAGGATGGAGTGGGAAGTGGGCTGGAGGTGGGTAGGTACGGAGGAAGGGCAGCTCTGAAGGCAGGTCAGCCCTGGGTCGCCGCAGCTGAGTTAAGCCATTTGGGAGGTCGGAGGCTGCTGGCTGACATGCCAGGCGAGGACAAACAGAGGCTGTTCTATTCCTCCCTCTGTATCCCAGGAGGACTCTGTTGACCATGATAACAGCCCTGTTATCTCAGCCAGGTCTCTGGGTTCTTGCCAGACAGTGACGAGGGGGTTAAGATCTGAGGCTCTGACAAAACCCACCTCCCTGGCACCCTCACATACTCCCCATCCTCGCCTGAGAGCCTGCTTGTTGGGGCGGGGTGGGGGGCGTGAGTAGAGCTCCGTAGGGCAGGGACTCCCCACCCAAGGGGGCCCCCCAGGAGACCAGGACCTCTCTGTTCGGACACTGGATCTCTGTGTCACCAGGAAAAGGGCGTCATGGTTGCAAACCAGCGGCTGGAAGTCAGACACGCTGGGTGCTGCCTCTTGTTACCCTCTCGGTCCGCGTGACCTCCACCCACAGAAGAGGATGCTGAGGCTCTGAAGCTGTGACATTCCGTCACACAGCTCGGCGGTGATGCCGTGTGTCAGCAGACCCCAGCTCTCCCTGCCTCCCAGCCTTGTTGCTACACAGGCTGTAAAATGACGACGTGAAGATGGACTATGTCGGGGCGGTCTGTGTGATCCTGTCCCCATACCACACCTCCTCCGCCCCCTCCTCCACCTGGCTGACTCCTCGCCGTCCCTGGACACCCAGCTCGAGGGCCCTCGCCTGCAGGCAGTCTGCCTGATCTCTAGCCTGTTTCAGAACCCCCGGGGGTCTGTGCTTGGGCAACCAGGGTTCTTACACTTTAGGTTGTAGCAGGTCCTTGTCAGTCTCCTCCTGCACTAGGGTGCCCAGGGGCCAAGAACTGATGGCCCACCCCTCCCAGAAAAAGTAAACATATTTAACAAATTGCAAGATCATCTTTAGCTGCTCCTGAAACAGTGGCATCCTGCAGGCAAGGGCCCACCAAATAGTCTTCTAGCAGGTGCCTCTGCTTCACCCACTCCCCCCAACCCCATGACCCCTTGACCTCCATCTGTCACCTCACGACTCAAAGTGTGGTCCCTGGATCAGCAGCATCAGTACCACCAAGGGCTTGCTGGAAATGCAGAACCTCAGACAACCCAGACCCCTGGCACATAGCAGAGCTTCATTAACATTAGCTCTTGTTATAGGATCAGAACCTTGCTCCAAACCCTACTATGTAGCACCCATCGTCCCCATTCCTAGTTGGGGAGCTTGGCTTCAGGGAGGGGAAATTAACTTCTCTGGGTTCAACAGCCAGGAAATGATAGACATGTGTTTCAAACCTAGGGTTCCGCTCTCCCGAGCTGGTGGGAGTTAGTACTGATATTCCACGTGGTGGAAAGAGATGGGAAATCTACATCTATCAAGCCTGCACTCCATACAAAGCCTTCACCTGGCTCATCTCTTGTGATCTTCCCGCCCCCTTTGTGAAGTAGGCGGGTAGACAGCCTCATTTTACAGACGAGAATACAAGACTCAGGTGGGCAGGGGGGATCTTGCCCGAGGGCCAGTCAGGAAAAGGCAGTCACAGCGTGGAGCTCAGTTCTTTTTACCTGAAGCCAGGACAATGCCTGTTCCTGACCCAGAGGAGCGGAGCCACGGACACGGGCTGCGGGGGGTGGCTGGTTCACTGCTCCAGCTCCCTCCCGTCCTGTCTTCCACCTTGGAGAGCCTGTGTCCTTGGGTCAAAATTCACACTTCCTTCCCCTCTCTAACCCTCTGCCTTCAGCTCAATCATTAACCACTTCCGACACATCACAAACACCTGCCTATCATGGCGATCAATCGGCCGCCAGTGTATGATGTCACCCCCCAGCCATCTCCATCAGCTGCCGGCAGGTGCCGGGGATTCCTGGGATCGCCCTCGTGCGTGCCTAGGGCTCACCTTGCATGTCCTGTGCGTGCTCCTGGATGTGCGTCTCCGCAGCAGACAGTTCACAGGGTGAGGAACACAGGGGCGCGACCTGAGAGGCACGTTCCTGCGGCAGCCCCGTCCCTCTCGCTGCTGAGATTTGGGCAGATTTCTCAGCTTCAGCTTCTCCACCACTAAAACAAGTGGGTGATCTTCCAAATATACAAACAGTTCATGCAGCTCAATATCAAACAAACAGCCCAATCAAAAAAAGGACCCAAGACCTAAATAGACATTTTCCCAAAGAAGACA
>JADEYB020000016.1:2469029-2554310 GCA_015832495.2 Alces alces
AGCACCAGCCCAAGACTGCCCTCTAACCCAAGAAGAAAGGGGTAGAAGATGCTGGGAGAATCTGGGCCAACACGTTCATTTAGTCTCAGCAAGAAGCAGCAAAAGGCTGGGCTTCCCTGATGTTCCAGTGGTGAAGAATTAACTTTGCGATGCCGGGGACACCCGTTCGATTCCTGGTCCGGGAAGATCCCACATGACACGGAGCAGCTAAGCCCGAGCGCCACAGCTACTGAGCCTGTGCTCTAGAGCCCAGGGGCCAGAGCTATTTAAGAATGCCTGCCCGCTCTGCGACCAGAGGAGCCACTGCAGTGAGAAGCCCGCACACCGCAACTCTAGAGGATCCCCTGCTCGCTGCAACCAGAGAAAGCCTGCAGGCAGCGACGAAGACTCAGAGCAGCCAAAAACCAACAAAGAAATCCTTGATTTTTCTTTTTTAAGAAGCAGTGAAAGGCAAAGGTCGACGGAGAGCACACACTGCTGGGGCCCCGTAATCTGCGCCTGGTGCTTAGAATCCTGGAAATCTTACAAAAGGTGCACAGGTGTTGCCATTTGGAAGCGTTAATCCGCAACTTTTTGTTTCAAGATGGAAAGAAATTTGGCAATAGCTAGTGGGGGATTTTTCAAAGTCCATGCAGTTTGCCCCAGTCATTTCCTCATTTGAGGCCTCTTTCTGAAAGTCACCTATGAGTCTGACAAACAGCTTAGCTACAAAGACCTTCACAGGACAGTTGTTTATATTAGGGACACTTAGAAGAAATTAAATCTCCAGCAATAGGATGGTTAAGCAGAAATTCAGCATAGGCGTAAGTCATTATTTCTGGTTTGGAAGGTTTTCTGATGACAAGGTGAAATGTTCACGATAAAAATACTCAATGAGGGAAATATACAAAATGACATATTTATGACAGGACTCTGAGTTCGTGTTTTCGGCATCTCCACAAGGAGCTTGTTTCGTTTTGCCCAGGGCTGTAATGAATCGGTCGGTCTACCCGCCCCGCCCTGGGCTGTGAGCTCTCAGGGGTAGGACAGATGGGTGAGTGGATTATTTGAGACTCTGAGAAGCTCACTTTAAAATAGTAGTAATAGAGACTTCCTGGGTGGTGCAGTGGTTAAGATGTCACCTTCCCATGTAGGGGGTGCGGGTTGGATCCCTGGGCAGGGAGCTGATCCCACATGCCTGCATAGTAGGCTCTAGGTTCGTCCATCTCACTAGAACTGACTTGAATTCATTCTTTTTTATGGCTAAGTAATATTCCATCGCATATATGTACCACATCTCACACAACACAGGGAGTCCAGCCTGGTGGTCTGTGATGACCAAGAGAGGTGGGCTGAGAGGAGGGGATGTACGCATAACTATGGCTGACTCGCCTTGTTGTGTGGCAGAAACCAATGCAACGTTGTAAAACAATTTTCCTATGGTTAAAAAATAAATTTTAAAAAAAGTTACCACAAGCCTCACAGCCAAAAAAACCAAAACATAAAACAGAAGCAATATTGTAATAAATTCAACACAGACTTCAAAGATGATGTGCATCAAAAAAATCTTTCAAAAAATAGTAGTGTTCAGTTCAGTTCAGTTGCTCAGTCATGTCCAACTCTTTTTGACCCCATGGACTGCAGCACACCAGGCCTCTCTGTCCATCACCAACTCCTGGAGCTTACTCAAACTCATGTCCATTGAGTCGGTGATGCCATCCAGCCATCTCATCCTCTGTCGTCCCCTTCTCCTCCCGCCTTCAGTCTCTCCCAGCATCAGGGTCTTTTCAAATGAGTCAGTTCTTTGCATCAGGTGGCCAAAGCATTGGAGTTTCAGCTTCAGAATCAGTCCTTCCAATGAACATTCAGGACTGGTTTCCTTTAGGATGGGCTGGTTGGATCCTAGTGCTAGCTTACATTTATGCCAAATCTTGAATCGAGTTCTTCACACACTCATCACTTGATCCTTGTAACGCTATTATGTAAAGTTTATCGAGTTAATTAGGGCAGCGTTTCCAAAGTGTGGTCCCTTGGAATGAGCAGCATCAGCATCATCTGGAAATTTGCTAGAAATGCAGCTTCTAGGGGTCCCACCAGGAAGTTTCAAATCAGAGACCCTGGGAGGTCAGCACCCCCGTGGGGGCCAGCAGTCCGTGCTTTACCAAGTTCTGCGGGTGATTCTGATATCCAAGCCCTGAACTGAGGTGACACGCAGCCCCAGTTTCTCAAGGGCATCCTCGGAGTTGTGGCTTAAAAGTCAGGTCCCAAGTCGCTGAGTCACACGGGGAGCTCGGTCGGCACTGACAGCCTCGAGGGTGGGATGGGGTGGAGGGTTGCGGGGGAGGTTCAAGAGGAGGGGATACATGCACAGCTGTGGGTGATTGACATTCTTGTATGGAATAAGCCAGCACAATATTGTAAAACAATTATCCTCCAAATAAAAATAAAGTTTAAAAAAAAATATGCCCCAAACCAATCAAGCTAAGGCCTGATCGATAACAGGTTTATAATGTGACAAAGGCAGGCTTTTCAACCCACTGCAGTGAGGGAGAAGAACAGCAAAGAAACCAAACAGGAAAATATAAGGTTCCGGGAGAACTCTGGGGAAGGGCGGCGTTCAGGTGGAATTGAAATGAAATGTTTGATAGCTTCACAACAAAGCAGGGCTCTCTTTAACGGGACTGACATCAGGTCTAGGTGGCAATGCTGACTCAGAGTCCTGTTTCCATGGAAACTACAAAATGTAGATAGATGTGGAGTGCTGTGGCCCTGCACTCGGTCTGGAGATCCGGACTGCTTCTCTGTCAAAGTGACTGAGACTCTCTGGGCAAGAACGCGATGTTTGCCTCAAACATTCCAACCTTCTCCAAAATTCCTACTGATAACATCTAAAGCAGCAAAGGGTGTGTGGCAGTCACTGGTTTTTAGAGAGCTGTATCTCAGCAGGAAAAAAGTGAGTTATGACGTCTTCCAACCGCAGTGCCTCTGGCTGCAGGAGAATGGCCTCCCGGTTCCCTGGCGGCTGGCGTGGTTCATGTCCGTCATTCCAGACAGCGGCCGGCCAGATCTGCGCCTTCTCAGTCCACGCTGGTTTCCACTTTCCCTGCTGGAAAGTGTTAAACGAATTATCACGCATAAAGTGCTTAGAACACTGCCTGGCAAATAATGAATATAAACTCTACTTTTATTATAAATTAATGTAAGTACATATAACATATAAAAGATTATATAATTAATATAAATATGACTTAGTTAATTAAAGGATTAGTAAAGGATTGTGGTTAGATAGAAGGAGGAGAAAGGGTGTCTTTTCCTTTCTTTCCAATGAGACTATGGAATGAAAAAGTATCTCAGGGGACTTCCCTGGTGGTCCAGTGGTTAAGACTGCGCGCTTTCACTCCAGGGGGTTCGGGTGAGACTGCTGGTGAGGGAGACTAAGATTCTGAAAGCCACTCGGCCAGAAAATGTTAAAAAGTATCTCCAGTCTCTGCTGTAGCAATAGAGAGACCGGATTAAGAAAGATCCTGAGTTCTAATTTCAGGCATCCTGGGGATAACGAGTGGGAGAAGTGTTAATCGAATGTGTAATTTATACTGGGCTCTGAGCTAATTCATTTGCCCTAAAAGCTGAGTATTGTTTCTCTCTCTTTTTTTTTTTCCTGTTACTCCCATTTTATCCATGAAGGAAGATTAAGGTAGTTACCTAAACTCATCTAGGGGTTTCCCTGGAGGCTCAGATGGTAAAGAATCTGCCTACAATTCAGGAGACTAGGGTTCAATCCCTGGTTGGGAAGATTCCCTGGAGAAGGGAATGGCTACCCACTGCAGTATTCTTGCCTGGAGAACACCATGGACAGAAGAGCCTGGCAGGCTAACACTTTCAAACTCATCTAGCTTGTTAGTGATGGAGTCAGGGTTCAAGCCCAGCCATAGCTAAGTGTCTGAGCATTCACAAACCACTGATGCTTTGGGAACCTTTCGTTTTCACTTGTAAAATGGAGGGGTCCTGGGACTTCCCTCGTGGTCCGGTTGTTATGGCTTTGCTTCCCAAGGCAGGGGCTGCAGGTTCGACCCCTGGTTGGGAAGATCCCACAGGCCTCATGGCCAAAAAACCAAAACGCAAAACAGAAGCAATATTGTGACAAAATCAAGAAAGACTTGTAAAAAATGGAGAGGTTCCAAGAAAATAGTTTTTAAAGTTCTTTCTCAGGTCAATGTTCTCTCTATAGTTAAAACTAAAATGATGACCACCGTCTCCAGAAAAAGTCCATATTTGAAAAGATAATGGTACAAAAGCAGTTATCATGCATTCTTTAGAAAATAAAAAATGGAAAATAGCCTAAACACCAAACAATAGACTGTGACTGGGGCTTCCCTGGTGGCTCAGATGGTAAAAAATCCACCTGCAACGAGGGAGACCTGGGTTCGATCCCTGGGTTGAGAAGATCCTCTGGAGGAGGGCATGAAAACCCACTCCAGTGTTCTTGCCTGGAGAATCCCCACGGACAGAGGGTTACAGTCTGCGGGGTCGCAAAGAGCTGGACACAGCTGAGCGACTAAGAAAGCACTGCACAGAGTGTGACTCAGTAGATTAGAACGTATCCATGTCTAGAATACTATGCGGCCCTTAAAACGATGCTGTCGAAGTAAGTTATGAACATAAAGATATTCCTGATATGCTGTTCACATACTCAAAACATTTCACTGAAAAAAGATAGTTTAAAAACAGTGTATATCATCTACAGGTTCAACACAATTCCTATCAAAATCCAAACAACATTTTTTGCAGAAACAGAAAAATCTATCCTGAAGTTCACATGAACTCTTGAGATCCATAGTAGCCAAACAGTCTTGAAAAAGACGTACAAAGTTGCAGGTCTCACGCTGCCTGGCTTCAAAGCTACAGTAATCAACAGCATGATACTGGCATAAAGGCAAACATACAGACCAACGGAAAGACTAGAGAGCCCTCAAATAAATCCTTGCACATATGCGTAGATAATTTTGAACAAAAGTGTCAGAACCATCTGATAAGAAAAGTATGGTCTTTTCAGCAAGTGGTATTGGGAAAACTGGATATCCACGTGCAAAATAATTGATTGATTAGGTTGGATCCTTACCTTAGCCTGTACACTATATACACTAAAATTAACTGAAAATGCATCAAAGCTCTAACGGTCAAAGCTCAAACAGAGTCTTATAAGAAGATAAGGGGGAACCTTCGCAGCGTGGGATTCGGCGATGATTTCTTCGATATGACACCAAAAGCACAGGCAACAAAAGAGAAAAATGGATAAGTTGAACTTGATCAAAATTAAAAACTTCCCTGCATCAACGAACACTATTATCAGAGTAGAAAGACAATACAAAGAATGGAAGAAAATGTTTCCAAATTATATATTTAATAAGGGATTAATATCCAGAATATACAAAGAGCTCCTCAGGAAGCTCCTTGACATAGGTCTGGGTGATGATTTTTTAAAAAAAAAACTGACTCCAAAAGCAACAGAAGCCAAAAATAAAAGCCTCTCAAAGGAAATCATCAGGATTTCCCTGGTGGTCTAGTGGTTAAGAATCCACCTGCCAATGCAGGGGACATGGGTTCGAGCACTGCTCTGGGAAGATTCCGCGTGCTGAGAGGCAACCATGCCTGTGAACCGCAACTACGGAGCCCTGAGCCCAGCGCCCGAGCTCCGCAACGAGCAGCCCTCGACCGCAGCTAGAGAAGCCCCCGCTGGCTGCGACTACAGGAAGTCCGTGCGCAGCAGGGAAAACCCAGCGCAGCCAGTAAATTCAAAACTTTTTAAACTTGTTTTTAAAAAAGGAAATCATCAACAAATGAAAAGGTAACCTACTGCATGGGAGAAAATGTTTGTAAGTCATATATCTGATAAGAAGTTAATATCTAAAAAAAAAAAGAAGTTAATATCTAAAATGTATAAAGAACTCATGCAACTCAATAGCAAAAGAGCAAACAATTCAATTTAAAAATGGGAAGAGGAACCGAATAGATATTTTTCCAAAGAAGACATACAGATGACCAATAGGTACATGAAAAGATGCTCAACATCAGCAATCATCAGGGAAATGCAAATCAAAATCACAGTGAGATATCACCTCACACCTGTTAGAAGGGTCATAAACAAAAAGGCAAGAAATAGCAAGTGTCTGTGAGGATGTGGAGAAAAGGGAACCTTCATGCAGTGTTGCTGGGAATGCAAATTGGTGCAGCCATTACATAAAATATTATGAAGTTTCCTCATAAAATTAAAAATAGAACTACCATATGATCCAGCAATCTCACTTCTGGGTATTTATCTGGAGAAAATTAAAACACTAACTTGAAAAGATATGTGCACCTCCATGTTCACTGTAGCATTATTCACAGTAGTCAAGAAATGGAAACAACTTAAGTGTCCATCAGTGGATGAATAAAGAAAATGTGGTATGGGTGGAATATTATACAGCCCTGAAAAAGAATGAAATCTTGCCATTTGCAACATGAATGGACCTCGAGGGCATTATGCTAAGCAAAATAAGTCAGAGAAAGAAATGCCATATGATATCATGTATACATGGAATCAAAAACAGAAACAAACAAAAAAACCTCATAGATAGACCAGACTGGTGGTTGTCAGAAGTGGGGGTAGAAGATGGGATAAATGAGTGAGATGGGTCAAAAAGCACAAATTTCCAGGTTATAAAGTGGAAAAGTCATGGGGATGTTATGTACAGCATGATGACTATTATTAATAACACTGTATTGCAGATTTGAAAATTGCTAAGAGAGTAAAAAGCTCACAAGAAAAACATCTGTTACCATGTAAGGTGACAGATGTTAACTAGACTTACTGTGCTGACCATCACAATGTATACAAATATCAAATCATTATACTGCACAACTAAAACTCATTAACGCTCTATGTCACTGATACCTCCATTTAAAATGAATAAATAACCCCTACATACCAACAGCAACAACAGCAAAAAGTCAGCCTGGTTTTTCAATGGACAAAGAACTTAAGTAGCTATGTCTCCAAAGAAGACATACAAGTGGTCAATAAGCACATGGAGAGCGCTCAACATCACTCATCATTAGGGAAATTCCAGTCAAAACTGAGAGGAGATACCACTGCACACTCATTCGGATATTACGAAAACCTAAAGATAACAAATGTTGGTGAGGATGCAGAGAAATTGGAACCCTTGTACGTTGCTGGTACAGCTGCTGTGGAAAACATTAGAGCAATTCTTCAAAAAGTCAACCAGATGATCATGTGATCCAGCAATTCTTCTTTGGGTATATATCCAAAAGAAATGGAACATACATATGGGTACCCGTATTCACAGCAGCATTATTCACAACAGCCAGAAGCAGAAACAACGCCAATGTGAAACAATCCAGGACGAAGGGATGAGCAAATGCTGTACACACACACGGCGGAGATGGGGGACGGCGTCGCCGACTCAGCGGACGTGAGTCTGAGCAAGCTCCGGGAGGCAGAGAGGACAGGAAGCCCGGCGCGCTGCAGTCCGTGGGGTCGCAAAGAGCCGGACACGACTCAGCCACTGAACAGCAACGAACAACCAAACAAAGGAACATTATCACTCGGCCTAAACAGACGGGCATTCCAACACATCTGCAGTATGAATGAACCTCGAGGACATCATGCTAAGTGAGATAAGCTGGCGACAAAGGACAAATACTGTATGATCCCACTTAGACAGCTGCAGTGGTAAAATTCAGTCAGAAAGTAGAATGCCATCTAAATGAGGGAGGAAGAGATGGAGAGATGTTGTTGAGCGGGTACACAGGTGTTTTTGTTCTGTGTGGGGTTTTATGGCCGAGTCGGTGGCGTGTGAGGTCATAGTTCCCGGAGAGGTTGAACCCAGGACTCGGCAGGGAAAATGCTAACCACTGGACTGCCAGAGGGTTCCCTGTGTATGCGGATACAGTTGGGGATGATGACAAATTTCTAGCGGTAGGTTATGGTGATGGTTGCACAAAAATGTGAATGTACTTAATGCCTCAGAACTGTATGCATAAAAATGGTTAAAATGGAAAACTTTATGTTATGTGCATCTTCCCATAATTAAAGTATATATCAAATTATTCCATTTTAAAATGTATACTGCTGAAAAGATATAAAAGGATATATCTATAATGTTACCAATAACTATCTCTGGCAATAGATTATGAGTGATTTGAGAAAGTTATCTTATTTTCTAAATGTTTAAACGTGGTGAGTTGTATAATAAAATGCAGTCCTGCAAAATTACAAAGGGCAAGATTTCTAATGATGTCTTCATGAGAAGATAGAGCAATTTTTCTTCACAGAAAACAAATATAAAACTAGACAAAATCATTCTTCTAACAGAGTACTGGAAAATGACCAGAGGCAGGTAACAACTTGGAAAATCATTATTCAGGAAAGACTGCTTACAGAGGCCAGGAACTGAATTTTTGGCCTTTACGCCTGGGGAGGCCAGATCTCTCCAAGCAAGGGCAACAAAAACCAACAGCTTCATTGGGCACAGATGGTGGGCAAGGTTCAAGGGTGGCCTGTTTTACAGGGGGATCTGAAAATGAGACAGTCATCGTGATGATTACTTTATTTCAACTTGACTGGGCTGAGGGACACCCAGATAGCTTGTCGCTGTTCAGCTGCTAAGCCGTGTCCGACTCTGCAACCTTGTGGACTGTAGCACACAGGTTCCCCTGTCCTTCACTCTCTCCCGGAGTTTGCGCAGATTCATGTCCATCGAGTCGGTGACGCCATCCAACCATCTCTTCCCCTGCCACCCATCCTCCTTGCGCCTTCAATCTTTCCCAGTGTCAGGGTCTTTCCCAGTGAGTCGGCTCTTCACATCAGGTGGCCACAGTATTGGAGCTTCCGCTTCAGTATCAGTAATTAAATTTCACTCATTCTCATCCATTTTAGCTCACTGATTCCTAAGATGTTGATATCCACTCTTGCCATCTCCTGCTTGATCACATCCAATTTACCTTGATTCGTGGCTCTAATATTCCAGGTTCCTATGCAACACTGTTCTTTATAGCATCCGACTTTCTTTCACCACCAGACACGCCCACAGCTGAGTGTGGTTTCCCCTGCGACCCAGTGGCTTGGGCCCCTCCACTTTATCCCTCTGGAGCTGTTAGTAAGTGCTCTATGCTCTTCCCCCAGCAGCATCCTGGACTCCTTTCAAACTGGGGGGCTATTCTTCTGGTGTCACATCTTTTTGCCTTTTCATACTGGATAGCTAGTAAACCATTATTTCTGAATGTGTCTATGCGAGTGTTTCCAGAAGAGAGTCAGTAGGCTAAGTAAAGAAGATAACCCCTGCCAATGCAGGTGCGCGCCATCTGGTCCTTTGGGGGCCTGAATGGAACAAAAAGGCACAGGAAGAAGGAGTTCGCTCTCTGAGCTTGAGCTGGGATGTCCATCTTCGGGCCTCAGACATCAGCATCCCTTGTTCTTAGGCCTTTGGACTTAGACCAGGACTTCAACCATTCGCCCCCTGATTCTCAGGCCTTCAGATTTGGGCTGAATCACACTGGCTTTCCTGGTTCTCCAGGTTGCACATGACAGACTGTGGGACTTCTCAGCCGCTGTTCTGGGGTGAGCCAGCTCCTAGATTAAATCTTCTCTTTATCTATATTTATATCTGTATATCCCACTTTTCTGTTTCTCTGGTGAACCCTAATACTGCCCAGAGGGCACAAATTCTTCACACATCTTCAGCTGAATACTCAACTAAGCATAAATGTGGGATAACCCAGAGAAAATGGAAACCTTAGGACACCTGAAAACTTCCTCCCTCTTCTTCTTAGCCTGCCTGAAACTGGAACCTTTGAATGAGCTCCTCAACCCATCCAGAGCTCAGGTTGCAAAAGATTAAACCCTTACTGGCTCAAGGTGTCTGAGCATAACCTATGCCCACTCACTGGCTGACCTTGAACTACTCAGACATAGGGAAGAGCCCTAAGGAGCCAAGCTAAAATAGAAAAAAAAAATGAAAATGAGAAAAAGATTAGCAGGTTCTTACTGTGGAGAGACAGAGGTTACAGCTTGGATCCAGGCAAGTTAATTGCCTACGAAAACAGAAAAACCAACAACTTCAGAAAAACAAAAAAATCCAGAGTTGCCACAGTGTATTTATCTACAACATCAGGTTTTCAACCAAAAATTACCATAAATACAGGCAAAGAAACAGGAAAGGTGACCCCTATCGGGAGCGGGCGGGGAGGGGCCGAGGCAGGGAAGCAGTCACTGGAAACTGATTCAAAGTGGACCTGGATGTTGAATATATTAACAGATTTTCAAAAAATAAAAAATAATATAAATATGTTTAAAGAATTGCAAGAATATGTATTCAAAAAAGTAAAGAAAAATACACTAAGTGAGAGTGAACAAATAGAAACTGAACATAGAACTAAAAAGAATTTAAAATCAAATCGAAATTCTAGCACTAAGAAGTATAGTAACTGGAGAAAAATGTTTAAATACACCAGATGGGCTCCATATGAAATGTGAGATCATGGAAGAAAGAAGCAATGAACTTGGAAGATAAATCAGTAGAAATTCTCCAAACTGAAAAACACAGCTTGTGGGGAAAGATTGAGGAACATCAACAGTCTCAGAAATATTTAGAACAATATCAAGCACTGCAACAAATGTTTCATTAGAGCCCCAGGAGAGAAAACAGATAGGAGGAGAGAAAAATAGTCAAAGTGTAATGGCCAAAATCTTCATAAGTTTGGTGAAATACATTGGCCAAAAGATCCAAGAATATTGACAAGAAGGATAAACTTATAGAGAATCACATACATCACAGTCAAACTGCTCAGAGACAAAGACATAACCTTGAAAGTAGCAAGAGATTCCATATATACGCGTTAGTATATCTTTATCTTTCTGGCTTACTTCACTCTGTATAATGGGCTCCAGTTTCATCCATCTCATTAGAACTAATTCAAATGAATTCTTTTTAATGGCTGAGTAATATTCCATTGTGTATATGTACCATAGCTTCTTTATCCATTCATCTGCTGATGGTGAAACAGATCACCAGCCCAGGTTGGATGCATGAGACAAGTGCTCGGGGCTGGTGCACTGGAAAGACCCAGAGGGATGGGATGGAGAGGGAGGTGGGAGGGGGGTTCAGGATGGGGAACACATGTAAATCCATGGCTGATTCATGTCAGTGTATGGCAAAAACCACTACAATATTGTAAAGTAATTAGCCTCCAACTAATAAAAATAAATGAAAAAAAAAAGAAAGTAGCAAGAGAAAAAAGACACACCACATATTGAGAAACAATGATATGACAGGCAGCTGAGTTCTCGCCAGAAATAATGGAGGCCAGAAAACATTGGAATGACATTTCACAGTGCTGAAAGAGAAATCTTGTCAACAAAGAATTCTCTATACAGTAAACTATCCTTCAAATTAGGGTGAAATAAAGACATTTACAGATAAATACTGAACAAATTCGTTCCTAGAAGATCTGCATTGTATTCAAAACTAAAGGAAAACAATAAAAACATCTAACTAAAGGGAAATGATACATGAAATAATCCAAATACACATGTTGGAATTAAGAACACTGAAGCTGGTAACGGTATGATGCATTCTTTCTCTCGTCTCACTAATTTCTTTCAAAGATGTATGACTGTTTAAGGTAAAAAGTATTACACCGTGTAGCTAGGTTTATAACACATATAGATGTGTGTGTGCATGCACACATGTGCACACACACACGGGCTTGGTCATGTCCAACTCTTTGCGACCCCATAGACTGTAGCCCACCAGGCTCCTCTGTCCATGGGATTTCCCAGGCAAGAATACTGGACTGGGTTGCCATTTCCTCCTCCAGGGGATACTCCTGACCCAGGGATCGAACCTGCATCTCCTGCACTAGCAGGCAGATTCTTTACCACTGAGCCACCTGGGAAACCCATATAGATATAATATCTATGATAACAATAGCACAGAGAAAGGTTATTGAACTACAGTGCTACAAATTTGGTGAAAGTTAGCCATTATTAATTTGAATTAGATTGTGATAAGGCAAAATATGCATATTGCAATGCCTAGAGAAATCATTAAAAACCTACAAAAATATATCTAAAAGACAGTTAAAATCATGCATTTAAAAAGATTTGTTTGTGGGTATAGAGGAAATTTTAGAGGGAGCATATCTCAACATAGTAAAAGCTATTTATGACAAACCTACAACCAATTTAGTACTGGACAGTGAAAAGCTAAAAGCCTTCCTGCTAAAATCTGGAACAAGACGTGGACACCCACTCTCACTGCGTCTATTCAACACAGCATCGGAAGTCTGTGCTTGCATGCATGTGTGCATGTGTGCTCAGCTGTGTCCAGCTCTTTGTGACCCCATGGACTGCAGCCTGCCAGGTCCCCCTGTCCATGGAATTTTCCAGGCAAGAATACTGGAGTGGGTTGCCACTTCTTGCTCCAGGGGATCTTCCCAGCCCAGGGATGGAACCTGTGTCTCCTTCATTGGCAGGCAGATTCTTTACCACTGAGCCGCCTGGGAAGCCCACTGGAAATCCTAGCCACAACAATTAGAAGATGAAATAAAAGGTATGCAAACTGGAAGGGAAGAGGTAAAATCATCGTTGTATGTAGACGGCATGAAACTGTATGGAGAAAACCCTAATAAGGACTCCACACAAAATTATAAGAACTAATAAATAAATTCAGCAAGGCAGTAGGATATAAGGTTCACATACAGAAATCGGTTGCACTTCTCTACACTAACAATGAAATACCAGAAAGGGGATGTAAAAAAAAAAATACCTTTTCAAATTGCACAAAAAATACTTAGACTAAACCTTGCCAAGGAGATGGAAGACTTATCTACTGAGAACTATAAAATATTAATAAAGGAAATTGAAAGTGATTCAAAGAGATGAAAAGGTAGCCCAAGCTCTTGGATTGGAAGAATTAATAATGTTAAAATGGCCATACTACATTTAACATGATACTGATCAAATTACTTCAGCATCCATCACTTCATGGCACATAGATGGGGAAACAACGGAAACAGTGACAGACTTTCTTTTCTTGGGCTCCAAAATCACTGCAGATGGTGACTGCAGCCATGAAATTAAAAGATACTTGCTCCTTGGAAGAAAAGTTATGACCAACCTAGACAGCATATTAAAAAGCAGAGACACTTTGCTGACAAAGGTCTGTCTAGTCAAAGCTATGGTTTTTCCAGTAGTCATGTATGGATGTGAGAGTTGGACTATAAAGAAAGCTGAGCACTGAAGAATTGATGCTTTTGAACTGTGGTGTTGGAGAAGGCTCTTGAGAGTCCCTTGGACTGCAAGGAGATCCAACCAGTCCATCCTAAAAGAAATCAGTCCTGAATATTCATTGGAAGGACTGATGCTGAAGCTGAAACTCCAGTTCTTTGGTCACCTGATGTGAAGAACTGACTCATTTGAAAAGACCCTGGTGCCGGGAAAGATTGAAGGCAGGATGAGAAGGGAAGGACAGAGGATGAGATGGTTAGATGGCATCACTGACTCGATGGACATGAATTTAAGCAAGCTCCAGGAGTTGGTAATGGACAGAGAGGCCTGGTGTGCTGCAGTCCATGGGGTTGCAAAGAGTCAGACATGACTGAGTGACTAAACTGAACTGAACTGATGAAATTACCCTTAATATTTTTCACATAACTAGAACAAGTTATCCTAAAATTTATATAGCATCATAAAAGATCCAGAATTGACAAAGCAATCCTGAGGAGAAAAAACAAAGCAAGAGGCATAATCCTCCTAGACTTCAGAAAATGCTACAAAACCGCAGTAATCAAAACAGCATGGTATTGGCACACAAACAGACATATGAATAAATGGAACAGAACAAAGAATCCAAAAACAAACCCACACACCTATGGACAATTAATCTTTGACAAAGGACTAAGGGTATACAATGGGAAAAAGACAGTCTCTTCAACAAATGGTGTTGGGAAAGTTGGACAACCACATGTAAATCAACGAGGTTAGAACACACCCTCACATCATACATAAAAACAAGCTCAAATGGCTTAAAGACTTAAACCTGTGACATGACACCATGAAACTCCTACAGGAGCTCAGATGCAAAACAGTCCATGACATAAATTGTACCAGTGTTTCCTTAGGTCAGTCTCCCAGGAAGTAGAAATAAAAATAAACAAATGGGACTTAATCAAGCATACAAGCTTTTGCTCAGCAAAGGAAACCATAAACAAAACAAACAGAAAACCCACAGAATGGGAGAAAACATTTGCCAATGATGGGCCCAACATGGGTGTAATTTCCAAAATAGACAAACAGCACATGCGACTCAATAACAGAAAAACAAACAACCCAATTAAAAACTGGGAAGAAGACCTAAACAGACATTTCTCCACAGAAGACATACAGACAGCCAACGGGCACATGCAAACATGCTCCACATCGCTAATTATCAGAAAAATGCAAATCAAAACTAGGATGGGGCGCTACCTGACATCGTCAGAATGGCCATAGTTTAAAAGTCTGTAAATAACAAGTGCTGGAGAACAGGGAGCCTCCTCCCTGCTGGTGGGGATGTAAGTCGGTGCAGCTGCTACGGAAAACAGTGTGAAGGGTCCTCAAAACACAAAAAATAGAATTACCATGTGATCCATAAATCCTACTCCGGGCACACAACCAGACAAAACTGGAATTCAAAAAGACACACGCATCCCTGTGTTCACAGCAGCACTATTCACAACAACCAAGACACGAAAACAACCTAAATATCCATCAACAGAATGGATAAACAAGATGCAGCACATGTATACAATGGAATACTATTCAGCCATAAAAGAGTGAAATAATGCCATTTGCAGCAGCATGAATGGACCTAGAGATTATCATCCTAAGTGAAGTAAGCTAGAGAAAGACAAATATCATATGATATCACTTATACGCAGAACCGAAAAATTATAAAAATGAAACTTATTTACAAAACAGAAACAGATGCATAGACTTAGAGAATGAATTTATGGCTGGGGAAGTAAGAATAGACTGGGAGTTTGGGATTGACATGTACATACTGCTACATTTAAAAATAGATAACCAACAAGGATCTACTGCCTGTCATAAGTAATTCGGCTCAATACTCTGTAATAACTTAAACGGGAAAAGAATTTGAAAAATAGATACAGGTATATGTATAATGGAATCACTTTTCAATATGCCGGAAACTAACACAACCTTGTCAATCAACTGTACTTCAATCAGTTCAGTCGCTCAGTCGTGTCCGATTCTTTGTGACCCCATGGACTGCAGCACGCCAGGCTCCCCTGTCCATCACCAACTCCCGGAGCTTGCTCATGTCCACTGAGTTGGTGATGCTATCCAACCATCCAACCATCTCATCCTCTGTCGTACTTCAATATAAAATAAAATTCTTTTAAAAAGGGAAAAAAAAATCTCTGAACCTCAAAAATGTTATAGTCAGCAAAGAAAGCCAGACAATAAAGATCACACACTGTCTGATTTCATTGATACGAATTGCTATGAAAGGGGCTTCTCAGGTAAAGTGTCTGACCTGGAGAGGGAAATGGCAGCTCACTCCAGGATTGTGGCCTGGAAAACTCCACTGATGGAGGAACCTAGTAGGCTACAGTCCATGGGATTGCAAAGAAGAGCAAAACTGCAGGGACAGAAATCACATCAGTGGTGTCCTGGGGCTGGAGATGCCCCACAAAGAGGTACAAGGGGATTCGGGCAGTGCCAGAAGCGTGCTAACCCTTGGCTGTGGGTGTGGATGCATACACGGACCGAAATTCATTGCACTGTGTGCTCAAAGTGGGTGAAATGCATGGAATGCAAATTATAACCTCAGTAAGCCTGTGAGAAAACAGAAGACAAGAAATTTGTGATGGAATGAAGAACTGTGGGAACCAGGAGCAATGCTCTGACCCATCGTCACGTCTGGGTTGACATTCGTGTGCTACAAATCGCCAGCTTCCTGGACAAGGTTGGCTGAGAAGATGAGCTGCCATGGAGACGGTGCCCGTTCAGTGGGGCAGAAAGGCATGTGACTCCGTCATTTCAAAGCAATGCGGCGAAGCTTCACCGGAGCTCCAAGATCCGCGGACGCGCGGGGCAGAGAAGCATCAGCCTTTCCGGGAAAGGGGAGCCCTCCAGGGGAGCACGGGCATCCTCAGAGCTGGGACAGTGGGGACATCAGGCTGGCATTCTCCCTCCTCTTCCTGCTCACCCAAGTGCCGGCGGCTCTCATTTCTCTTTTCCTTAAAGTATTAAAATGTAACCTTGCCTAGAGAGTTCCCTGATACCTCTCAGAATCATTAGTCTCCGCAGGGTGTTGCAAAAACTGAGTTGGGGACTTCCCTGGCGGTCCAGTGGTTGAGAATCCGCCTACCAATGCAGGGGACATGGGTTCGATCCCCGGCCCGGGAAGATTCCACGTATCAGGGGGTTGCGGGGGGCAACTAAGCCCATGTGCCGCAACCGGAGAGCAGCCCACACGCCGCAGCTAAAGAAGGCCGCACGCAGCAACGGGGACACAGCGCGGCGAGGAGATAAGTAAGAAAAACGGGGCATTTTTCCTCTTAATAATAATTAAAAAAAAAACAGGTTGGCGCATCTCTATTCTAAATTCTGAGGGCAGCCGTGGTGACCACCCTCCTAGACACTGATTCAGTCTCGGTGGGGTTGGGGAGGGAGACCACCTGTGCAAAGGCCCTGCGGCAGGACCTGGCGTGTTCTGGGAGCTGGGCAGAAGCCTGTGTGAGCAACGCCAGAAAGGAGGCACAGAGGCCTAGGGTACGGACTGCTGTGTCCTAGGGCAGGGCAATGTCTTGGGAAGTTATTCGGCTCCTTTACCGCATCTAATTGTCTCAGAGTCGCTTCTTCCGGCTGCAGGAGTAACCCCCTAAGGGCAGAGCCTGTGCTTCACATAGTTGCCTTATAAGCCTACAAAGGAGGGGAGGAATGTTTACCGCAAGCCTCCTCTGTAATTTGTGGGCATTATATGGTAAGTGATTGCATCACCCCCATTTAAGGAAAAGGCCACTGAGGCCCAGAGAGGGCGAGTGACTTACTCAAAGGCACACAGCAAGGCAGAGCTGGGAATCCCAGCTCCACACCAAGCCCCGCACCACATCTAGTCCGGTACCAAGAGCCAAGAGCTGTTCAGATGTCCCCGTGAAGTGGGGCTGGGCCTGGCCGGCTTGCTGGGCTTATCCCCAAACCTCGGAACCTGGACGGGGACAGCAGCTGGGCCGCTGGCTCACTGCCTCAGTTCCCCTGGCAGCAAGGACAGGCAGGATCGTCTCAGGGGTGACTAAGGCTACAAAGATGTGCCGAAAGTTAGACGAGTGACTAAGAGGAAGGAAGGGGTGTCCCCGCGCCATCCCACCCCTGCCCCGCACAGTCGTTTCCCAATCCCTCTACTGGTTTGACCGAGCTGATGGGAGAGAGGGCGGAGGGGCGTGTGGGCCCTCAGGAGCGGAGGCAGGAAGCAGGCTGGGCCGGGAGCCGGGCGTGACTGAGACAGCCTCCGGCCCTGCCCCACGCCCCTCGGCCCACGTGGGGCTGCCCGCATCTGGCCTCGCTCCTCAGCCCCTTGGGGGCTCCCCCCACTCCACGGCGAAGCCCAGCTTCTCGCCTGGTGTCTGTAGGCGGCTCCCCAGGTTCATCCTCCACCGTTCTGCTCCTCCAAACTGCCTTTCCAGGCCCCATCTCATCTGCCCTTTGCCCGAGCATGTCTCCTGCCTCCTCAAGATTCTACTTCTGTTGTCCAAGGATGTTGACCTTTGACTCTTGAAATCCCCAAACCAGCTTTTTCTTCGTCCCCAAGCCACCCGTGGTCACCTCAATCCAGGGAACTCTGGCCAAGGCAGCCTGGTGTTTTGAATCACCCTTCTGGGGGGCTGTCCTGGTTCCTGGGTGATCTTAGGAGACCCCCAGCTAAGTTCTCCTCGAAGCACCCTCCACCCTCCCTGGCAAAGCCAGTGCCCCCCGCCCCGGGAGGCCCATAGCAGCACCGCGGCTCAGGCCGGCGGGTCGTGGTGACTTGACCCCCAGGCCTGTCTCCCCACCGGGAGCCTCTGGCACATAGAAGGTGCTCGGGAAAAGTTGGGAGATGGAAGAAAGGGAGCAGAGAAAGAAGAAGAAAGGGAAGGAGGGAGGGGATGCTTCCGTGGTGGCTCAGCGGTAAAGAATCTATCTTCCGAGGCAGGAGACACAGGAGCAGCTAAGCCCGCGACCCGCAGCTACTGAGCCCAGGCTCTAGAGCCCAGGAGCTGTAACTCCTGAGCCACCTGCCTCCTCTCCTGAAGCCTGCCCGCCTAGAGCCTGTGCCGCCCAGAGAAGCCACGCAGGAGAAGCTTGCAGCAAGAGAAGCCCGCTCACCCCAACTAGAGACAGGCCTGTGCCGCGGCGAAGACCCAACGCAGCCAAAAGTAAGAAATAAATAAGAAAAGGAAGGACGAGCCCAGCCTGGCGCCCGCTCCTCAGATGTGTTGTTGAACAGAAAGAAATGATTTGAGATGTATCTGCTTGCTAAAGGGGAAATTTACTACCTTCCGAAAAGGAAAACCTCTGCCGCTTTTCTTAAGATAGAGGTAATGACATGCGCGTGTTAATTTTTTTTTTTCCCTAGACCAGAAGCTGGTGAACTTTTCCCGTAAAGGGCCCTAAATAATTTACGTGTGGCAACCCACCTATGCTCTCCACAGCATAGTCTTCTGATCTTGGTTTGCCTTTAATTTTCTCTAAAAAGTCATTCTCAGCTCACGGGCTGTACAAAAATGCTGATTCTAGATAAGCCACAAAGTCACAGAGGAGAAGCTGGAAATCACCTTAAACCCCCATCTGGAAGCAACCACGGCCAGCATTCTGGTGTGTTTCTCGCTAGGCTCCTCTTGGGAATGTGTATTGTGCGTGTGCGTTAGTCGCTCAGACGTGTACGACCCCCTACAACCCCGTGGATTACAGCCCGCCAGGCTCCTCTGTCCATGGGCTTCTCCGGGCAAGAATGCTGGAGCGGGTTGCCATGCCTTTCTCCATGCATATTGTGCATATTTTGCCAAAATAGGACTGCATTCTGCATACTCTTTAGTAACTGGCTTTTTCATTTGACAAAATAACGTGGGTCTAAGTCCACGCTGCTGAACGCGGGTGGCGGACGTGACGATTGTGGCCATGTCACACCGCTCACTGTGAGCCTGACAAGCTCCTCAGTGTATCTATTGAGGGCAGATGGGTTACTGCCTCCAAATCCTTGCTTGCTTTATTAAGAGATGAAAAAGGCTATAAAGGGGAAGGCTCTCGGTGCCCTGGGTCCAAAGCACCGCGCCTGCAGCAGACACAGAGAACCATTTCTTGCTGATGCTTTTATCACGTATTTGTCCCACTTCTCTGCAGCGACGGCTGGTGGAGCAGAGAAAGGGAAGCACAGGCAGGTGCCTGCTTTGACCCCAGGGCTGATCTCACAGCAGACGCAATTGCAGTGAGCAGGGAGCCCGCGCTGGGGGCCGAATGCAGGCGACACAGCAGCCCTTAGTGGAGCATCCGGACGGGTCTTTAGGCAGGAGATGCTGGCTCAGCCAGTCACCAGCCATCTGCCCCGCAGGAGAACCTCCTGCAGACGCAGCTCCTCACTTTCCAGGTGGGCGCTGGATGCCCAGCAGACATGGCGGTCCTGGAGGGCAGGAGAGGGGGGTCCTCCATGCAACCTAAGATGCCCCAGTAACTATAGGCTGGAAAAGGGGTCCAGGGGCTTCCCTGGTGACTCAGATGGTAAAGAGTCTGCCTGCAATGCAGGAGACCTGGGTTTGATCCCTGGGCTGGGGAGATACCCCGGAGGAGGGCGGGGCAACCCACTCTAGTATTCTGGCCTGGAGAGTCCCATGGACAGAAGAGCCTGGCATGCTGCAGTCCACGGGGTCACAGAGTTGGGTACGACTGAGCGACTGAATAGCCACCATACTGGTTCAGAGCCCTCTGCCTCCCCTGGACTATCGCGCCAGCTGCCAACCGTCTGCACGCTCTGTCCATCCCTGCCCTCCCGCAGGGTCACACCACTCCCTGGCTTCTGACCCTTCCGTGGACCCCAGTGTCCTGGGTTGAGCTGTTGGTGTGACAAAGAGCACCCTGCCGCCCCGGTCGTGCCCCTCCCCCGTCGTCCCTTCCATCACACAAACTGCTCTTGGACCCGCACACGTGCCTCTGAGCCTCCGCACACGCTGCTCCCTCTGAGTGTTGCTGTTCCCTCTGATCGTGTGCACCCCCTCTTTTCCGGCGGCCTCTAACATGGCCTCCCAGACTCGTTTCCAGCATCTCCGTCCCTGGCCGCCAGGGCAGTCGGGGGCTGCCCCTCAGCGTACCCACAGAGTCGGGCACAAACAGTCCAGGGAGTGGGATCCGTGTGTACCTTTCTCCCAGCCCTGCAGGCCTGGGGGCTGCCCATCTTCAGACCCCGCCGCCCACACCGCGCCTGGCCCAGGGGCAGCCTTTGGCCAACAGCGGCCGGGTTAGAGGCAAATGAAAGTGGGCGGGGGCGGGGGCGGGCAGACGGCCCCGGGGCCGGCTCCGATCACTGACCCCCGGCCCAGGGGCCCGGCCCCCGGCCCACGCGCAGGCCGGGGTGCAGCCCGCCTGCCAGTGCAGAGCAGCCCAGGCGAGAAGGCGCTTGTCTGAGAACCGAGCCAAGGGGTGACTTCACTGCTGACTCAGCCCCGCAAACACGAAGGTGGGGGCCGCCCTTCTCGGGAGGGGCGGTGCCCGGGACGGTTTTAACAGGTAAGGTGCAGGCTTGGGGGCCAGAAAGCGGGGCGGGTGAGTCAGCCAAGGGGAGCCGCCTTGCCCTAAAAAGGGAACAGCTTTCCTCTCTCAGGTCTCTGCTGATCCCATCACACTCATTAAGAGAAAGAAAAGAAATAGGAGGGGAAAAGGCTCAAACCCCGGAGCTGGCACTTCTTCTCGGCCGTAATTAATGATCATTCGGAAAGAATGGATGACGCCATCCCTGATTTGTGCCAAAAACAAGAGCCCCAGGTGTGTGCCGCTGACGGGCCCTGAGCCCGGCCCTCCTCCCGCGCCCGCGCCACCAGCTCCCCTTCTGGTCATCCTCTCGCCACCCCCCAACCCGTCACACCCCACATGCGTCAGCCCCTTCCAGAGGCGGGGGGCGTTTGCAAGCCCTCTGGTCCTCCAAGGCAGACATCCGCTTTCCCACCAAGGCATTAAACCCAAGACCAGGGCTCCAAGCTGCTGCCTCTCGAGTTCCACGGCATTCCAGGCTCTGCTGGGGGCCTGAGACGCAGGGTCGCCAGAGATCCCAGCAGAGCCCCAAGGCAGGTCCTGGCGGCCCGACTTGGGGAAGAAGGGGGGACCTGACGCTGGTGAGTGGCCGTGCCAGGCCCAGTCCTGCACGGACAGGTCAATGGTCCCTCCCCAGAGCCCCCTCACAGGATGGGAAGGGGGGACATCACGGCAGGCAGGGACCTGGTGGCTGTCAAGTGACGACTGGGCCCCATAGGCAGAGCTGGGCACAGACAGGGTCTCTGTCCCCCAAGGGGCATCCCCTAGCCCCCCTAAGGCTAAGCAGAGGCCACCAGCCGCCAGGACCTGAGGGCCACCCTGTCTCCCACAGGGAGGTTCCGTGGGGACAGGGAGTTCACCCCAGGTCCCCTTCACCCACCCGGGGGAGGCCAGGTACAGACCAGTCAGTTAACCCCGCCAGCTGAGCCGGACCAGAGGCAGCCTTCCGGCCGGGCCAGGATCATCGGCGGAATTCATCGGCGGAATTGCACCTTCGCCCCAAACATTTGAAGTCCTGACCCTCGGTATCTCAGAACGTGCCCGTCTTTGAAAGCAGGGTGTTGCCAGAGGTAATGAAGTTAGAATGGGGTGATTAGGGTAGCCCCTAACCCAACACGACCAGGGGTCGTCTCAAGAGGGGACGCCAACACAGAAACCAGCCCACTCAGAGAAAGACGGCCCAGAGACCCTCAGGGAGAGGACGGCGTGCAAAGGCAGAGACTGGGGTGCCGCCGCGCCCAGCCCAGGGAAGCACTGGACTGCCAGCCAGGCCTCAGGAGCTGGGAACAAGGCCTGGGACAGACACTCCCCTGGAGCCCTGGAAGGAACCGACCCTACAGGCCCATCCAGCCTCCAGACGGGGAGACGACACGGGTCTGCTACTGAGAGCCACCTGGCTTGCGGGACTTCGCTCCAGCAGCCCGGAGAAAGGAAGACAGTGGGTTTGGGGGCATGGGAAGTGTGCACAGGGCCCGTGCCTGGAATCATGGTCTGCGCCTGTCGTCCTGACCTTCTTAGTACCTTCGGGAGAGGGGCCCACCTTCTCACTTCGCACTGGGCCCTGATCATAGCACAGGCCTTCCTGTTTTCAGACCTCTCTGGCGAGACCCCACCGCAAGCCCAGACAGCTCCCGGGCAGCCAGGGCCCACTCAGTCCAAGGCCAAGCACTTGGTAGACCCGAGACCTGGCCTCGTCGGGGTCCCAGGGCAGCGGGCGGGGCTTCCCGCCACCTCGTTTCCCTAAAGACCTACTCAGGGTGGGACACCCCCAGTATAGCCTGGGCTGTGACTCCCCTGGGGGTCCCATGCAGGGGGTGTGGGCTGATTCCTGGTCGAAGCACTAAGATCTCACATGCCATGCGTGCGTGCCTGCGTGAGTGAAAGCTCAGTCGCTCAGTCATGTCCGACTCCTTGCAACCCCATGGACTGCAGCCCACCGGGCTCCTCTGTCCATGGGATTCTCCAGGTAAGAGTACTGGAGTGGGTTGCCATGCCCTCCTCCAGGGGATCTTCCTGACCCAGGGATGGAGCCTGTGTCTTCTGCACGGGCAGGCGGATTCTTTACCACTGAGCCACCAGGGAAGACCCTCATGCACCAAGAGATGAGGCCCAGAAGTTAAAAAAACAAAAAGAAGAAAGGAGAACTTGGATCAGGACTCCTGGGTTCTCTTGCCAACACCACGTCCTTCCAACTGTGAGCCAAAGTCCGGCTAAATGTTAGGCTCTGCCAACAGGTGGCTGCCAGGAGCCGAGAGGCTTGGCCACGATCGCAGGCCCCTCCCTGCTGCACTGTGACCATGTCCGCCTTTTTCCCGACTCAGCTCACATCAACCAGGGTTTCCAGACCCCTCCCCAGAGCGCAAGACCACCACTGAGCACAGACTGCTCAGGCAGTGCCTTCTGGGAGCTGGAGCCCGCCATCGGGTATAAGAGTCAGTTTCTATTTATTTCTACTCTGAAGGACAAACAGATCCTCCTGGGAAGCAGGTCATCTCACGGTGAAGGATCTCTCAGCCACTTCTGCAGAGAGCTAATGCGTTTCATCTCTCGCCAGGTCCTGGACCCGCTCCCTTAGCCTGGGGGCAGCAGGAGAGGGGGCGGAGAAGGACAAGGGACCCGTTCCACTGGGATGCTGAGGTCCTGCCCGCAGCGTCATCGGGGACAATCACATCGACCGCCGGCGACGCAGCCGGGATGAGACCCAGACGATGCCGACGCCGGGGTGACTGCGGCTCCCCGGTGAGCCCCCACGTCTGACTTCAGCTCCGAGTTTCAGGACACAGCGGGCCTTCACCCATGCGGCCAGCTGAGAATCCCCCTTCTTGCTTTGCCCACACCTGATGACCTGGAACAGTGGGCCTGGGAGAAGGCGAGGGGTGGGAGGAGGGGGGAAGACGGGAGAATGGCCCAGTGGCGGGGCCCTGAGAACAGCCCACCAGCACTGAGGCCCCCGGTCCAGACTGTCCTGGCCCCCACCTCCCCAGGCCGGTTCTCCTGAGCACGCAGCAGACGCTGGCAGGCTCAGCCCCCGCTCTCCTATTCCAAGCCTTTACTGAACACGTTTCGCCTGGATTACCTGTCTGCCCATCTCTCTTCCTGACCCATATAATGCATTCCTTCAAGCCGGAGGTTTTTGATCTAATATTTGGCCTTGAATGGGACCTGGCACAGAGGCGGAGGTATATGCCGAATCCTTCTGGGAGAGAACAGTCCAAGGAGGCAAGACCAGAAAACCAGTGTGGAAGGCCAGGCAAGAACTGGCCGCGGTTACACTGGGTCATCACTGCAGATCTGATGAGCATGGTCAGACCCTGAACACATGGGAAAATGAAAGAATGAATGGGCTCCTCCCCGGTGGTCCAGTGGTTAAGAATCCGCCTGCCAATGCGGGGCCGTGGGCTCGATCCCTGGTTGGGAAAGTAAGATCCCACACACCCTGGGGCAGCTAAGCCCGCACCACAACCTCTGAGCCTGTGCGCTCTGGAGCCCTTGCAGGGTGTCAGAGGAGCCCAGGTGCTACAGCGAAAGGTCCCGAAAGAGCCCGCATGCCACAGCAAGCCCTGATGCAGCCACACACACACACACACACACACACACGCACACGCGCGCGCGATGAATGAATCGATGAAGTAGAGACAGATCCTGGGGCCCAGTGGAGACACAAGCCCGAACCCACTTTGCCGGTGAGATGATCTGCAAGATGAGAATGGGCGGGAGGCTTTTGCCCTCTTTTCCTTTCACCAGGATCTCAGCGGACTAGAATCGCTGTAGCCCTCCTTGAGAGGAGCAATCAGATAGAGACATTTATTAGGTAACCCCTGAGGCTCTCTTGGGCCGATTCCCGGCCTGGACCCTGTGCCAGCAAACAGGGAAAGGCATGGGCTCCCCACCCCCACCCCGGAAAAGCTCATGCCAACCAGGCAGCCACGGGCAGCTCGCTGGCAGCGGCTGGAATAAGTTCCCGCGAATCTCAAGAAATTAAGCCTGAGGGGACAGGAAGGGCCATGGAAGGACAACCAGGGAAAGTCGGCAGTTTTCGTTTCATTATCAAGACCAGGCCTAGGACTCTCGGAAACCGCGGAGAACAGCCACGTGACCCCCACGCCCATGCCTTCCCAGGACAGCTGCTGCTCTATTTGGACGCCTTTCCTTCCAGGTTTTCTGCACGGAGAGGAGAGGACAGGCACGCTCCCTCCCGCCATGAGAGGAGAGGTGATGCCCCCGACACCCCTCCCATCTTGGGTTCCGCACGAGTCCCCAGAGGGTGCCTGGCACCCCTGTTCTCAGGCCCCCCCTGGGCCCCAGGCCCCTCCTGGTCTCTGGCATGTTTTTACAAGGCTGCTGGGACAACCCACACCGGCACAGGGTGCGTGCAATCCTCTCCAGAAACTCAGGGGCTCTCAGGACGGGGCAGGAGGGCTTCAAGGCCGTCCAAGGGAGCGGGGGCATTGCCACCGTGAGGGTCTGGATGCAATGCCCCCCCGTCAGACCAGTTCACTCATTCATTTACTGAGTTGGTCCATCAGTCAGTCAGCAAACCTTCTGGGGATCCAGAGAAAGGGAACAGAGTCCCTGCCCATTAGGAACGCATGTTCCAGGGAGGGAGACAAACAACCAAGGAGATGATTACAGCTGGGTGTGCGAAAGGACAGTGGAGCGGCTGACTCCCACAGCAGCCCCAGGGGTTCCCAGGGAACAGGGACTAGGCCTCCCTGTCCCCTGCTCAGACAGCAGAGGGCGGGACTGTGGGAGGCATCAACTCCCCAAGGACACTCTGCAATCACGTCTTCCATCGGCCTGGGAATCCTGGAGGGGATTCTACAGCGAGTTCCCCAACAGTGGAAGGGCTGCCACGCCATCAGACCAACCACTTGCTGAGGATGAGAAAAGCATGCTGTAAGCTGGAAAACACCTGGGGGAGCTGGGTCGACGATGGCTGTCTCTGAAACACTGGGGGGAGCTGGGACCGCGACGGCTGTCTCTAGACTAGGATCCTCCTGGGGAGCACCGGCTGTGCCTCTCGCATCAGACTCCCTGAGTCGGGGGCTAGGCCTCTCCCTGCAAACTGGAGGTTCCTGTTTTAATTCTGAAGTCCCAGAAGTTTCTGCATCCAGGGTGGGCTTAGTGAACCCACCTGCCCCACTTTTGTGGATGCCGCTGGACCATCCGCCCTCATCAGTAAGGCTTCACTGACTCGTCTGAACACTCTCTGCTTCTTATAAAGAAAATGCAGCTGAACTCTGAGATCACATTTTTAAAACCGCTTATTAAGCCACCAATCATATATATCACATAGTGCACGAAACACCTTTGACTGAAATTTATACTAGAGTGTAAATGACCTTATAACACGTACTTATCATCTTGGACTTAGAAGGAAACTTGGTGTTCCTGTTCTCAAATGTGGCGCTGCACATGGAATCGCCTGGAAAACCTTTAAAAATATTAATGCCCATACTGCATTTCAGAACAGTTAAGTCAGAATCCATGGTTCTGAGATCCAGGCATCCGTGTTTGAAATTCCCCAGGGATTCTAATGTGGAGCCAAGTTTCAGCAGTGTTCTGGAAAAACCTCCTTCCCAATACAGGAATCATGACTGTTTATTCCACAGACATGAATAAAGCCCCATTCAGTGCCCCAAATCAGAACTGTCCCAATCTCTTCTACCATGGCTGTTAGCTCTCCAGCCTTTGGCGGGGAGATTCCTCCAGTGATGGGGAACTCACGCCTCGCAAGGCAGATCTGTTCCCAAGAGCTGGTTTTGAGGGAGTATGTCGGGACGGAAGATGAGTTGGAAAGAGGAAACTAAGACGCACTGGGTCCTGCTGTGTGCCAGCAGTAACGTGAGATACTTTACAGGCACCGTTTCACTGAAATCTCATTAGTGAAGTCGGGAGTTCAGCCACAGCGCCGCAGACGGGAAACTGGGGCTCCGGGAAGCGAAGGGACTGATCCCACAACTCAGCTTGTGGGCGGGGAGGCCAGGCCCACGCCTGTTTGAGGGAGATGGGGGCTGGTGGGCAGGGCGGGGCGGGGCAGGGCGGGCACAGGCTAGGGGTTATGTCCAGCTGTCCGGAAAGACCTTCCAGGTCTCCCATCAACTTCTTCTTTTAAAATGTTTGTTTATTTGGCCGTGTCGGGTCTTAGTTGCAGCCCGTGGGATCTTACTTCCCCTTCCAGGAACTGAACCCCCATCCCCTGCATTGGAAGGCAGACTCTTAACCACTGGACCACTAGGGAAGTCCCTCCCACCAACTTCGTAAGGCCCACATTCCGGACACATTCTCTCCCCCCGTTTTCCGTCCCCCTTATCCCTCAGGGCTGGGAGAGTCTGACAAACTCATTTGTCCAAAGTATTGGGGACCCAAGTCACAACCTGCACCAGGGTAATTTACACAGAGGAGGACCCAAGCTGGGTAGAACGATGCTCAGTCTAAAGGAATGACTATCTAACGCAAGACAGTGAGATCCTGCTGGGTGGAGAAACATAGCCATACATGGCACCCCCAAATCACAGGCCAGAGGTGACGGCCCACCTTCCCTAACCCCATAAAGGGCACATCCGTGCAGCAAGAACAACAGGGCCCTGTTCCTTGCGCCCTCACGGAACACCAGGCGCCTTCCCCGCTTTATTCCTAGCCCTCACAGCAGCCCTGCGAGTTCGGGATCTTTGTGCTTGCTTTTCAAATAGCAACAAGGCACAGACGAATCTGCCCCCAGAGCCTGCGTTCCTGTTCACTTAAACCTACGTTGTTCAGCCTGCAGGTTGTTACCCACTCGTGGGGTGTGAAACCAGTGCGGGGATCCTGAGCACAACTGTTTCATAGAATAAGGTGGAGAGAGAGTTTTAAAAAAGCAAACAAAAAGCAGTTCACACAGTCACGGAAGGCTGCTTTCATGAAGCTTGGGTTTCAGGTGTGTATGTGTGTGCGTTGTTGGAAAATGGTGATGAAAATGCATTTCTTGCAGTGAGTTGAAATCAAAATGTTCAAAAGCCAATGCCCCCACGCTGCTGTCTCCTGGAAGCTGCTCGAAAGAGGCTTCCTTTCTTCCTGGGAGGACTTAGCACCTAGGGTACTTACTCCTCCAGGACTCACAGAGCAAGAGGGGGGCAAGACGCCACCGTCACCCTCCACCAAGACCTCGTCCCGCCCAGAGGTTCCAGGTGGTTTTTCAGAACCTCCACCCCCAGCCGATCCTTGGGGAAACCATCGGAGGCCAGCCCCGGGGGAAGGAGGCTACACGGCAGCTTGAGAGATGTGGGTTAGACACCAGGAAGGCTTCCACGAGAGTGCTGGAGTCCACAAAGAGGAAAGTGAGAGGCAAGGTGATACAGCCTCCATCCCAGGAAGTCGTTTTTAAAAATTTTTCCCGTTTTTTTTTCACCCTCCCTTAATGAAGCTGTAAAAGGAAAGCTGACATGTCTGTGGTTCCTTTCTCAACAGCACATGGACAGAGAGCGCTAACAGGCCACGTGATCCAAAGAAACAAACCCGATGTCGTTCTGCACACTTACTGGTGCTTTGCTGCTGCTGATCGTTAATTGCCGTCAGGTAACGCTTTGGGAGATTAACGGACCTCTCTTAGCCGAAACAATAAAGGCTATTAAACTAACCCGGCAGAAAGCTGAGAGCGAGTTTTGTCGGGCTGCTCTTTCTGTCGCTGGGTGATCCTGCATCTCAGCCCTCTGTCTCCTCATCCCTACTCGCGACGATTCAAGAGAGAATTCTGTAAGTATGTGGGAGGTCACTTCTAAGACCGACTTGCGTGTTTCGGGGTTCTGGCTGCATGGTCTTTCGTCCAGTCGCAGGGAACGGGGCTTCTCGTGGCAACAGCATCTCTTGCTGGAGAACGCGGGCCCCGGGGCTCTCAGGCTGCGGGTTATGGGCTCAGTAGTTACAGTTCCCGGGCTCTAGAGCACAGGCTCAATAGTTGTGGCTCAAGGGCTTGGCTGACCCACGGCCTGCGGGGTGCTCCTGGACCGTGGCCCGGACCAGTGTCTCCTGCACTGGCAGGCGGATCCCTCGCCCTGAGCCACCAAGGAAGCCCCCGGTACGCTGGCAGAGCAGGGGCGGGTTTCCCATCTAGGACAGTCCAGCCGCTGTTTTCTTCAGGCGGTCGAGGTGAATGATGGGGTCTTGGAAATCCCTGGGTTGGGTGATTCTTCAGCCTCGTGGTTTGGGCAGAGGGCTGTGGCAGGCTGTGAGTGTGTGGGAGGGGGTGCGGGTGGGCAGGAAAGGGGGCCGATGGTGGGGGACGGAGCAGAGCCACGGTGGCAAGAAGAGCCTCCTCGTGCAGCCCAGCTCACCTCTTACCTCCTGAAGCGACAGGCGTTCCCAGGAAGAGCCCTGGAGTGGGACTTAGGAGGCCCAGCTCAGCCAACAAAAACCCGAAAGCAAATCAACCCCTGAGCCTCGTTTTCCTCATCTGTAAAATGGAATAATGGCCTGGATCAGCAGAGTCCAGTAGAAATACAATGGGGGTCATAAGTGTTCTAGCAGCCACATAAAAAGTAAAAATGAACAAGTGAAATTAGTTCAGTAATGCTATTTAACCGAGCATACGCAAAACATCTTCCACATGTGGTCAATATAAATAAGTACTAACTAGGGAATTCGCTGGTGGTTCAGTGGTTAGGACTCTGAGCTTCTGTCACAGGGGCCTTGGGCTCCATGCCTGGTCGGGAACCAAGAACCAGCATGCTGCAAGGTGAGGCCAGAGAAAGGCATCAAGGAGATTTTACACTCTTTGTGCTAAGCCTTTGGAAGCTAAGCCTTTGTGGATTTTACACTCAGAGCACATCTCCATTTAGATCAACTACGTCCGGGGCTCAACAGCCCCATGGTTAGTGGCTACCGTGTTGAACAGCTTACACATAGATAACCTCTAGGGTCTCCTCTAAACCTATGTGGCCGGAGTAAAGACCTGGATAGATTCTTTATACATTTGCCCGCTGTGGAGCCCCAGGGCCCTGGCTGGTCCCACTTTCAGAAAACCATTCAAGTTACACATTTATGGGATTACTTCAAGGGGCAATAAAATGGGTCATTGTTTCTGGAATGACACAGGCCTGGCTTACTCAGCTGTGTGCTCTGAGGCTCCTCTTTGAGCCTCAGTTTTGCCATCTGTAAAACGGGAATAATAACAATAGCTGACATTATATAGCACCTACCATGGGCCAGGCATTGTCGTTCTAAGACCATTATGTGTATTAACTTCTCATTCAAGAGTCTAGCATGCAGCATCCCCATTTTATAGGAGAAGAGCTGGGGTAAAGAGAGGCTAAGTAACTTATCCAAAGTCACACAGCGAGTGTGTAGAACTGCTAGGATTCAAACCTGAACCACCTGCTCCAGCATTCCTATGCTGAATCTCAGCCACACTCCTGGTCTCCCCAGGAAGTGGTGAAGATTAAGCAAAAGACTGCCCTGAAAGAGACGGGCACGGCACCTGGAAGACAGTAAGTGTGTCCTGAACTGCTGCCGCTGCCCTTACCTGGAGAGCTCCTGGCTGACCTCCAGACACCTGGGACACAGCTGGGTCATGACCAGCTGGGAGGCAGCCCCATCTAAGCGTTCCTCGTGCCCCTCCCAGCCAGAGGTTGAGAGGGGAATTCAGCTGGGAAGGCGTCTTCCTGATAGCTCAGGTGCGGAGGCCTCTGAAGGTGGATGATTCAGGGTCGGAAGTGCCTGGGGCTTGGGGATGGGGGGTGGGCTGTAGCGGGGTGGCCCCAGCAAGAAAGGCAACCCCGCCAGTTTCAAGGGATGAGCTAGGAGCCCCTGGGTGCCTGTCTGGGTTCCGCAGCCAGTTTCAGAGGGTGGGGGATGAAAGCAACCTGGAGAAGGGGCGCAGAGGTCAAAGAGCCGTGACCTCACAAGTGCCCAGTTGGCCATGGCAGTTTCCCAGGCCTGGGAACAAGAGACAGCTGCACAGGAAGATGCTTTCAGTTAGAGCGCAGTGTAGCTGAACTTGAGGATCTGATTTAAACTTCAGTTCAGTTCACTTCAGTTCAGTCGCTCAGTCGTGTCTGACTCTTTGCGACCCCATAGACTGCAGCACCCCAAGCTTCCCTGTCCATCACCAACTCCTGGAGTCTACCCCAACTCATGTCCATTGAGCTGGTGATGCCATCCAACCATCTCATCCTCTGTCGTCCCCTTCTCCTCTTGCCCTCAAATCTTTCCCAGCATCAGAGTCTTCTCAAATGACTCAGCTCTTTGCATCAGGTGGCCAAAGTATTGGAGTTTCAGCTTCAGCATCAGTCCTTCCAATGAATATTCAGGACTGATCTCCTTTAGGATGCACTGGTTGGATCTCCTTGCAGCCCAAGGGACTCTCAAGAGTCTTCTCCAACACCACAGTTCAAAAGCATCACATCAATTAAGAGGTCAAAATCTCTGGCAGCAGGTGAGGCTGGACACAAGCGCTCTAAAAGCCACCCAGCGCCCACCTTCTCTGCACCTTCTCTCGGCCTGTTGCAGGGCTGGTCCCTCTCACCAGCTTGCCCAGCCCTGGCCCAGGGGGCCTCCATCACTTGGAGGAGGAAGGAGAAAGCCTGTCACTCCCAGCATTCCCAGCTCCAAGTCCTGGGATTCACTCTGATTGGTCCTGCTTTGGTCACATGTTCACCTCTGAGCCAATCCCTGTGGCCAGAGAAACGGAACATACTGATTGGCTTAATTTGAATCATAGGCTCCAGTCCTCGGTCCCTGCTCCGGAAGAGAAATGGGAAAGGGCAGATGGATGCCTGGGGAAGCAGAGAGCCAGTCTCTACTCCATCAGGCTCTGGTTCCGTTTCTGCCGCTGCCTGGTCATGTGACCTGGGCCATCCATTCCCCTTTCTAGGCTCAGTGGACTGGAGTAAATGTTTTAAAATCTTGACCTAGTTTTTTTTTTTTAACTTTTTTTCAAACTCTTACATGGAAGTGCACTGTGTGAATCAGGTCCAACCGGACATTCTGTCCTGGGAGTGGAGGAAGGGCGAGGGTCCTCGGCCTCCAGGGCCCCTTCCTTGCCCCATGGGGGCCCCAAGAGCCCCCCTGTCCCCGCCATCCCTGGCAGCCCACGGCCACCTGAGTCAACACGAGCCCGGCACCTCTCCCACATACCATCCAGGTTGGTTGAACAGTCACAGGTCACATCCAGGGAACCCTGGACACAGCGAGGCGGCAGGATGTTGGTGTACGAAGGCGAGGCTACAGATCTGTGAACCCCACTCCTACCAAGGCCCAGCCCCTCAGCACCCTCAGCCCTTTCAGAAAGTCCCTGCCCCTGACCGTGACCTCACCCTGACAAGGAAATCGTGGGTGTGGGGACGGCACAGGCAGAGACTTTATCTCCGTGGGCGGCTGGGCCGGGAGCCAGGCTGGGGGAGAGAGGGTGATAGCCGTGAACACAGCCACCTTTGACTCCGGAGGACAATGCCCTGCCTGGTCCCCAGAGCAGGTTAGGTCAATACTGAGTTCTTTGAAGATAATCATGGAGAGGGACAGCCGGGGCCTTCTCCTACCCTGGCGATGTGCAGCGTGCAAAAGTCTCCCCTGCTCTTTGGCTCAGTTGTTCTGGGGGGCTGCACCACACCTTGAAGCACATGGGATCTTTGATCTTCGTTGCAGCCTGAGGGATCTGTAGCTGCAGCATGTGGGATCTAGTTCCTCAACCAGGGATCAAGCCTGGGCTCCTGCGCCGGGAGCATGGAGTCTTAGCCCCTGGACCACCAGGACGTCCCAGCTCAGTTGTTTTTGACAAGAGGCAGCAAGACAAGGGTTAGGTCCCATTGTGTGAGCTGACATTGACGGAGCCCCTGTTAAAATGTTAGTCACTCAGTCGTGTCCAACTGTTTGTGACCCCATGGACTATAGCCCGCTGGGCTCCTCTGTCCATGGGATTCTCCAGGCAAGAATACTGGAGTGGGCATCCATTCCCTTCTCCAGGGGATCTTCCTGACCCAGGGATCAAACCCAGGTCTTCTGCATCGCAGGTGGATTCTTTACCATCTGAGCACAGGGAGCCCCTGCTCCGTACTAAATGCCTCACCCACTCATGTCACCCTCAGTGGTGACAGGAGGCAGGCGCTGTTGTTATCGCCGTCTCCGAAGAGAACTCTGCTGAGACTTGGGTAGGTGAGCCCAAGCCACTCAGCTGGACACGGCGAAGCTTCCACCTGAACCCGTGTCTGCAACTCAAACCATACGAGGAGTAGTTGACACAACCACAGCTGCTGTTTCTATGGAAGAATAGACGGCCGCCATCGCCAAGCGCTCAAAGGACAGGACAGGAGAGGAGGACCGCGTGGGAATTCTGCGGACAGAGCGACGTCAACACCGGGACGCTGCAGTGACACAGAGGTCGCTTCCACCTGAGAAAGAGCGCGGAGGCAGGCAGAGAGGCCAAGGGGAGCGCGGCCTGGCGCGGCCTGCGTGCGGGCGGAGGCTGGACGGCGCCGCGCGCCCGGGGTCCCCCACTGCCGGGGCCGGGCAAACACGGTCCCGGTGCTGGAGTCAGAAGTCTCCAGCCTCAGCCCTCCCCACCCACTCTCCAGAGAACATCCCCCCACCACTGTCGCCAAACTACCCGGAACTTAGCCGCATAAACCACCACTTTATTACGCTCCGAGTCTTGTAGGCCAAGAGCGGAGAGCCCATCGGGGATGCTTGAGTCTGCTCTGCGATGTCTGGGGCCTCAGCTGGGAAAACTCAATGCGGGGTGCCTCTGTGGGTGGGGCTGGAATCATCTGGAGAGGTCTTCGCTGACATGGCTGGCTGCTGATGTAGGCCGTCAGCAGGACCTCAGCAGGGCTGTTGGCTGGACCACTTACCCAGGGTCTCTCCAAGCAGATGAGTTTGGGCTTCCTCCCAGCATGGTAGCCGGGTTCAAAGAGCAAATATCCTGAGAGAGCAAGATGCAAAGCATTTTTATGAACTGACTTTGGAGATCACAGAGTGTCATCCACAAGCTCCATCGTGTACCCAGGAAGCCCCACCCGGGGCCCAAGAAAGCAGACACAGACTCCAACTTTGGAGGGGAGAGATGTCAAGTCACGCTGGAAGAAGAGCAAGCAAGATGGGAGAGCATGCTACAGCCGTCTTCAGAAAAAAGAAGAAAATCTGCCTCACAGGCCCCTTCGGATAGGGTCCCAGCCCTCAGCCTGGATGATGGGGTCCCACTTATGCCTCATTGGTCTCTGCACATGCGCTTCCTTTGGACTAGAAAACTCATCCACCCAGCTCACCCCACCTGCTTCGCCTGGCCCACCCCTACTCACCCTCCACAGCTCAGCGGGGACATCCCCTCCTCCCAGGAAGCCTGCTCGGAGCCCTGCCCCCACCGCAGCTGGGATGGGGCCCCCTTTCAACCACAACCACATGTGACCTTCTGGGTGCAGGGGTTTCTCTACTTTTTGGCCTCTAATAGAATACAAACCCCATGAGGGCATGAATGGTGTTCATCCATGTGTCTACCACTATATCCCCAGCACTGGGCCAAATTCCAGCCCCTTTCTGGGTCCTGCTGATGGACAGCCTGCAGCCACTTCCCCCAGGAAGCCTTCCCGGGTTGTCCAAGGCACGTGAGACGTCCCTCCTGCTCTCCCGCAGGCCCCTGTGCAGGTGTCTGGGAAGGCTAGGATGGAAGCCCGCCGCTCCGCCCCCCTGTTCCCAAGCCAGAGCTTGTTATTGCAGTAAAAGAGGCAGCAAATTACCAGACGGGCTGGGAGCTGTAATGATTAAAACAGGGTATTGTTCTCGGGGCTGCTAATTGCATACCTGGGAGATGAGGCCCGCTCAGCCGTGGTGCCAGGCCCAGCCTGGCAGGGAGCCAGACACAGGGAGGCGACAGAGCAGAAGGGTGCGTCCCAGGAGCAGCGTGTCCCCAGAGGGAATGGCTGCACCAGCCTCACCAGGGGGCCACTGAAAATTCAGATTTCCAGGCCCTGCCTCAGACCCACTAACGCTGTTCCGGCGGGGGGCTGCAGGCCCAGGACCATGGGTTCTTGACAAGCTCCCAAGGTGATTCTGAAGGTCCAAGCCTGGATTTCTGACTGCCCCACCCCAGAGCCAGACGGAGACCCGCCTCACTGGCCCAGTTCACCAGGAGAATGAGGCAAGCCTGAGAGAGAGGCTGGAGGGGAGGACGTGGAAAGGGCACTTTCCTCGGGAACTCAGGTCCTATCTCTTCCACGTGAGCCGGGGGGCCTGGGGAGAGTCACCTCGCACCTCTGAGCACAGGCTGATTTTCCCAGAAGCCAAGGGAGTGTAGGCTCGCAGAGCCCCCGAGACGCCGAGAGGGACCCCCACAGCGGGTTCACAAGGGGGTCTACCCAGCTGGTGTGTGTTGGGCCATTTACAAAAGTAAGATGCTTTGGTCTTCTTAGAGTCTCTGCAAATTGGGTGGGCTTCGGGCTCCCTTAGACTCGCAAGAGCCGTCACAGGGTGCTGCGGGGATGGAAGGGGCAGATGTAGGTCAAGATGCAGCCCAGGGCCCGGCCACCAACCGCTCGGCGAGAGAGTGCCTCCGCGTCCTCACCCGTGAGAGGGACGTGGGGTGCAGCTCCCTCGGGACGCTGTGCAAGCGTGCCACGGGCGGATACGGACGAAGCGCCAGCTCAGCCCCTGGTGTGGGGCAAGCGCTCCACACCCCCGGCCAGGGGCGAGAGGCAGGGGGATGGACTCAGTGACCCAGATTTTCTGTAGTCTGGGACAGGAGCGACAGAACAGCCTGGACCTTGGGCCAGTGGTTACTGGGAAGACACCAGGATCAGAGGAGGCTGGAAGGTTAGAACAGGAGGGCTGGGGGACGGAGTTTCATCCAGGGCAACCCCCTCTCCCGTACTCCCGGTTCTACAAGCAATTATGAATGACATTTTCTTGGAGGACTTCCTGGAGGAGGCGACTTTTGAGGGAGGGAAGTGACAGGGAAGGGCAGAAAGAAAAGCCAAGGCCAGGAGACACAGGACGCTCGCATGTCATCAGCGTCATTATGGACACTAGGTGAGCACATACTGTGTCAGGCATTGCCCAAGTGCTGCGTTCAGATGCTCTCACGTTGGGAGTTCTTTTCTTGGTTTTGTTTATTGTATTTATTTGCTTTTATACTAATAGTTTTAAAGCTTTGGAACAATTTCAAACTTGCAGAAGATTTGAGCGTGTAATAGTGAGACCTTGTTTTCTGGCTCCTTGGGAAGTAAGCAGCTGACCCAATGCCGCATCACCCCAGGCTCTTCGGTGTCTACTTTCTTTTTCTTTTTTTTCCCAGTGTCTACTTTCTAAAGGACATCTCCCTACACAGCCACAGCAAAACCATCAGGTCAGGAAGTTAGCTTTCAAAACGCTGTTGTCTTCCACTCACCAGGCCCCGTGCTGGGTTGCCAATGGTCCTGGCGATGCCCTTTGTAGCCCAAGCATGCAGTTTACAGCCCCGAGTGGTCAGGTTTCTCATTCTGGACGAGTTACTCACCCTCCCTTTCACAGCCCTGACATCGTTCAAGATTTCAGGCCAGCTGGTTTGTAGAATTTGGGTTTGGGTGCTGTTTCCTCGTGGCCGGGCTCATCTGTGCCAGGACTCTTCCAGGTGGCACCTACTTGGTTTTGAATTTGTTCCATCATGACACGGCCCCATGTCAGCTGGGGCCCTTTGACGGGGGTGGTGTCCGCCTGGTTTCTCCACCGTCGAGAGACTCCTCCCTACTTTGTGATTAAGGGGTATTTTGTGAGGAGACGCTGCGAGACTGGGTCCCTATCCCATTCCTCAGCAAACTGTCCATTTATTCACTTAGTTATAGCAGGCTGGACTCATGTTTCCTACTGCATTCAGCCGCTGAACATAATCCATGCTTAAGCCAAGGGTCAAACTGCCCCAGAATCAGCCCGCGGTTACCCCTCGAGTGGTTCCTGGGGTGTTTTGGCACATGGCCACCATTGTTTGAGTTGTTCCTTCACTTCCAGCACCACAAGCTGTTCCAGCTTCATCTCCCTGGAATCCCAGTTCCTCCAGTGGAGAGTGGCTCATGGACGCCAGCTTGTGGATCTAACGTGCTCATTGTGTTGGGCGGCTGCTCCGGCCAGGCCCTCTGTGGACAGAGCGGGGGGCAGGGGCAGGAAATACCTTTATTCACACACACGTACGCGGTAGGGCAGGTACATAACGCACATTTCTACATCTGTAGTTCTCTCTCTCTCTCATACTGGAAGCTATGTGTAGACACCAATACCTGTTTCCAACTCAATGCCCCAGGATTCATTTTCACATTCTCCCTTTCCACGTCTATAACCCTCTTCTCGGATGTGAAGGTCTGGGCTTCCTTGATCCTGCATATATTTGCCAGGTTGCTGAATGCCCTCGTTTGTAAAGGGTTTCCCGCTCCCACCCCCGCACATGGGGATGCGCTCCTCAGACCCTCACCCACCCGGCTCCGACACCCCTCGCCCCACCACCTTCCACATGCTGCGGGCTCTGACACCCCGTGGCCCACTCCCCCAACGCGGATGGGCCTCTCAGCCTTTGGGGCTCTGGTACCCACGCTAGGCCACCCTTCCACGGCGTGGCCTCATGCTCTTGCCTGGTTCCGACTGTCCTCCGGGCCACTGCCGCCCCGTGGACACTCACCTTACCCGAGGAAGCGGCCAAGCCCAGGTTCGAAGCCGGGTCTATGTGACACAGACTCTCCTCTCCTCATCACGGTTCTCTAAACAGTCCCAGGAGGGACACACTTTGTCTCCTGCCTGAATTTGCCCAACTCAAGGGAGCTGAGGAAGCGCGCAGCCTCAGGCCGGGCTGGCTCTGCTGGGGGCAGCGAAGGGACCCGCCTGTCGGCCCCCCACCCCGCGGGGGCTGTCCACCAGCCTCTCTGCTCCTGAAGCCCCGGGCCCCGGGCACTCAGGTCTGCCCAGGGGGCCATTCAGGAGTTGGGAGTGGCCTGCCTGCCGGTGGCAGGTACGAACAACAGCTCACCCTTCTTTCAGCACTTGACAGTTTACAAAAGGCCGTGACAATCTGCTGAGTCTTCACCACGGCCCTACGAGGTAAAGATCCTTAAACCCATCTTACAGTAAGTGAAACTGAGGCTCAGGCTGGGGAAGGGATTCGACTGAAGCCCATATCAGACAGCCGAGGGCGTCAGAATCAGAGCTGCACTCAGGCCCGATCCTCTGCCCCCGGCCCCACCCCGCCCTGGCCCCCACCCCCGGCCGCTCCTGAGGACCCCCCAGGGGCCTGGCTCGGGTCACAGGTGGCAGGGCCGGGCTCTTCCACATCTGCCTCTCGGAGCCACAGTCCCGGGCAGACACTATGGGCAGCTGCGGGGCCAATGACGGGGCAGGCTGTGCCCACACCCTCCCTTCCTGCGAGCCTGGCCACCCACTCCCTTTCACGGGCACCAGCACGCTCGGGGTGGTTAGCGTTGGGCACGGTTAGCACTCATCTGCCACGTTGTCCCCAGTGAATCCCACGGGCACCCCAGACAGCCAGTCCTGCTTGACGTGCAGGCCCAGCCCGGTCAGGGGACAAAACACGGTCAGCATGCCCAGGGCCCCCACCCCCGCCGTGAGGGCGGCTCCCCGCAGGCGCTCGGGGCGTGCTCAGCCCCTTTGCAGGCGGGCCGGCCGGGCAGGCGGGCGGCGCACTCGTTAGCGGGCACGTGTCTGGGGCCGGAGCCACCAGCCGCCGCGTGGGAGCCCCGGGGAGGCTGGGCCACGCCTCCAGCGCCCGGGAGGGGCACCCGCGTGACTCAGCCCTGAGCTGAGCTCAGCACGGAGCCGCTTCCCCGGCCCGCCAGGGTGCCACTCCCCACGGTGGGAACAGTCTCAGCTCCCCAGATTCCCCAGAAGGGGACCCGAGTCCCCGCACGGCCGTGGCCCCAGCCCCGTGACACCTGCTGGGGTGAGCGGGTGAATGCCTGGCTGGTGGGCCTCCGCCCACCCCAGTGAAGGAGCCCCCTTACCCTCTCCTATGCGTTCCAGGGACCACCCTCTCCCCCAGGATCAAAGAGAAAGTCATGACCGAAGAGGGGCCATCGGAGGCCGGACCTTGACCCTGCAAGCTTTCCGTGGCCCTGGGAAAGGCTGGGCCAGGCACAGATGCCCTCTGCCGTGGGCAGAGGGTGCACGTCACCCAGGCTTGGTGAGCCCACCGCAAGTGGGAGGGTCGCCCTAGCTCACAACGCTGCCTCAGCTCTCCTGTCTGTAAAATGGGGCCACTGTGTCTTCTTTTTCCAAATGTAATGGTAGTTTCGTCTTTCCAACTTTAACTGAATTTCTGCTTGGCTTTTCACTGGGCTTTTGCCCTTTTTTTTTTGCGGGGAGGGGGCGCTGGGCTGCATGGCATGTGAGGTCTTAGTCTCCCAACCAAGAATCAAACTCCAGTCCCCTGCACTGGAGGCGTGGCGTCTTAGCCACTGGACGGCCAGGGGAACCCCGAGACCATTGATTCTGATGGTCTCTGGTCTGTTCTCTGAGGAGCTGCGGCCCGTTGGCGCAGGGCTGGACACACCAACCAGGTGGGACCTCAGCTTCCACCGGGACCGTGGCCCCAGACCTGGGGCAGATGGTTGGGGGTGGGGATCGGCCTTTAGGGTCTGGGTGGAAAACAATCAGATGTGACCACGGCTGACCCAGGGGAGCCTGGGAGCCCTCCGCACGGCCGTGCCCTGGTCTCCTTCCCTCGCCCTCGTGTGCAGGTCATGCAGCACCCGGACGGCGTAGCCCCGCCAAGCACAACGAACCCCTGGTTCCTGCAACCTGTGAGCGGGCAGGGGCAAATCCGGGCCCAGCAGATGGGGCTGGGGGCAGAATTCCCAGTTTCCCTCAGGTGCCCGTCCTTGAAAGGGCTAGGCTGCCGGTGGCAAAGTCCTCCAGGTTGCCGAGTGCAGCGCCAGGGGTACAGGCAGAACAGGATTGTCCCCCTGCCCCTGGGGTCTCAGGGAGCCGGGGAGCTGGCGCTTACAGAAGCGACGCCTGGCAGACCAGTGCCGGCTGTGACCCAGAGATGAGCAGTCAGGGGACCGACTGTGAACACACCATCCGGCGGATAAATCCTGCGACTTCAGAGCATGACAGGTACTGCGGGGACAACGAAATGGGCAAGAGGATAGACAGCGATGCGGACGGTGTTGGACAGATCCCGGGAAAGGCCCCTTGGGGGAGGTGGCACAGGATCCTAGGAGAATCTGAGGGCAGAGCGTTCTCCCCGAGCCAAGGCCCTGGGGCTGGAAAGGGCTCAGCTTGTCGGGGGAGCCCAAGTCGGTGTGGGTTCAGCCGTTCCCTCCCAGGCCGCGCGGCCCCATGGCCTCTTAGGGGCACCTGCCCCAGCCCCACCCTGGCCCCTAGGAACCTGTACACGGCGAATTCTCTGCTTCCTCCATCTCCTGAAATCCAGCTGTCCTTACCTCTGCGTTGAATGCAGAGTCACAGACGAGAATTTCTGCCTTGGGGAGACCAGACCCCAGGCTATCAGAAGAGGACCAGTGGCTGCCCCCGGGGCAGGGTGGGAAAATCCCAAGAGACAGGGACCTGAGGGTCCCAGCCACCTGTCTGCCTGGGCTCAGGTGCCCAGACACGTGCCAGCCTCCACCTGGTGGGGCCCCACCCTGGCGGACGGAGCTTGCCCAACAAGAGATGAGGTCACTGCCTTCTGGCCGGGGGGCTGGCTCTGGTGGGAGTGAGGGGGCAGTGGTCCTGGGGGCAGGATGGGGCTCCCCGACTCCCACTCAAGGCAGGGTGGAGTGTCACAGCTCCCAGCCCTGCCCACCCTCCCCGCGCCAGTCTATGACCCTGCGAGGCCACTTCTGGGCCCATGTGCCTTCTGCCAAGACCCCGAGAGCCTGGAAAGACTCAGGTTTTGCCAGCAGGGCTTTCCTGAAGAGGCGGTGGAGAGGGGCTGAGCTGGGAGGATGGAGGAAGGGGGAGGAGGAGGGCCGTTTTGAGCAGGTTTTATGCTGGCTGGGTTGGCAGGCGTGCTAGACAGAGATGTCAGGGGAGACAGGACGAGGCGGGGGGTTCCGGGGGCAGCTGAGCCGTCCCCCCCGCAAGGAGGCCACACACCCCCCTCGGGAAGGGCTGGGGGTGCAATTTGCAGACACCCAGGTCTCGGGGCGTCTGGGCTTAGGGCAGCACTTCCCTCCCGAGGGGCGAGCCTGAGGCTCCCTCTCACCCGGATTCCCCACCAAGGGCTCCTCCCGCCCTGGCCTCAGCCTCTTCTCTGCTCTCCTGCCTCGACCCTTCTTCCCCCCGCTGCCCAGCCCAACGGACTCAGCCCAGGCATCTCCTCCCATCGCCCGGTGGTCCAGCCTCCCCTGCCCACCAGCCTGTGTTCCCCCATCACTGAGTCCACCTTCCCGTCCACTCCTGGGCTCGGGGCTGACCGTGCTCCTTCAGGGCAGACACCAGGAGGGACGTGACCCACGACTGTCCCCATCCCGCAGGCCTAGCACAGAGGAGGTGCTCAGAGGCCAAGAAGGGAACGGAGGCTTTAAGTGGGCGGTCAGACAAACAGCATCAGGGCGCTTAGACGTGAGGGGCTGGCACGGTCCCAGGCTCAGCCGCGCGTGCTGGGAGGTTATCATGAGGCTCTTGTCAGGTCTGTAGACCTGACTCCTGGTTACAGGACGAGCAGGTAGCAGAACCAGTTCAATGATACTTCAGTGAAACAGACGAATCCTGCTGAGGAACATTCTAGAAGACCACTGACCTGGGCCATTGCTGTGGGGAAAAGACTAGGAGTGGAGACCTTCTAGAATAATACAAAGACGACCAAAGAAAAAGGCAGCCGTCAACCTCTGGAAGTCACTCACCGAGGCCTGCCCTGAAAGGTCCTCATATCACTGCAACCCAGGCCTCAGTGTTCCCATCTGTGAAATGGGGTGCGAGCGGCTGAGTGGGTGGAGGCGTGAAAGGCTCAGGGGGAGTGCGGAGCGGGAGGGCTTGGGAGGGAGTGTGGGGGTGAGCACGCCTGAGCTGGGCGGGGAGAGGGGACCTAGTGAGGCCCGCTGTGGGGAGCGGGCTGCCTGCCACTCGGGGACCGGACCGTTGTCACACCCACCCCTGTCGTGCGGGGGGCTGGCCCGGGGATCTGCTTCATCGCCCAGCTCCCGGGTGGTCCTTGGGGAAGGAGGATTAAGGGCCGTCTGGGGGCTTCCAGGAGCACCAAGGGAAGGCCTGGTCTCATCCAATCCCCCCAAGTGAGAGAGAGCGAGCAAGCCCAGCAGGGCCTGGGGCGTGCCCGGTCCCGCAGAGGTCCAGTCCGCCGCGGCCACGCCCCCCACCCTCCGGCACCCCAGGGCACGCCCTGGCCTGCCTGGCCCCGGGCAGTGCCCCCGCTGGCTGTGAGAATGCCCGGGCCCTCAGGGGCTGGCCTCCCCTCCCCGCAGCTGCCCCAACCCCTGGAGATTCTGCTCCGTCCACTCAGGAACCTGTTTCAAAGGCCACCTCCTCCAAGAAGCGCTCCCCTGATGCCGGCACACCACCCCTAACCGGAGGTGGCTTCTCCCTCCCTCAGGGCCCCAGCTGGGACTCAGGCCTCTCCCCTCGCCCGCCACAGAGGAGGCGGGGTGGATGTGTCTGCTGACCCTGCCTGTGCCGTGGGCTTAGTGGTCATAATCTTTAAATTCTGCTCTCGGGTTGAGCGGCGCCTTCTTATGGCTGAGGAGGCTGAGGCCCAGGGCTGTGATGCCATCTGCCCCCGGGCGGGTGTTGAGTGGCGGGGCTGGGACGAGACCTCAGGTGGACAGAGGCCAAACTTCCCCGTGGTTCCCGTCCCCCAGCTGCCAAGCCGGACAGAACAGGCCACAGCGGTCCTGGTTTGCGGCCTTGGATCCTCCCCCGTCAGTCGTGCGGGCCTTACCTCCCTCCCCACGAAGGCTGCCAAGGCCCTTGCTTCCCCAGCCTCCCTGCCCAGTTGCCCGGACCCTGGAAGCAGAGCCGGGAATGCAAAGAAACAGGATGAGTGCGGGATTTGTGGGTCGGCAGGGGTGGCCCCGGCCGCGGGGCACAGGCCTCCCGTGTCTGGAGTGACCAGATGCCGGGAGCCGGGGCTGGGACCCCGGCGTGACTGCTCTACCGCCTCCCCACGTGCCACTTGGACCCTGAGGAGCCTGAGACACCTTTGTCTTCAGCCCTGCCCCACTCGAGGGCGGACAGCCAGTCAGCCAGGAGGGCCCCGAGAAACGCTCCTCAGAAGCCTCGGGGAGCCATTTCTTAGAACTCACAGTTCTCTGGCACCTACGCTGAATTGGGCACTTTACAATCATGGTCACACTTGACCTGTGAGGGCCCTGCTCATGGCCTGCAAAGGGGCCTGACGACCGTGGGGCGAAGCTGCCTGCCAGGGAGACAGGCTGCTGTTCGCTCGCTCAGCCGTGCCTGACTCTCTGCGACCCCACGGACTGCAGCATGCCAGGCCTCCCTGTCCTTCACCATCTCCCAGAGCTTACTAATTCATGTCCATTGAGTCGGTGATGCCATCCAACCATCTCATCCTCTGTTGTCCCCTTCTCCTCCCGCCTTCAATCTTTCCCAGCATTAGGGTCTTTTCAAATGAGTCAGCTCCTTGAATCAGGTGGTCAAAGTACTGGAGCTTCAGCTTAAGCATCAGTCCTTCCAATGAATATTCAGGGTGGATTTCCTTTAGGATGGACTGGTTGGATCTCCTTGCTGTCCAGGGCACTCTCAAGAGTCTTCTCCAACACCACAGCTCAAAAGCATAAGTTCTTCAGCGCTCAGCTTTCTTTATAGTCCAACTCTCACATCCATACATGACTACTGGAAAAACCATAGCTTTGAGTAGACAGACCTTTTTCAGCAAATAGATGTCTCTGCTTTTTTACACAGTTTAGGTTGGTCTTAACTTCCCTTCCAAGGAGCAAGTGTCTTTTAATTTCATGGCTGCAGTCACCATCTGCAGTGATTTTGGAGACTGAGTAAATAAAATCTGTCACTGATTCCACTTTTCCCCCTCCTATTTACCATGAAGTGATGGGACCAGATGCCATGATCTTAGTTTTTTTAATATTGAGTTTTAAGAGGCGGTCAGACCCAGGACGGTCTGACTCCGAAGCCGAAACGACCTTTGGCATCCTCACGCCGCGACTCCCCTCTCCACGTAGCACATCCAACCTCTACCTGGATGTCTCCCTGACGGGAGGCTCACTGCCTCCTGACAGCTCTGGTCACTGTAGAAGCCCTGCTGTGGAGGGAACCCACCCAGGTCTGTGAAAGCCTGTCAGGGGGTGACTCCGACAACTCACCCTTCCAGAGCCTCCCAAGCCCGGGGCTGCACAAGCACTCTCGTGGTTAACCCGCAGAGGCACGTTCACCTCACACGTGCAGAAACTGAGACCCAGAGAGGAAAAGGGCTTGGACTGAGGTTGCACAGCCAGCTCTGAACCCAAGACTGACCCCAAGACTGACCCCAAGCCCTTTCCCCCCAACCCCGCCCCCAGGCCCTCCCCCCACCGCCATGCTGAGGAGCGTGGGGCGGGCCCTGGGCCAGCCCACAGGATCTCCGCACCCTCCCGTGATGGGGAAGCCACTGCAGACGCCCCGGAGCTGAGGCTGCCAGAGCCCACCTCGCCTGCACAGCACCCCGCAGGCCCCCACAAGCCTCTGCGCCTGCCCCCGGGTCCTGCCCTCAACACTCCAGGCCGGTGGACCCTGGAGTCCCCCAGACATGCCAGGCTCTTCCCAGCTTTCAGCCTGCTCCCTTGAAGCCCCTGCCACGGGTCAGGCCTCTTCCAAGAAGTGGAGGGGGCTTCCCTGTGGTCAGGGCTTGAGTTTGCTTAAACTGTGTGTTTAACGACCACGTGAGCTAGGGTTGTTAGACATAATAAAGAAAAATGCAGGCGGTGCAGTAAAATTTGAATTTCAGATAAATGATTAGCAATTTCTTTTTTTAGTATAAGTATATCCCAAATATGGCATGGGCTATACTCATATTAAAAAAAAAAAAAACAAACCTGTTCTGTGTAGTCACTGGTGGGGGGACTATTTATACAAAAAAAAAAAAAATTATTTGTGGTTTATCTGAAATTTAAATTTGGCTCAGCACCCAGAATTTCATTCAGCAACCCTAATCGGAGCACCTGCCTTGGGTGAGGATGCCCATCGTTGGGCCCGAATGTCCTCTTTGTAACAGAACTAACAATGCCCACCTCCTCAAGTCAGGAGAAGGGAAGTGACGGTCAGGTGTGGGCAGAGTCCTGCAGTCAGCAGGGCTGAGAGCAGAGGGACGGAAAGGTGAAGGGTACAGGGGCCGCTACCTGCGGGCGGGGACCCCCGAGTCCACGCCTGAGGCAGTGGGGCCCTTTCAGCTGCGGGAGCCGGAGGGGAGAAAGGACCAGCGTCCTGCACGGGGTGAAGGGCCAGCCACTTCGACAGCCAGCAGAGGCACAGGTGGTGCCGTCGGGCTGCGTGCAGTCACCCTGGCTCCACAGCTGGGGCCCCGGCCCGTGCCCCGTGCCCCCGGGGGCAGCCGCCCGCTTGTTCAGGGGCCGGGGCCCCAGCCGCTCACAGCCCAGAGCCCAGCACTCAGGCCCTGGCAAGCAGAAGCCACCTCCCACCTGCCCAGTTCGCCGGGCGTCAGACCATCAGGGCCCGGCCACCTGCCCTGTCACCAAGCCCCGAATCACTGTCCAGGGCCTTGCATATCGTCAGTCCCACCCCACACATGGTTCCTGCGAGCGGCTGGAGGACCCCTGGCTGTGGCCGCCCCGCCCATTTGTGGAGCACCCGGCTGGCGCCCTCCCAGAGCTGTGTCCTCCAGCTGGGAGCTGGGCCCACCCAATCAAATCCGTGCCCAGACCGGATGGGCAATGGGACCAGGTGACGGAGCAGGGCTCAGGCCGGCTACCTGGCAGAGGACCCCACTTACAGGCCATGTGGCCTTGGGCAGGCGAGTTTGCCTCTCTGAGCCTCACGTGCCTCATCTGGGAAGCAGGAAGTACATCGGAGCCCAGGAATCATGCCCGGCACGGTGCTGGGCCTAGGCAGGGACTCAGTAAACAAGAGTGTTGTTCAGTCGCTCAGCCGTGTCCGACTCCACGACCCCATGGGCTGCAGCACGCCAGGCCTCCCTGTCCATCACCAACTCCTGGAGTTCACCCAAACCCATGTCCACTGAGTTGGTGATGCCATCCAACCATCTCATCCTCTGTCGTCCCCTTCTCCTCCTGTATCAGGGTCTTTTCAAATGAGTCAGTTCTTCTCAGGTGGCCAAAGTACCAGTTTCAGCTTCAACATCAGTCCTTCCAATGAATATTCAGGACTGATCTCCTTTAGGATGGACTGGTTAGATCTCTTTGCAGTCCAGGGGACTCTCAAGAGTCTTCTCCAGTCCCCAGTTATCTAAACCTATTAACAGCTTGACAGCGGGCAGGAAGCCCCACTTGAGGCTGAGGCAGGCGAGCGGATAGCTGGAGCTGGGTTAGCAAGGTCACGGGGGCGGCGATGGCGGGAGGACCTGAGAGTCTCAAGAGCAGCTGGGGGGGACTTCTCTCGTGGCCCAGGGGTTAAGACTCTGCGCTTCCAATGCAGGGGGTGCGGGTTCGATCCCTGGTTGGGGAACTGAGATCCCTGGCACCACGCAGGGTGGCCAAAAAACAAACAAAAACAGAGAGACCCGTCTCCTCCAACCCTGCGAATGCTCAGGGTTCCCACGCCAGGGATGGCACTTCCCCTGGGACCCTCACTGACACCCCTGTAAACCCCGGGATGGACTCTGGCCCCGTCCAGCAGCCCCACTCAGCCCTGCTCAGCAGCAGGGACTGTAGCTCTCCCGCCCAGAGCACCCCAGCCACCACCTGCTCCGCCGAGGGGCCTTGGCGGAAGCGTGGGGCCTGCTCCGGACGCGAAGGCTCGTGGGCACATGTGGGCAGTGCCCAGCAGGCACCACACTCCACCCGCCACCTTCTCTCCCTGGAGAGCTGCCCTCCTCCGGGGCCACCTCTGCCCCCTTTTTCCTCTCTCCAGGGTCGGCCAGGCCGTGGAAAGCCTTCTTCACACACCCGAGTGACCGCCTAAGTGCCGACTCTGTCGGCCCAGGAGACGGGAGAGGACAAGGGCTGAGGCTGTGGCCTCAGGCAGGCCTCCATCCTGCGTACCCCACCGTCCCCGGCCCAGAGGGGCCAGAGGGCACCTTACCAGCTCTGAAGCCGGCGGAGGGCTCGGGCCTGGCCCACGCCACCGGACACAGCCCGGAGCTCTGGAGGGCAGCGGGTTGCCCACATGCTGAACCCCAGGGGAAGAGCCCTGCCTGGCACATTCCTCAGCCAGAGGCTCCAGGCTCAGCCGGGACCAAAGGGGGCCAGCTGGTGGCACACAAGCCTGCGCCAGGCTCTGAGACTGAGATCGGGTGGCAGACGAGGACAGACGGGAAAGGCAGCAGCCCCGGGCAAGGACTGCAGAGACACAAAGAACCCGGAGCAAACAGCGACCACTGAAGCGCGGGGCCTGCTCCAGACGCGGAGGCTCGTGGGCTGGCGTGAGCACAGGCGGCGCATGCACGGCCGCGTGCACACTGCTGAGCACGTCCTGGCGGCCAGGACGGCGGAGGGCTGGGTGGAGGGGCGGCAGGAGCAGGCGACGTGGGGTCAGGGAGGAGGCAGGCCGAGGGCTGTGGGCAGAGAGACAGCAGCACCAGAGCCAGGCTACAACTCGAAGGCAGAGGGAGTCTCCCTTTCGGGCTGGGCCCTGGCCCCCGGGGCCCACCAGGCCAAAGCAGCAGGACGCGCCCAGGGCCAGGCTCCACCAGCGTTCGCCACAGGACCAGCAGGGCACGCGTGACAACTCGGCAGGTCAGCAGTGGAGCTGCACTGGCCTGTGGCCGATGCCCCATCGCCACCCCTGTGCTCGCGGGGGTCTCAGCTGCACGGCCCGGACGGTTGGCGCGCCCCTGGACCCTCAGCATCCCGCACGCCGCCCCGTGCCAAGGGGACAGTCCAGACCGGAGGGCACACAGGCAAGCAGGGCAGACGAGACCTTGGAGTCCCACCCCCGCCTGCCCTGACTCCTGGCAGGCAGACCGCTTCCTGTGGGGCCATCTCCTCACCTGGGAACGGGGAGAGGCGGAATGCCTGCCCCCACACGTGGGGCTGACGCAAGAACGCCGCCGAGAAGAGCCCCGACGTCTCAGCCAATAAAACTGAGGGTGGGGGCGGACAGAGGGGCCTCGTGGGGGGCGGGGGACACTTGACCCCCGTGTGGTCCCCTCACAGAGCAGAGCACTGAACTCGGAAGGCCGGGGGCCAGGGAAGATGCAACCCGCTGGAGGCGCCCCGAGGCCTTAGCCGTTCACTCTAGAAGGGGCTGAAACCCTATCTCGGGTTTTATTGCTGAAGGTGGACTCCCAGGCCTTAAACCCTGCAGCCATCATCAGGCAGGGCCAGCCTGGCGTCCTCTGAACCCCCAACTGGGGTGGCCACGAAGGACCCACGAAGCAGTCAGCCCAGAAAATGGCTCGGGACAGGAGGGGACCAGCTCCTCCGGTACCTCATGTCCTTTGCTGCCCGCGGGAGATGCGGGCTGGTGGAGCAAGGTCTCACCCTTGGCCAGTCTCCACCCTGGCCCAAGCTCCGCCAGGGGCCCCACCTGGGACCCATCATATACCAGGACGGCCTCCGTGCCAGCCAGCCATCCATGACTGAGGTGGCCCCTGGAAAGCACCCCGGGAAGAAACCAGGAAGAGCTGTGACTGTGAAACAAGGGGCTTGATGCCAACTGATGGCCTGGGCCAAGGTTCTGAGGCTTTTGCAAGAAATCAAAAAACAAAGGGCAGAGAAAAAGTGAACATCTCATCATGAGTTTGGGGACCCCAGCCCTGCCACCCCAAGGAACCAAGCCGTGGCTGAGCTCCTGAAAGTGCTCGGTCAGCCTGTGGCCCCAAGGTGTGACCATACGCGCGGCTCAGCCTCCGATGGCGCTCGGCGATCAGGTCCAGTCCTGCCTGTTTACCCGCACCCTCCCCCATGCTCCCCGTGGGCATGCTGGCCCAGATGCGGCCGCTCCAGCTCACTCCCGGCTGGGAGGTTACATAAGAGCAGCTCCACACAGCAGCGTGGACCTGGGAGGTCCTCGGGACACAGCAGGGAGCAGGAGACGGTGGACCTGCCAGAGGGAATGAAATCGTTGTGCTCGGGTGAGAAGCATGTTCCCGACAAGGCCCGTCATTCACCTTCAAAGCTGGAGGTACCTGGACCCCACCTGAGATGCAGAGTCTGTTAAAGCCAAGATTCCACAGACTGCAAATGAGTTCATCAGTGATAAGGACAGTCAATTCCTTACTACAGGGCAGCAAGTAAACTTGTGTAAACCAAGCAACCACCCCACCCCGCAGAGATGTGAATGAAGGAGTGGGTGCCTGATGCCGCCAAGTTAATGCTGTCCCCTCCCCTGAGCCCGGCGGCCCCTCAGGAAGCCCAGTCGCCCACTCACACCCCCAAGCCCCCGCGCACTCGGCACACACTGTGCTCGCCTGCCAGGGCCTCCAGCCCGGCTCTCGCGACAAACCGCCTCCGTCTCCCGGGTGACTGCCTGTGGTGCCTGGTTGGGGGCTCGGGCAGGGCCCGAAGTTCTGGCTCCGGGAGTCCTCTGACGACGCCTGGTGTGCCTCCTGTCGCAAATGGTCTGGCCTGAGCGGGGAGCCACATAAACTGGACATCGAAACCAGGGAGGCAGGAAGCAGAGTGGCGCATGGGGAGCTGAAGGAGGCGGCCACTGCAAGCTCTCCCTCCCTGCAAGCCCTTGCTCGCGTCGGCCTTGCCCTGCGATCTGGGGAGCTCACAGGGGCCCTGCTGCCTCGAGGAGACAGCTGCTGCCCACCGACATGGGGAAGCACGGCTCCTGGCCCCAGGAGGCAACTGCCACAGCGGTTCAGGGCACGGCCTCAGGGGCACAGACCTACGCTCCAGCGGTGACCAGCTGGGGGGCCTTGAGCAAGCGATGCAGGTTCACAGTGCCCTTGGCAGAGCTGTTAAAAGACTAGAAATCACACACACACGGGCCTGGCAGAGAAGGCGCTCATAAGGGGCAGCTCCTCGTCATTCTAAGTCTGCCCCAGGCCTCTCCCAACGTGGCAACCCCGCAGAGACGCTGCCGAAGGATTGCCAATTCGAATGCCAAACACCCTCTGCTACAGAAAGACCAGCGCCCAACCGTGCTGAGCGCACCTTCGGCCGGGGACTAGAAAATCACGTGTCTTTGGGCTCCAGCTCTTCAGGCCCAAACAATGACGAGAGAAGCCAAGGCATTTATTTCAGAGAAGATCACAGCTGTCAAACGCAGTGCCCCAACTTGCTGGCTGAGGACAGACAGGCTCCATTTGGCGCCAAGAGACCGAGAACATGATACATACGGAGCTCCCTGCCGACGCCGGCAAGGAGACGTACTTGGCCAGTGTCACCGAGGAGGGGCTTGAGTGCAGGCAACACCTCCCTCTCCAGCGGGCATGACGTCACTCGTTTATTTCTCACATGTGCACGCGCAGGGGCTCAGTGGGCCGGGACAACTCATGGCTCCCAGGCATGTGCAGGTCCTTCGGCAGCCTGGGTCACAGACAACTTCAGAGCTAGCGCACCACACGCACACGAGACACAACAGGAAGCCTAAGATCCCACGCCACTCCAGGAGCGAGGGGAGGGGGGCAGCGACGCGGCGCCCCAGGGGACCGCGTGGGAGGAGGGACACCGAGGGCGCAGGCAGGCAGCTTCTGTCTCTGTCGACCGGCCTCCGCGTGCGGCTCAGGGCACTGAGTTCAGCAGGTCCTTCAGGAAGCTCTCTGCATCCGTGACTTCTGACAAGAGACCTGGAAAACAGGCGGGGGCTGCTTAGCCGCGGCATGCACGGCCCAGCCCGAGTCACGGCGGCCGCGTCCTTGTGGAGAACACAGGGTCCCCCGACGAGCTCCAACCAGCTCACCGGAGCCCAGAGACGGCCGGGAGACAGTCACCGAGCAAACACTCGCTTGCCGGTCAGGGGCGCCGTGCTTATGATCTCCCAAGAGTGGAGATGCTAAACCTGGGTTCCTGGGCCCTGCAGGGAGGCTGCAAGTCCACAGCGCACAAAGGAGGAGGGTCTCTGGAAAGCGTCTCTGCGGCCTTCAGCATATTTCAGAGGGACCGGAGGCCAAGGAAGGCCGACCCCAGCGCCCTCGGGGGCTGGGACCCAGCCCCTGGTCCAGGGCCTGGTGCCAGCGGCCAGTGCTCAGGAGCTCCGTTCCCTCCACCGCCAGATGGGGGGCCAGGGATCAGACGAGGCCAGTCTTGGAAAAGTGCCGTGGGCACAGCATCGGGCCCCTGCAACCCTGCCCCTCCCTCACAAACAGGGTTCACATTTGACCACCGTGGGGCCGTCAACCCGCAGGCCTGGCCAGCGCTCAGACAGAGGTGTCTCCCGGCAGCCCCGCTAACGTAGGGAGAGTGACTCCCATCGGTTCTTGCTGGTTTTGGAAGGTGTTTCTGTCCTTGCGTTTGAAGAGGGTATGTCTGATGTTCTGAAATTTTCTACCAGTTTGAACAAAGCAATAAAGCCAGGCTGTGAACGCCTGTGCTCGGAGGGCATGGGGCAGAGGCTCCCACCCCACGTGACAGGGCCTTGCTCTCCCTGCCCGGGGCTGACGCGAAGCCCCTCCTTCCCATGCCCACACCCTCCTCCTCTGGCCCAGACTCTGCCATTCTGGAGATGCTCTGCAGACCCCTGGGCGGCATGCATGGCACTGGGCCCTGAGAACACAGACACAGGACTACCTGTTCTCACTCAGGACTGCCTACCGATGAAAAGCAAAGAGTGCAGCCAAAGTGAAGTGTCCAGGCCGAAAAGACTCTCCTGAGAGCACCGAGTGAAGTGAACCAAGAGATGCAGGTGGGCAGCGCCAAGCCCTGATGCCCAGACGACACGGGGGGCGGCAGGCCCGCAAAGGCAGAAAGGGCACCCAGCCCACAGGAGCGGGGCAGGCGCAGCCCCGTGCTCTGGCTCTGGCCGGGGGCAAGGCTGCGGCCTCAGGGGGCGCGGGGCCTTCGTCCCGGGTGGGTTTTCTCAGCGCTGGCCCAAGGCCCCTCCCCTTGCTGTCACCTGCTGCGTCATGAAATCAAACAAAGTGTGATGTTTACAGTTGGTACAACAGGTTCGTTGCCTACAGACTGTACACCAGAAGACAACAGTGGACTTCAGTTCCCCAGTGGGGTGAGGACCTGTCTGAGGACATCGCGGGGACGGCAGGTCGAGGTGCTGCACTGTACCCACAAGCAGAGCTGTTCTCTGCCCTCCTTCGATACTACTTCTCTCAGGAATCAGAGTTGGTATCACCCACACCTCCCCAGGGGGCAGCTGGGACATATGATGTCTGGATCCCCAAGAGGCAGGAGGAAGACAGGCAAGCTCCATGTTAATTCTGTGAACTGTTATAAATAGTCAGGAAGCCAAAGGCACTCCAGTGCTTTTTCCAGGCATTCCCATTGGGAACCTGTTCAATCATCAAAGCCTCGGTTATCCCACCTATAAAATGTGCATAGCCACAGCTCACCTCACACTGGGATGCCCTCCGTCCTGGGGAAGCGGGTGCGCTGCACACAGCGCCTGGGCTGAAGTGAGCCCCATGTCGCAGCTGCATCTCGTTAACCAGCGACCGGGCAGGTACACACCTCTTCCGGACCTCGTGGGGGTCGCCCACAGGCTGGTTCTCGCCTGTTTTTCCCCACGTATGAAGATGAAAGCAACGGCCAGCCCCACTACGGTCTGTGAAAGATGAAAACCCTTGACACTGACCGGCGGCGTCGAGGAACTCCGAGAAGGTCTCCACTGGCATGAACTCCTCCTGGAAGGCCTTCAGGGCCTTGTCGGCGGCCTCGTGGATGGGCATGTCGTTGTGGCGGATGTACTCGGCGAGGGAGCAGGACCAGCCTCCCTCCGTGTTGCTGGTCGGCACCTTCTACAAGAAGCAACAGGAGACAGGCCGGGCGGTCACCGGGGCCCCAGCCCAGGCAGGGAGGACGCGCGCCCTCCTGTCACACCCACATTTTCCCTGGAGGACGCATTCTGCTTCCAGGAGCAACACCACTTTTGACCACTCCTCTCACAGCCCCTCTCAGGCACGAGTCCTGGGAACCTACAAGCCTCGACAGGCGACACGCCCTCCCCTCCCCACACCTGCACTTCCCCAGGAAAAGGGGCTCGTCAACACGGTTTAATTGAGCTGTTTCACCCAGATGATGGAAGGAGCCAGCTGTAAACCCTCTGAGTCTCTCAAGGCAGAGAGGAGGGACCCTATTATGAAGGTGACCAAAAAGTTCATTCAGGTTTTTCCGCACTATCTCATGGAACAAACTTTTTGGCCAAGCTAACATAAGCTGGGCTGGAATAAGTTACACTCACACAAGGCAAGGGACTTGACCCAAGAAAGGGACAAGAGCAACCAGCACGAAAGGGTGACTCTGGGAGGGGTGGGGGCACCCGCCTGAAGGACAGGGTCTGCAACAGCAGGAGACAGGGCCCAGGAATGGAATGGAAAGGGACAAGAGCAACCAGCACGAAAGGGTGACTTTGGGAGGGGTGGGGGCACCCACCTGAAGGACAGGGTCTGCAACAGCAGGAGACAGGGCCCAGGAACGGAATGGCCATGGGTAGAAATGCAGTCACGGACAGGGGTCTAAGCCACTGGAAACCCTCCCCACGGTGGGTGGGTGCCACCTGTTTCTCAGGGGAGCTGGTGGAGCCGGAGGCCAAGGCAGGGCCAGACCCCCTACACAGATGCCCGCATGCCTGCCAAGCCCAGCCACGCTCCCAGGGGCCGCCTTACCTTAAACATGTTGTAAATGAGATCGACAAGGGCCCAAAAGAGAAGGGAAGAGCGATACACTGAGTAGTCCTTCAACGCCTTGTCTGTCAGCCTGGAAAAGTGTCAAATCTCAGGTCTGTGGAGGCCTAGGGAGAGACTCCCGAGGAGAGAGCCCAGCGCTCTGGGAGCAGGGAAGGACCCTGGGAGTCATGCCCCCCTCCACCCAGCCCCCTCAGCCATCTTCTCAGAGGGAAGCAACTGGGGCCAGAGCTGCTGAGGCACTGGGGCCTGTGGCTCATTCACCACACAAGATGTCCTGTGCGAGGCACCTTGGCCGTGACCCTGCTGAGTCAGGGGAAATGGGGCAGAGGGGGAGAGAAGCCGCAGGCGTGGTGGCCAACAGGCTACTGCCCCCAAGAGACGAGGCGGAGCCCACGCTCCTCTGGGTTCAGCCCCACACATGCTCTCAAACTTGACGGGATCTAATAAGTGAGGGAGGAAACAAAGGCTCTGCTTCAGCCCCTACGTTCCCACCAGCAGAATTTTTACCTAAACCAGACACACACAGGAACTCATCAACCACGTGCCGTGTTGAAAAACAGAAGCTGGTGGAAAGCTGGTTTTGAGCAACAGTGACTACTGGGACAGGAGCTGCAAACACCCCGACACTTCCTAAACCCCGGCGTAATCCCAGAGCTGCTCACCACACCCCTGGGTTCCTGACCTGCATCGCTGTCACCTAACCCAGCGATTCAGTTCAGGACCAGAGAGCAGCCAGGAATGCCAGGGCACTGGTGACAGCAGCGTCCACCGCCTACTCAGCAGAGGCTCTGGGTCTCAGGAATGATTACAGAAGACAGAGCCACCGGGAAACCCAGGGAGGCCAGTCCTCTCTGCACAGGGAGTGAGGTGCCAGTGCCTGGATGCAGTGTCTACAACCCAAGATCTAGGATAGGTGTTGTCTGTAAAGGCTAGAGGACCTGTCATGGAGAGTCTACCCCCGAAACAGAGTCTGCAACCAAAAGGACCAGACTCAGTGCTGAACTGTGCATGCACGCACACGTGTTTATAAATGCTAGACTCATAAGACAAGCACACATGTTATTCATTTAGAGGCTAAAACCACACTGTGCGTGTGGGCCTGAGTGAAGGGACTAACCAGCACAGCACAGGCTGCCTTCAGTAACGTCTGAGCCGGTCACCAGAGTAAGGGGACGAAGGGGGACGGCTCTGCTTGCCAAAGCGCTGCCTGCACCCCCCAACCCCAGCCTCTCCAGAGCGCCCGCCTCCGCCCCTCCACACCTGCCCTCAGTAAACGTCTGAGCCGGTCACCAGAGTAAGGGGACGAAGGGAGATGGCTCTGCTTGCCAAAGCGCTGCCTGCACCCCCCAACCCCAGCCTCTCCAGAGCGCCCACCTCCGCCCCTCCCACAGCGCATGCGCACACCCAGCCCGAAGGGAGCCTGTTGCGGGGTGGGCCTGGAGGCAGGACGAGAGCTCTCTCCCAGCAGGTCTGCGTGCTGGCAGATGGCAACAGGAGAGGCTCTGACGGACACCTAGGAAAGTCCCAGGCTTAAACGCTTGCAAGTTCCTCGCAGACTTTTTCCTGAATGTGAAACCCACAGGAGAAAGCAACTTTGTGCAAATTCCCAGATTCTGTGTACCTGCCGCCTCCCCCCGCAACGGACTCAAGAGGAAGCCGCTGGGCAGCACTGCCCGACCTCCGGGGGCCCCTCGCATGCCCTCCTCGGGGGAGCCCTGCTGCTCTGCCGGCCCGCTCACACCCCCACGCCCCGCCTGCGCTGCTCCTTCTCGGAGCTCTTTTGCCTTGGTGGCAGGAATCCGGGGTGGCCCTGCCCGACTTAATTATTTAAGGCTCATTAGTGAAGGTGACTAAACTGCTACACAGAAAATGGCAACTCATGAGCCAGCTCACACTGGATTTCCTAATTAAGCTGTGACCAAATCGGCTTTTCCGTAACTGCCTGGGACACTAATGAATGCCAGTCTCCTAAATGAAAGCCGCACAGCTCCCGTGGGCTCGGGTTTCACACCTGTCACCGAGGGCCTGTGCCCAGCGCACAGCCACTCTGCGCCGTGGACGCGGGCCGAGCCTGCTCACCCACAATTCAGCACCGCCCACATCCAACTTTCTGATTCCTAGGAGCGAGCTAAGGGCTAGGATTCCTCAGCGATTCTTGAACAACAACAAAGTGAGCTAAATATTAATGCCTCGGGCTCTTGGGAAACCCTGGGAAGTGCCTGGTCTGGAATGGGGCCGGGGGCCGGGCAGGACTCTAACAGAGGCCGGGGCAGGCTGGATCCACCCGCGGAGCTCCAACCTGCTCTCTGGGCCATGAGGTGCCCACGAACAGCAAGGGGATAAATCGGAGCAGACGGAGGTGGAGACACCAGGTGTGCAAACTCAGGCCCACGGCTGTTTCCACTTGGTTTGTCACTACTGGGGCCCAAGAGCTCCTCCTCTGCGCCCTTGTTGGAAATGTCCCCTTAAATCCTAGATACATGAGGACAGACCTACCCAAAGCGAAGCAGCTTTCCCTCAAGGGGCAGGAGCAAGCCGCCAACCCACACCCTACTCTGCAGCCTGGGCACACGGACTGCGGGGGCCACCCCGGGCTGAGAGCCGCGTCACGGGGCCCCCTAGGCGTGCGGGAACCCACGCGGTCCTTACAGAGGGCTTCTCGCTGTTGTCGTCTGCAGTTGTTTCCCTCAGGACACCTCCCTGATGACCCAAATCATAGCACAGGGTCATGAAAATGAAGAACACTTCCTTCCTGAAATGCCCTCCTTCTTCGGGAGGTATCCAGTAGCAGAGACAGAGAAAAGGTTCGTGGAACGCGGAGCAGAGGGGAGAGAAATGTGACCAAAGAGAGATGACGTGTTTTCACTGTCAGAAAAGCAGCTCCGCGAGCATGGCCCGGAGGCTTTGCTAGTTTAAGCCGGGCCTAGCAAGATCTGGAAAACCGGGCTACCTGTCCCAGCCACCTGCCAGCCCGACCTCTTCTGAGAAGCTTCACGCGGTGCCTGGCTGGCTTCCTCCCTGAGGAATTTCGCAGAGGTGAGCCCAGCTCACTCCTAGAGGCTGAACACCTGCCCCAGAGGCGGCTGAAACTCTCGGTGAGACAGTCCGAGTGGGGTCAGGGTCAACCAAAGGCTAACGAGCTGCCTCCTCTCAGCACCTGACATTCAGCCAGCTTCTCCAGGGTGGCTTTCAGAGCCCAGGCAACAGCCTCCTGAGCAGAGGCTTCCCGAATCGAGCACTGACCTGGTGGCTCCCCCTGGAGATACTGCCCGGGCCTGAGAGGTCACCAGCAGCCTCCGCAGGATTTCCACGCGGACGGCTCGCCACTTCTCTGGGGGCAGGACGTGCAGGGCCAGGACCGTGAAATAGTGGGGCCCGTCCACTTCGAAGGCACTCTCCACCCACTTCTCCTTGGGCTGCTCCAGAAAGCCCTGGAGGTTCTTCTCCTCTCGGGATGTTGCTCGGGTTCTGGAAGAAAGGGGACATCCTGAGGGCAGGGCAGACGCCGGCCCGAGCAGCAGGAGCGGTGAGGGTGTGCCCGGCTTCCCGCTGGGAAGCCTCCTGAACCGTCCCTCCCGCCCCTTTCCAAGCGGAGCAGCCGCCCCCCAAGTCCCTCTCAGTGGCATCCTCCTCACCCCCCACCCCTAGTCCAGCTCCGCACAACTCCAACGTGCACGTGACCAGCACTTTCACGAGCACTCCACCGTCCCAGTGTCCCGATGACCCTGGAACGTGGCGGCCAGCGCCTCTTTACCAGGGCATCTGAAGGCCTGGGGGGTGAGGGGACGTGACTCAAGTCACCGGTCTGTAGCCTCTGACTGAGCCCATGGCCCACAGGCCCCGACTCCATGAGCCTCAGTACAGCTAATAACTGTTCACACGGCACTGGCCCCGGGGTCCCTCCCAGGCTATTCAGGTTTGCTCTCTTACGGCTCTCGGGCCCTGTCCCCTTCCTTAGACTAGAGTCTTCCCAGCGCGGCCTGCTCCCCGTTGCCACGCCTCTGCACGGCATTAACAGCGGCGATTGTCCACTTCCCCGCCAGGTGCGTTCTAAGGTCATCTCGTTCGATCCTCATGACAACCCAGGGAGACAGCTACCCCCTCAGTGTTACAGGAGGGACTGGGGTCTGAGCAGGCCATCCGGCTCCGCCTCCCCAGCATGGATCCCCACTCTCTCTGCCAGGAAGCTTCCGCCAGCCACTGGATGGGCCCTGGAGGCCACCGTGCCCTCATGACCCGGATGGCGCGCTCAGACCCAGAGGGCCTGCTGCCCTTTATAACCTTGTGGAGGGAAATAAAAACACACGGGGGACACGGACGCAAAGTCAGCCGGCCTGCGGACGGCGCTGCCGGAACTGGACGGGGTGGGTGGGGGCGGTGCAGGCTCAGCGGGCCCTCCTCCGCTCCACGGACAGAACGTGCTGGGACGGGAACACTGGACTCGGAATCGGGAGCCAGAAGCTCCGTGCCATCGCAGGACCCGCTCAACTCCGCTGGCTTGTGGTGTGCGTGACACCCTCACCTTCACATGCCAAGGCGGGAGCCCTGCTCAGCCAGCCCCGTGACCAAGCTCACACGCCGTGAGCCCGTGAAGGAGGGAGGCGGCGCCTCTCCATGTGGCTGCCGGCTCAGCCCTCACTGACCGGAACGCGGGACACAGGCCCCCCTGTCCCCCGCTGAGGGGCCGGAGCCTGAGTCACGCGCGTCTGCCGTGGGAGACACAAACACGCCTGAGGCCGCCGGCTCTGTTCCGCCAGGCAAAGCACACAGCCTCTCCAGGTCCGCTGCGCTCCCCGGGGCACGGTGCAGCCCCTGCCACCTCACAGCTGCCAAGAAGAGACAAGGGCCCCTCAGAGGCCCCTCAGAGGCCCACAGCCGGGCACGGAGTGCTGCTCGGGCCTGAGGCACCGCGAGGGTGGTGGGAACGCTCTGGCTGTCAACAACGCAGGCTGCCTCCTCGGTCCAAACAGATGAGCGGGTGAGGTCATGATGGGTGGAGACCCACCAGCGCCTAACAATGAAGACTGCCGTCCCCAGGGCGGCCTTCTACCTCACAGGGAAACGGGAGGGAAGGAGAAAATCAGTCTGCTGAAGACCAGGAAGGGTAAGAGAACAATTGCCCTGTCGCTAAGCTGAGTGCAGCTGCCTCGGGTGGACTGTGCTCAACCTCTCCACCCGTCAGCACCAGCCCCGCGGACGGGAGGCTCTCACTAGACCGGGCCCGAAGGCATGGCCCCATTTCAGCCAAATCGAGGAGCTAAGCACGTTCCATCTCTCAGCTGGCGTTTTAAAGCAGGGCAGACCACTGACGACTCTCTGCCGTCTCAGGGCCCCCGGCCACTCCCAGCGTACACCCCAGTGAAGACACCTGGGTTTTCTCCTGGGCTACCTTAAACAAGCCCTCTCCCCTCACAGTCGCCAGAGCCTCACTCACTGGAGAGGAAACAGGGACAGCAGTCCAGTCTCCACTTACGGATACCCGGTCTGTGGTCCTGCTGCGTCCTCCAGCCGTGACACCTCACTGGGAACAGCCTGTCCGCCCTGGCCCAGGGTGCCCCCACCCAAGGGAACATTCTCACAAGCTGGGGCTACACTGAAGCAGAAGCTTCGACGGTCTGGCCTCTCCACTCCCTGCTCCCGCTCCAGCCAAAGGCCAGTCCTAGGACGCAGCCCTCGGAGGGAGCCGAGACTGCAGTGGAGAAGGAAGCGCCTACCGCTTCGTCCTGAGTGACTGCACAAAGACCAGCGCTCCCACTGCAGTAAACGCGCCCGGGGGTACGCACGTGTTCAGCACGTAGAGCACCGTGTGTACGATGTACGGGATCAGGTGGATGTTGCTCTCGCGGCCGCCCCCGCCCGTGTCCGCACTGAAGGACTGCTCCATGGCGAAGCGCAAGAACAGCAGCTTGATGTCGTGGATGTTGAGCTGGTACGTGGGCTCCCGCTGGCCCGTGCACTCCTGGAGGTAAGTGTTGTGCCTGGGGGAAGGGGACAGACAGCGAAGTGGGAGCCAGCTCCGCGGCCAGGACCGGCCTTGCTGCCCCCGCCGGCCGCGTGGGTGCAGAGGTCACACCGAGGCCAGGGAGAGCAGAGGACGGGCAGGGCTGGGGGCGAGCGCGGCACCCTTTCATTTCTGCTGTGACTGAACGTGATGTTCAACAAGCTCTGAGGAGAACGCACTGGTCTGGGGAGCCATTCCTTGAGAGACTAACGTCATAGAACGTATTGTGACCACAACTGGAAGTACATTTTGGAAGAAGAAATGTAGGACTTATCCACTCTGCCAAGGTGATCTATCCATAAGCATCATCCACTCAACCTCCAAAAAAAGAAGGTTTTTCCATGGTGAATATATGTCACCATCTACCTGGACTCTGCTCAATTAACTCTGGGCCTCGGTTTCTTCCCCTGTAGAATGCGTGTAACGACGGCACACAGTGAGCAGTTCACCGCAGCCCGTCTGCCAAGGACCTGATCCCTGAGCTCAACAACGGGACTCAGGACGCGCACCGCTGTCCTAGACACCTGTGGGAGACGAGGGCCTCAAAGAGGGCTCCGCAGCTGCACTCTGGATTTTAGGACAACGGCAGCTTTGAAAGTAGCCCGATATTCCCCAAGCTGATAAACTATTTTCATTATTTAAAACTCAGAGGAACGGGAAGTCAACTCTGGGAAATTCTGGCCTCGAGGATCAAGTCAGGGGTCCTGTGTCCTGAGTCCTAAGATCAGCAAAGAAGGGCAGGCAGCAGAAAGCCAGAGACTCCTCCCGGGGCCCAAGGAGCTGAGGGTGCAGGGTCCTCCCAGCAGAGTCACTCCTGCTCCAGGCAGCTCCTGTGAGCGAGCGAGGATGGACATGGATTTCCAATGACGGGGCTGAGCCGATGGCTGATCTTCCTCCACCTCCTGGGAAACCCCCTCCACCTTTCTTTGGCCACACCACACGCCCCACCCAGGGCCTGAACCCGTGCCCCTGGCAGTGAAAGCACAGAGCCTAGCCACTGGACCACCAGGGAAGCCCGACCCCCACTTCTCCATCGCGCCCCCTGCTCCACACGCACCTTGCCAGGCAGGTGGCAAACGCCGACTCGGGGACGTGGGGCCCCCAGACCGGAAGGAGCCCGTTGCACTTGGTGTTGGCGTTCTGCAGGGCGGCACTTTCCCACTCCTCCCGGCCTCGAGCCAGCCTAGATTGGGAGGAGAGCAGGGACCAGAGAGTGACTACTGACTCTACAGAGGGGCAGCCGCTTGTAACCACGAGATGGTAAATGCCGGACCCACAGCCTCCATTAGGCAAGACTGCTCTCACCAGCCCTGGGCCAAAAGCCAAGTGCATTTTCCCAGGAATGGTTCTTGGGCCTATATGGCTGAAGGCAGGACACCCTACTGCCCAAAGCGTTAAGGGACAGAATAAAAACATCAGGGCTGGCAGCCCCACCCTCTCCCAGGCCAGGGCCTCCAGCAAGCTGCCTGCTCCCCCTCTGCAGCCCCCGGTTGGGGACAGAGGAACACATGGGGGAGGCCTGTGGGAGTGGCCCCGCAGGAAGCAGGCCCACCTGACGGCCGCCAGGTGGCAATCGTAATGCACGATGTTAAAGTGGGACACGGTGCTGTAGCCCTGCTGCTTCCGGGGCTTGTTCTCCATCTCCTCCAAGGCGACCCGCTTGGTGAAGGTGTAAATGCCCAGGACCTTAGTGGGCTGCAAAGACAAGGAAAGAGAAGGAGAGGTGAGGAAAGCTCCACGGCAGGCTTTGGAAGGAGGGGAAGCTGAGCAGAGGGAACCCTGGGGGCTATATTCCCACGAAGGGCTGGGTTCATGAGTACGGAACGGTGAGCCCTGCAGCCCCTTGGCTCCGCATTTGGCAGGGAACAGCCCCGGTGAAACGAGCATGGTGGGGAGCAACCAGAATAAGGTGGATGCTGGGCAGACAGGGGCAGAAACGCAAGGTTGAACCGTCCTTTTCTTTCTGCAGCCTTCATCTGAAAATGAAGAAAAAAGCGCCTTCCTGGTCAGTCGCTTGTTTTCCAAAACTGATCAGAAAGCCCCAAGGAACCTGTCACCTCGGGACTTACAGGCCTGGAGCCCCGCAGCCTGCCCGTCAGCAGGCCGGGGAGCGAAGCAGTCAGCTCGTGCTGGAGAGGAAGAGGGCACCCCCGAGGCCTCGGGGCAGCACATGGTCACCTGCTGCACTGCTCCCAGGTGGTAGAGCGAGTCTGGGGGCGCCGAGAACGCTAAGGTCCTGACCCTCTCGCCAGCTCACCTGCACGGGGGCAGCATGGTGTCTTTTAACAGACCCGGCTCTGAACTGGCCTAGAATTCTGCCTTTGCTACGGGTACTGTTTCCTCATCCACAGATGACAGCTTTTCATTACACATTTAAAGATAAAATGACCCAGGGGACATAACAGCTCTGAACACAAGGCCTGGCACAGGGTGGGACTCAGTGAGCGGCAGCTGCTGCTGCTGCTGAGGACTGTCCAGATCAGCCTGCCTCCCGCCTCTGAAGAGGACGGCTGGTCCTCGGCCGTGAGCCCCCGGTGGGCCCGGCAGCGCACCTGGAACTTGTAGCCCTCCCTGCATATGCAGCACGTGAGGCCCGGCTCCTCGATCAGCTCCTCCATCTGCTTCAGCAGCGCAGTCTTCGTCACCACCTGCCCCTTCTCGTTGGTCTGCAAGGGGGGCCGGGGGTGGGTCAGATGTGGCTGCGACCCGCCCTCCCCGCGGGCCCCGGACACGCGGGCACATGCTGACCCTCTGCATGTGGGAAGGATGGCTGCGCTGAGAGGAAACCCCTTTAGCTGGCCTCTAACGAGGGTACAGACCCAGATTCCCCTGCTCTTCTCTCCCTGCAGGAACCACTGAAGCAGAGGAAACCATCCGGCTGGAACCCTGGCCAGTGGCCGCCTGCCACCAGAAAGGCCCCTTTCTTTGTGCCAGCAAGACCAGGCCTGGGCTGCGGCATATGATTCATTTACTGTTCCCATGAGAGTTTTGAATCTGCTGACACTGGAGTTTGCCGGGTGGAAAAGGTCTCACAGGACTGCGGCCTCCTCCAAGGTGGGGCAGTGAGGACAGCCCGGGGCCCCTGTGTCACACAGACCTAGGTTCAAACGCCTGCCAGCTGCATATCAGCTATGCGCCCTGGCCTGCTTACTGCACCTCTCAGCCCCAATTAGTTCCTCTGAAAAATGGGTGTAATATCAACCTCACAGACCCACATGAGGGGCTTAAATAAAATCTTAACAACGGTTATCACCATTTCTAAGGTTTCTGTAAATCTGAGCCGTTTAGCCTCTGAGTCTTCTCTGCAGAGCAGAACAGTGAGAGTCACATCTCTAAGGCAAAGTGTCGGGCAGGGTGCCTCACACCGCACCTCCCAGCCTGCACCTGCACCATGCCCGACCCCAGCTCCTGAAGCTCTAAGCACGCACGGCTGTGCCATGGCCAGCCCCGGTCAACAGGGCAGGGACCCGGGAAGGCTGTACCGTCATGCCCAGCGTGCCCAGCGCCTTCTGCCGCATGGCCATGGCCATGCGCTTCTTCTCAGCCCGGGTCTCCCTGCGGGCCGCGTCGATCTTCTTGTTCACGTCGGGGTGCTCCCGCAGCGCCTCCAGCAGGTTCTCAGCCAAGGTCCCAATGCCCTCGTCACTGGACACCTGCTCCAGTTTATGCAGGTTGGTGATGGAGTCGGTTCCAATCAGAACCTGCCAAAAACGGACCAGAGAGCTGAAGGCCACCAAGTACACAGGCAAGGGTTCTTCTCAGGAGCTTCAAGCTTGGAAAAAAATAAACAAAATGTGCACAATCTCACATCATCTGCTTGGTTTCTATCGGATCCTTTGATTTCACACTTCGAGAGATCTGGACAAATGGAGGTGGTTAGGCTCTGCCACCGACCTGAGGAGTCACCACGCTCTGAAGCCTCAACACCCCTGTCTGAAAATGGAGGCAGGCCAGGGTTGCTTGATGATTAAATCAGGTAACGTACGTAAAGCACCCGGCACAGTGAGAGTGAGCAGGGGCTCAGGTCAGACACTCCAGAGAATGAGGCCTCCGTGGCGAACTCAGTGCCCGCACCAAGCAGGGCTGGCCCCCCACCCTGACGGGGGCTGGGCTGCGTGCTGCATCCAGGGCCCAGGGCCCACCAAACCCAGGCACACAGGCATTTTCTCAACCTAAGCATTCCAGACATACGAGTACACCTGGGAGTAGGAGAAAGAAACAAATGTAAACCAAAAAACCCTGTGCTTAAAAATGCTGGCAGGGGCTACAGGACAGCGGCCCGCTGCCCACAGGCTGTGAGTGCACCGCCCCACTGAGGGCAGGGGGGTCTGCTCGCCTTGCCACTCCCCAGGTCACCAATCACTACAGAGCCGACCATAAACGGAAATCAAGGTCAGCCTGTGACGTGAAAGTTCAGCAACCAACTCAAGTCACTAGCTCATCAGTCTAGCCTCACAGCAGGTCCTTCAGCGCGACGACAGGTCAGCTCACGTCTCAACAACTCTGCCGCCCACTGAACGGGACACGCGGGCTATCGACTGCGAGCACGCGTGCACACCCATGCACGTGACGCCCGGCACGCCTGAAGCTTACACTCTGCTCAGGAGGACAGACCACACACTAATGATCGAGTATCACGGCCCCACCTCCCTTCACTCACTTCCAAACCCCCGAGTTCTCATCTCTTTCGATGGCACCACCACCCTCTGTCGCTCAGTCCAGACACCGAGCAGAATTCTTAATTCACCCAGCGTCTTCACTGCCCACGAGCAATCAACCTCCAAACCCCAATTACTCCGCCCCCCAGATCTCTGGAATCCATTCACTGTCTGCCTCACTGACTGGAGTTCAGCCAGTAGGGGCTCTCACCCAGACTCTGATAACTCTCCTTTCCGCCTCCCGTTCACCGCCCCGCAACCCATGCTCCAGGGAACAGCCAGGGGCACCACCCTTGGAGACACCACACACTGCTCTCCTTGGGAAATCTGACATGGACCCGCGCTGATGTCTCCGGCGCTAAGTCTTGCCAGGCCTCCCCCCATGCAACTGCGCTCACTTCCTAGAATGCTCAAGCTCTCTCACCTCTGAGCCTTTGAAGGCCCCATGTTCTCCTCTTAGAAATCCCCTTTCCTTTGACCCCTTCCACCCTGCATTGACCCTGTGCTCTGTTATCCCTAACATCCTGGGCTCTCTCTTCCACCAGACAGCAAGCTCTGGAAGACTCACATGGGGACTGTTTCGTTCACCAATGCTGCTTCAGCCTAGCACAGCTCAGGTACATGACAGGCATGACACACCCTCATGGGGAAAGAAAAGTGAGTGGTCAGGAGTGTGAATGCCAAGTATCTACCCAGATGAAGCCTTATTTTAAAAAAGAATCCAATTAGCAACTAAGAATAAGCCTGGAACCCAGTGACCAGAGTTCTCAAGTCAATGTCTTGCCACTGGTCAAATTACAGTTCTGTCCCTTGATTTATCCACATTCAAAATGATGTTACAAAGATGGGGGAAAAATAGTGAAAACGATTATGCAGGAAGCATTATCCATAAAGATACACTGATTATGACGATTACTACTGAATTGAAGAAAAGTTGAAAACAATAGCTATTTGAGGGAGGGAGACATATGGACCATCTTTATTGTGGCCAATTAACCACATTTTTGGAATGAGCTATCAGAAAACATCTAAATGAGAATGTGGAACTCAAGACAGACCACCCGAAACAATGACAACAGAAAAGGCAGCCCTGAGAGCTCTCAAAACTCAACATCAAGAAACAAACACAACAACTAGAAATGGGGCAAAAAATGCGGAAATACTTGTCACTGAAGACAGACGGAAGACATGAAAAGATGTGCAACGAGTGTCATTCGCCGCCAGAGAAACACAGATTAAACCGCAAGACATCATCTTACACCTATCGGCGTGGCTGAAACAAAAAACAGCGACACCCCCAAACGCTGGCAAGGATGCAATAAAGCAGGACCGCTCAGACTGCCGAGGGGAGAGGAGAGCACTGCAGCCCCTCGGGAAAACGGTCTGGCAGTTTCCTGTAAGACAAAATAATGCAACCACTACACAAGCCAATGTAACTGCAGTCTTGGGCACTTAACCCAGAGAGATGGAAACTTTGACAAAAACCTGCACATGAAATTAGTCCACTTTATTCACAACAGCCTCAAAATCGCAAAGACCCAGATGCCTTTGAGTTGGTGACAGACAAACAGGCCACAGGGCATGCCCACCGGGGACTACTCAGTGGCGAGAAGGAGCAAACTACCGACAGACACGACAGTCAGGATGAACGCCAAACAACTGTGCTGAGTGAAAGGCCTATCCCCAAGTCACTGGTGTTTGAGTCCATTTTGTACACGGCATCCTCGACAGGACAAAAGCAGGAGATGGAGCCAGGTCAGCGGCTGCCCGGAGAAGCGGATGCGGCTGGGAAGGACCACAGGAGAGCGCCCTGTGGTGAGGAGTGGTCCTGAACTTGACGGCATGGACGCCCACACCCTGGCTGTGATGATTCACTACAGCTTTGCAAGACGCAGTACTGAGAGAGACTAAGTGAAGGCGACACACGATGTCTCTGTAACACTTCTTAGCAACTGCATCTGAATCCAGTCATCTCAAAATAAAAAGTTTAATTAAAAAACTAGTTCCGACCGGCCTCCTGTCTGGGTCAATTATTATCTGTGAGGGTAACATGTCTCGACCCAGTGAACACCAGGAATGAGCAGCACGGCACACAGGGTGGCCCCCCCGAGAACCGAGTTTTCGGCTGCCAGCAGAGAGCAGAAGATGGCAGTGATGGTGTTACAAACGTCCCGAGGACTGTGGCCAGAAGCCGGCTTTTACCCCCTGGCCAGCCACACCCTCACAAATGCTGCTCAGCTGAGCCATGAGACAATGAAGCCCCTATGATAAGAATGAGCTGAATGAGGAAAACACAGATGTAACTGAATCCTCTCTGCACATAGAGAGACGAACCAGGTGACTTCTGAGAGTCCGTCCACTCTGGGACTCTTATACATTGGGGCAGTTCTCGGCGCTGCTAATCGAGGCAGTTACCTTGACTCAAGTCATGGGAGGTGAGCCGAGAGGGTGTGGTTCCCTCACACGACATGTCCGCTCCAGAATAAGGCCCCGTGCATGCTGGTTACTCACCTGGGTGGCAGGGTGCTGGATGGCCAGCCCCCGAAGAAGCCTCAAGATGAATGGCAGGGCCGGGCGAGACAAAAACCTTTTCCAGACGTCAGCGTCCAGACTGCAAAGCAAAGAGAGGCTTATGAGCAGGCCCAGGAGGCAAAGGTCACCTAGAACCGGCCGTGATTCTGGCTTGTTCAGACGTGGCCACGCCTTCAAGCGTACCGTAAGGAATCCCAGAGGACCACCCAGCTCAGCTGAGAAACCAGGAAGAAGTAAGCATCTGAGGGACTTCCCTGATGGTCCAGTGGCTAAGACTCTGAGCTCCCCAAGCAGGGGGCCCAGGTTCAACCCCTGGTCAGGGAACTAGATCCCATAGGCAGCAACTAAAAACCTCGCATGCTGCAGCTAATACCCAGCACAGCCAAATAAATAAGTCTTTAAAAAAGAAGGGAGTACTGGAAATAGAAGCCAACAAACTGCCATCCTTTCCCACAGCCCCAAGAGCTGCATGATCACCGTGACAGTTTCCAGAAGGGGAGGGTGACCCCAAGGAAGGCTGAGGGATGGCAAGACAATGAAGGAGAGAAAGAACCAGGAAGAGCGGAAGGAGGGCGGAGCTGCTTACTTCTTGGCACTGGGAATGTGCTTCTTCATGTAGTCCAGGGCACTCTGGGTGATTCCCTTCTGCAGAATCAGATCCTTCAGCTGATGCCCATTGCTGTTGTTCTTGATGCCGGCTGCAATTTTACAGAAGCAGTCCAGGAAGACCTTATCATCGCCACTGTGATCTTCATCATACCTGGAGGAAAGAGCAAAGACCCTGAGAGTGTGAAAGGAGCAATTAAAGCTGACCATGTCATTCTCCTGGCTCACAATCCTCAAAGTCCTATAGTACCAACTCCTGAGCACAACAGAAGACCCTTCCCACCTGCCTCCTGCCATGCTCCCTCTTCTCTGCCACGTTCCCCAAATTCCCAACTTTCTCTCCCATTTTCATGCTTTTGCACACCTGAGTTCCTCCATCTTGTCCTATCCCCTTCCTGTGTTACCAACAAGCTTGCCTTCTCCGCCTCACCGATTGCTGCTTTAACATATTTTCACTTTTTGCCTCCCCAGTTAGACCAGTCCCCTTAAAGGCCAAACTGGTACCCAAAAATCTAACAGAAACTCAGGTGATTCTTCCTTGGTCTCACAGAACTAGTTCAGGGCTTTCACAGCGACTCTCAGTCAGCTGTCTGAATCTAAGCCACATACTTATCAAAGCTGCAGTAGGGTTTGAACCGCTCCACCAAGATCTGCATTTTCTCCACCTCCCCGAAGGACAGGTACGGGATGATGCGAAGCAGGCCCTGGAGCACACTAGGGTTGGAGCGGACAAAGGTGCTGTTGATCTGGTCCAAGAGCATCACCAGCTGATCTTTGTCACCCGTCAGGAGGAGGTTGCCCTACAAGGAGAGAGGATGCAAGGCCTGTTAGTATGGCCGGGACTTTGGCTGCAGCCAACAGCTGGTCCTGAAAGGTTATCCACTTCCATCAGAGCCACCAGAAGTAGCCCCAGAAGAACAGCGTCTCAGCACTTCCTGGGGAATAATCAACAGTGTGAGCTCCAGCTCAAAAATTAGTTTCTAAGTTTATGCACTGGTTCTATTATTAGTGGTCAAATATACTCACACAGGCGGTCAAAATACAACACAGGCATTCCCTTCCCCAAAACAACGCAGGCTCCCTGGTATTCATTTGGTCGTATCTCCAGCCGAAACATCAGCACCGATGAGAACACAGGCACACACACATGCCACAAAGTGGAGAGAAACGGACTGGGGGTTGCAGACCTGAGCTCTAGGTGTCTAACTACACAGTGACCAGCTATATGCTGCTAAACAGCTCGCTTCATTTCTCTAGGCTTGGAGGATCCTCAACTGTGAAGTGAGGGGCTGCACTAAGGCCCCCGTCTATCAGCTGGACCAGCCGCTTTGTTTCCTCTGAATCCACGGATTTCAGGCTTTGATGCAACGATGTCACCATCAGTTGCCATTCCTACAAGCTGAGAAGGTTCGATCATTCCCGGATGACACCGCTAGACCCAAGTAAGCCAGTGGTTGGCAACGAGACAGTGCCTGTGGATGGACAGACTGGCCCCACCCACCTTGTCCTCACTCAGGGGCTCAGCGTTGGACTCGTCCAGGATGATCTCCATGATGCTCAGCACCTGCTCGGCCACGGCAGCACCACCGCTGTCCTTGCTCTCCTGCTCAGCCACCAGCGCCTGCGGGAGGGGGGGGCCAGTCACACGGAGGAGAAGGCCACGACCACGCCCTGCTCATAGGGTCTCCTCCTCCAGGGTGCTTTTCATGACCTCATGTTCCTGACAATCTGTGCACACACAGTGTGTGTGTGTGTGTGTGCGTGCGCGCGTGTGTGTGTGTGGTGTGCATGCATGGGCATGTGTGGAGAGAGAGAGAGAGAGAGAGTGTGTGGGTTTTTGAGGACAGTGAGAACAACATTTTGGTTTCTTTCTGGTTGCCCCGAGGTGAGTGGCACCAATTTCCCACTGGAGTGTAGTCAGGACTGCTGCAGGGACTAACTTCCTCCTGCTTCTGAGTTCAGGAAAGAAACAAGGATGCTCCCGTGTGTTGTGGCAGCAGCAGGGGTGAGCCAGCAGGAGGATAAGGGGCAGCTTGAATAATTCAAGCCTGTGTGCCCATTAGTCAGACAGAGAAGAGGTTTGCAAAGGTCGCAAACCCATTTCATCTGAGGGCAGAGGTGAGATGTCTTCCCCCAGCCCTGCTCATTCCTCAGCTTTTGCAGCCCACACTCTACCAGGTTGAGAGTCCCCAGCATGACGTTCAAAGTGTTCATCTCCAGCTTGACCAGCTGTTGCCGGTTGACTTTCACCTTCACGCAATAACTGAACAATTTCAGGAGCACCTGACAAGAAAAGCCAGTCAAAACCCATGAGACAGCTGACAGTGAGGGGTGGGGACAAGCAGGAGAGACATATCCGGAGGGGGTGGAGGGGTCCTGCTCCCATCAGCAGACACTCCTCCTGAAATACACAGGAAGGTGAAGGTGTTTTAGGGAGATATCATAAGGTGGTTGGGGTCTGGCATTTAAATGGCAGACTTCTCCAGCAGTAGCTCCCGTGGGCTGGGTCTGTCTCTGCCACCAAGTCCTAGTGGACTAGATGATGCTCTGCTGCCTTGAGGTAAACTCCAGTACTAACTCAGACTCTGAACTAACAGTAAACAAAAAGATCCCAAAGCTCGTGGCCCACGGGAGCTCAGAACCATGTCTGTCATTTAAAGCATGGGTATAAAAATCAATACATGTTCTTATGTCCCCTGGAGGTGGAAAATAATAGTGCAATATGCATGGTGCCTTTACAATTGTCTACTTCTCACTTAGGAGATAGCTGGATGAATGACCAAACAAAGTCCTACCAAAAAATTACAGTTACTTACAAAATCCACTTGAGTAATATAACAACTGACACAAGTGCAATTCTGGGTGGACAGACAATTAGACACTGGTTTCCACGGGTGACTAAAGAAAGAGCAGAAGGCTTGCTATCACACTGGTTTTCGGGAGGAGTGGGTCAGAAGAAAGCACTGGGGGAAGGAACCTAAGGTGACGAGGGTCGTGGCAACAGCCAGGTCGGCCCTGGCGGGCAGCGGTCCATGGCGCCACGCTGCCCCCCAGGTTACATGGCAGCGGCCAGCCCGTCCACAGGGACCCCTCCAGAAGAAGAGGGCTGGTCCCACCTTGCTGCCTCCAACTCACTGTTAAAAGATGGCGTCCCTGCTTGAAATCTTTGATCCCTGCCAGTCTGTTAAGCATGCACTCCAGGCCCCCACACTGGGCCATCACACCAGCCATCTTGTACACTTCTTCTTCATCCTCTTCTTCATCTGAGAGAGAAGGGAAGCCCAGAATTAAGCACAGCCCTCTTCTAGGCTGACAGCTCTTCTCTCTTCCATATCATAGTCAATGAAGCGGGTCAGTACTGGATATTAAACTACCCTGTCTTGCTCCTGATAGCTCTTTTTTAAAAGTTTCTAGTTAATTAAAATTGCTTACTCAAATATGTGAAAATATAAGCACTACAATCACTTAAAAAAAAAAAGTCCTAAATAAATAAACCTGAGCTTGTTTGGTGCTAATTTCGTTTCCTCCCTAAGTTCCCACCCACCCTCAATACCAGAGGTACCTGAACGAGGCTATAAATGACTGTATTTTTCCTCAGAGAAGAAACAATCCCCCCACTTCTGAAGAGAATTCCTAGAGTATCTGTCCCAAATACCCCTGAAGCCTCAGAACATGAACTGCCACTGGTCCCAAACCTCAGGCCCGATGTGCTGCGGTGTCTGTGGAAGGATATACCTGTGGTGGAGTCCAGGGACTCGATAAACTCCTCGGTGGCATCCCCCAGCAGCCCCCGCATCCGATAAACAATCCTCATGGGCTCTCCCTAAGGGGAGGAGGTTGGAGAAAGACTTGTAAACCGGCTCAGAAAATGCAAAGGACCCAACACCTGGTCTGCTTAATTTAACGAACACTTCAGCAGAGTAGACAACTCCTATTCTTCGCAGGATCTTAACCACAGAATCTAGGATCCAAATGCCCTACAACTCACTTAGGGGAAAGGAGGCTCAATTTATGTAGGGTCTACCAGAGGCCCGGAATTGTGTGAAGCATTTTACAGACACTACTTCATTTAGTTTCATTAAATATATGTAACAGCCGTAACAATTGTGATTTATTGTTTTACTCTGTGCTGAGCCCTATGCTAGGGCTTCCCAGGTGGCGCCAGTGGTAAAGAACCTGCCTGCCAAAGCAGGAGACATAAGAGACAGGGTTCAATCCCTGGGTCAGGAAGATCCCCTGGAGGCAGGCATGGCAACCCACTCCAGTATTCTTGCCTGGAGAATCCCATGGAGAAGGGAGCCTGGCGGGCTACAGTCTGTAGGTTCACAAAGAGTTGGACATGACTGAAGCAACTTAACAAACAGACACCCATGCAAGCCCTACACTAATTAGGCACTTCATATTATCCTTTTACACAAGGTTACACAGCTTGTTCAAACTCACTCAGCCTGGTACTATAAGCCTGTGTCTCCTTCAGAATTATAAAATCTCTCTAATTAATATGAACCACTACTCAAAGAATCAGGTCAAGGGAAGTCAGTAAGATCAAAAGGCTTTGACTCTAATCTCAGGAATCAAAATAAGAAAACAGAATACATCCATCTTTGCCTATGGAGATTCTGAGACCTTCATATAACCACACAGCAAGGACTGGATTCATCCAAATCTCAAGCTAAAAACAACTTGATAGAATGGAATTAAGTCGTGAATTACAAGATTACAGCAACCTTCCTGAACTGAGGGATCATGAGACTTCACTATCCGCCAGGTACTGACTAGGCACTCCAGTCTATACTCTGAGGAATTACCCTCATTTTGGAGGTGAGAAGCGGGGGATTGAAGTCACAGTGCAGGAAATTAAGGGCGAGCGGGTACCACACTAATCCACGCTGCCTGCTCCTAAGCCATGCTCAGCTTCAGGAGAGAAAATCTTGTAGGGAGAGAACTTGTCAGGCCAGGTCTCAGAGCATTTCTAGCTGTGGAAGCCCAATGAAACTAAGAGAGGGGACAGCCACAGACCACAGACAGAAAGAGAGAAACATGTGAGACAGACCCTGGCCAGCAGCTGAAGAGGTAGGCTATTTATCAGGGAAATAAGGGATTAAGCAAGCAGAGAACCTGATGAAAGCCAGGATAAAAAGCCGCTCCCAGCTCTGGACTTCGCCACGAGAAGCCCTTGGTGGATGAAGCATTAATATGAGAAACAAATGATCCCCAACTTCTTGCCTCCTGGTTCAAAATGGGAGGATGCCCATGTGTATTCTTTGGGTCCTATACCACCATTTACGAGGGTGCCCATAGCTTGGTCTTAATTTTTAGGTGCATCAGGGATTAAACCTGTACCATTGTTTTGAGGCCGAAAAGTCAGTGACAAGATGCAGTGGATGGAGAAGTCTTCTGTGCTACATCTACCCAACGGGCAGTAGACCAACAACGCACAATGACCAGGATTCCCAGCACAGCGCGAGAACAGAAAAGACAAAAGCAAAAGCATGTAACAAACGGAAGGCTAAAGTGTCCTGTTAGTACACTACCAATTTAGCTTCTTAGACTCTACAGAAATATTTGGGAGTAAAGACAGAAAAGTTCACTCTGCTTCACTGGTACACTAGTTTGCTGTAGTTCAACTAGATGATTCATTTATTAAAAATCCCCCTATCAGAAGAAAAGGGAAGAAAGAAAAGGAGAGGAGAGAAACAGGAAAGAACAGAGATGAGACTAAGAAAAGAGGCGGGAGGGGGGAGAGGACCATCTGACTGTTATGATCAGACAAACAGGACTGAGGGGCCGAAAGGGCCAAAGCGCTGTGCCCCCCTCATTTGCCATCTTTGGAGTCTCAACTCCTCAGCTGGTAAAACAGGAACTGCGCTCCTCAACGCCACACTGAAAGGTGAGCAAGTCCACTAGAGGCTGAGAGTCAATCTCGGGGCCCACACGGAAAGGGAGCATGACAGCAGGTGCTCCCCATCACAGGGCTTCCTCAGAGTCCGCGGGCCCGGCTGCTAAGCCAGGAACTGCTCACCCCCTCCTGCAGCTCATCTCCCTTCCCCAGTCAGCTGCCCCACAAGGAGGACAAGGCGATGACTTCTCTGCACACTAACACGACCAGGAAGTACAGATCCTTCAGTGCTGCCACGAGCTGTGCAGGGATTGTTAACAAGTCTGGAAGTCAACCCACACCTCAAACACATACCTCATTTGTGGTACACCAGACCTTCTTGTAAACCTCAGCCACAGGGAGGTCCAAACTAATGATTTTATTGTTCACTAGAAGCTGAACAGAAAAGAAGATGAGGCTGTTATTCCAAATAATTGTCATGCAAGCACATTTTAAGATCAAAGGGTGCTTTACCACATATTGTCTATGCATTAGGGACCTACTGACTATCCCTCTCTAAAAAATGCACGTGTATGAACATCACACAGAATTTTGTGCACAATTTCAGGGGTTCCAAATAGCCTTAACCCAAACCATGGACCCCAGGTTTAAAAGCCTTGCTGAGCACCTTCTATCCCAAGTCTATTTCAGCTCAGCACCAAAAAGGACAGTTTTCTCTCTTTCACCCAACACGTTTTTCACCATGTATATGGTAACAGCAGATCTTAGCATTGTCTGCCAGAAGGTACCAGATACAGGGCCAGAAACCTGACCGAGGCTAATTTGCCAGTATTTAGGGAGCTTGATTAACCTGGAATCACTGGAGGCCTCTGCCACAGCAACAAGAACAACAAAACCCTATGCCCTGACAAGCTACAGCCATCTGCTTACTACCACATCCAGGCAGGGGGCAGAGCCCTTTACAGGTGAGGCAGGCAGGTGGGAATCATGGCGCTGCATTTAAAGATGCCCAGGGTTGATCAGCCCGAGGGAAAGGAAGCCTAACCACGGCGGGGGTGAGCTATGCTCATTACCTCCATCCCGCTGTCATCTTCCAGCAGAGCCACCAAGTCACAGTCCTGGCAGATCTTGTTCTTTATGTCCCGCATGAGGGGCCCGATGCCTGGCTCGTTGCTGCTATATGGGTTCCCAGGCATCCTGCCCTGTAAGAAGTCTTCCTGCTGGGGATCCTTCTCCAGGGTCACAAAGAACTCAGTGACTTCATTCTCTTCCTGAAGGACAGAGAAAAGGAAGCAGGGATGGCATGAGTACATCTGCAGAGACCACTTACATTCAGACCACACTGCTTTGTTTATGGACACTCCGGGAGACACACCAGACTCATCCAGCCCCTTATACAGTTAAAGATTAAAGGACAGGAAGCTCAGAGGTGATTCAAAAACCCCAAATATAATTCAAATAGCGTTAAAGAGCAAGCATCTTCTCTGAAACTCAAGGGTGGGTTAGGAGAGAAAAAGGCTAACCAAATAAGCAGATGAGGAGTGCCCCATGAAAGCTGGATCACTGACACAAGGGGAGAGGGGCTTCCCTCCAGCTCGTCCCACCTGACGCTAACCAGTACGGGCCCAGATGACTCTGTCACTGGTGGCCCTCTGGTCAAGAAAATGGTCTTCTCCGTATTACATGACACTCAGGGGTCTCTCATCGTTAACTGATGAGACTGATGCTCTCTACCCTTCCTCAGTAACAGAAAGGGATCTATGCAGTTCAGGCTATAGATACACCTTCATGTGTGCACATAACGCGGGCAGGGAAAAAAGGAAGTGAGTGAAAATGTCCGTCTGCCCGCTCCGGGCTGCTTCTTTCATGGGATCGTGGACTGACGAACACCGGGATCTGGGCAACGGGAGGTCAGACCTGGCTCAAAAGAAAAAGACTGCTTCTGACTTTGAATCTAGGAAATGGGACAAGGAAGGTCTTTAGGTTTCTTCCCATCATTAGGAATGGGAAAATCATGAGGTTGCTTCTGCTTTACGTGTGGAGCTTCCCAAAACATCGACTGAACGGGCCACCACTGGGACGACTGCCCACTGTGATGCATCGCCAGGAAGCTCCTGCTGACACCCCGAGAGCCAAGGGAGGAGCCACAGCTCATGCTCACAGGGTAGATGATGCTGCAGAGCCTCTCGAAAATGAAGACGGGCGTCCGGTAGTCATCCAGGTTGTAGCGCTTGGCTGTCTCAATGCACACAGCCATGAAGGCCTTGGTTTCCGATTCTGTACCTGCCAGAAATCAACGTGGCCAAGTCAGTTAGGAAAGAGCTTCACACAGAAGCTAAGATGAGACTTTAAATAAAGTTCCATCACTGACAGATCTTCTCTGCCTGGTGAGTCTATAATATCCTATGTGGCAACATCAATATTTCAATTGGAAACCTGAAGCTGATGGATTCTTATACTGAAACCACATTCCATTTGAAAGCCTTCATACCCAAGTCAACACAGAGCATCATACTTAGTTGTGCACACGTCTCCCTCCCTCTGGGAATTATAACCTTGCAGCCTCTTGCCCAAAATAGGTACTCAGGAAGGTGAAATAACAATCCTAACTGCACTCCCGTCAAAGCAAAAGGAAGCTATAGTTTTCAGTTTCATTCTAAAAGATTAGGCAGACAGCCCTCCAGAAGCCAAACAGCTAACTTCAAGCCATACATTCTTGAAAAAGGTCCAGCTGACAAGGTCACAAACCAGCACAGCAGGGCAGCTAAGAATGGCACCAGAAGGACTTCCATGTCTGGCAGTAAAGCAGACTATGTCCCCTGACCTACTTTTCACTCCTCCACTTAAAAACAATTTAAACTGGTGGGAAAAAAGGTATCAGTGGACTGCTACGCTAGCAAAGAAAGCCACAGCTCCAAAATTAGGAAAAATCAGGAACCCAGGGAGGTCAGCAAAGCACTCAGGCTATTTTTTGCCATGAGCTTTGGTTTCCAAAACCTGCCAGGATTTGAGAGCTGGCTACAAAGCCCCAAATCTCCCAAGAGGGAGAATCTGGCAGGAACCACCGCCTACACACACTCGCACAAATCTGGTACCCCCAAAGAGCTACATCCTTGGTGTTCAGTCGCATCTGACTCTCTGTGACCCCACGGACTATAGCCCCACCAGGCTCCTCTGTCCACGGGATTTTCCAGGCAAGAACACCACTATGCAGGCGATCTTTCTGACCCAAGGATGGAACCCACATCTCCTGCAATGGCAGGCAGATTCTTTACCACTATGCCACCTGGGAAGCCCTGTTTGGTATAAGCGTCAATTAAAAATAACTATTCCTTTCCCCGAAGCAAATTAATGAAAGCACACAGTCTTTCCTTAAAACGCAGCACTGAATAGAGGGGAAGAAAAATCTCCTCTGGGCAGTCATAACAAGCTGTCCCTCACAGAGGTCTGTGGCTCAAACTACCTAGGAGATCTGAAAACTCTAAGTTCAGAACTTTGTTCAAGGTGGCCTTGGGATGGCCAATGCCCTGAGCTGCTTCACAGAAGCAGCTACAAATCATCTCTGGAAAAACCCGTCTTTGACTCAGGTCCCGAAGAATTTCCACAGAAAAACCCCCAAAACATAAGCTCACAGTACCAAAAAAAAAAAAACCATAAAATGCAAGATTTAAAGCAAAGCACCATAGGCAAAGGCCAGAATAACAACAGAATCAGATTAATAAATATTTCAAGTTTTAAAATTAGCATATACAGAAATAAGTGTGTTATGCTGAAAGACTATAAAAGGGACAGAAAATGTCTGCAAAAGACTACAGACTATTAAAAAAAAAAAAAGACTACAGACTATAAAATCTATATAAAATTGCAAGAATTTGATGGGTAGATTAAACAGGTAACATAGAGTAAAGAAAAAATAAACTAAACGATATGGTATAGGATGGAAAAAATTATCCAAAATCCACATGAAGATACAATGAGAAGGACACTATGAAAGAGGGAGGGAGAGACACAGCTGACAGTGAGGGTGGAGATCCACCAGGACAAGGAAAGAGGACAGAGAAGAGGCAACTGAGCCACAATGCCTGAGAACCTTCTAGAACCAGCGAAGACCCCCGTCTGAGAACTCCTGCCCTCTTCCTGCCCTGTGAGCTCACTACGGAAAGGGAAAGGCCAGGGCCTTCCTGGTAGTCCTGTGGTTAGGAATCTGACTCAGAGGGCGGAGGTCATGGGTTCAATTCCTGGTCTGGAAGACTCCACACTCCACAGGGCTCAGCCTGTGCACCCCAACTACTGAAGCCTGCACAACGAGGAACCAGCACCGCCAAAACTAAATAAATAAATAAAATTTAAAAAAAGAGTCCAAATTTACTGAGGCCAGATCTGGAATTTTACAACTCCAAGCACCAACAGTCTCGAGAGAAATGTCCTCTCCTTCTTTACTCCAATGTGAGGAGATGTTTGCTGCCCGAGACCTGGGTCTAAGGAAGCCAGGAACTCAGACCATGGAGCCAGAAGGGACACAGGCCTGTGGGCTGCGGGCCGCTGGCCAGGTCTACCTGTGGTCATGTCCTCCAGCATCTCCAGCAACATGTCCTGCGTCTCGTCAATCAGCTTGGTCCTCTGCACCACCAGCTTCCGCAAGCACAGGTATCCGTTCAGCACAGTACCCACCAAGCGGCTTTTAAAGTGCCTTTTGATGGATTCCACCTCCACAAAGGAGGAAAGTAGGCCTGTGGGGACAGGAAAAAGTTGCTACATGAGTTCAGAATGAGAATTAAGCAAAGAAGGTTCATGTTTTCAAAAGACGACGAGCAACTCAAAAGCAGGGAAACGCCATCTTGTGCCTGACTTGGAGCTCGTGCTCAATGAAATGAACTGGTCAGCAGACAGCAGGTGCTCAAAGATGTAAACCCCTCCACCAGGGAAAATCACAGAGCTTAAGAAGTGCAGTGTGGTCAACACGAGAGAGAAGAGGTCAACCTCAGCACCCGAGGAATGAAAGGTCAGCCCCCAAACTAGCCACAGGGTGTGCTAGGGAAGGGCCAGGAGGCTCGCTCTACCTGTGAGACTCTTGAGGGCATAGCCCTGCTGCAGATCGGTGCTCAGGGTGGCCTCCTCCAGGGCCAGCAAGCGGGCTATTTCCTGAAGAGGAAGACGAGCACGGTTAGTGAGAGGCCACCGGCCAGCTCCCCCACGGCCCAGGGACGCTCTCTCACCCTGCACCCATGCAGAGCTCTGTTCTAAGAAGCCATGGAGGGCTACAAAGACGCTAAGGGACTGCTTAGACATGGAGGACAGTTTAAATGCCCCCAGCAGACTGCTATATCCTCATGAGGAGCACAATGAAATCACAAAAGTACCCCAGGCAGACTTCAGAAGTATTGCAGGTTCAGTTTCAGACCACTGTAATAAAGTGATTATTGCAATAAAGCAAGTCACACGAATCCGTTTTTTCCCATGAATATAAAACGTATGTCCACATCTATTTTAATCCAGTAAGTGTGCGGTAGCATTATGTCTAGAAAACGTATATAAACTTTACTTAAAAAATAATGCTGTTGAAAAAATGGCTTACTTGACACAGGGTTGCCACAACATTTTTTTTTTTTTTTAAAGCACAATAAAGCAAGGTATGTCTGCATTTTTAACAAATATTTCTTCCTGGCATAAAAGACCACCACAAAGTTTACACAGAGAAAGAGAACAGGAGAGAGGGGCTCGGGGAAGGGGCTCCCCTGGCGGGGCCGGGACAACATACCTTGGTGATGAGGTTGCCAACGTAGGGCAGGACTCCTCGGGCTGCCAGGTAGACTTTCCAGTGAGCTGAGGTGATGAGCTTCTGGTAGAGAGCCAGGTACTCGGCAGCACACTCGCCAGCAATGCTCAGCTCATCCAGGTAGCTGCCGCAGAGCCGGGCGCTGAGACTGAGCCCACACCGCCCCACAGCCCCCCACCTCTGCCCCTCCACAGTCCTCCTCTCCCCCTGCCTCGCTGGGGAGGACCGGGGCTGAGAACACCCCGGAACCCCTACTCGGGAACTCCTCAGACCTGGGGAAAGCTCAAGAGCACACAGCAGGGAATGCAGGGCAACACACTGTACACACTTGGAATAAAGCACCAATACACGAACGGCGGTTCCTGGGGCAGCTAGGGAGTGTTGTGACTGAATCGCTCCCAAGGCGAGTTTACCACCGAGTCTAGTGGCCAATAACACAGAAATTAGACTGCCGGGACTAAAATCTTGCCCTCCCGGGGACAAGGTAACTAAGCAGTCAAAGCCCAGGTGAGCACTAAATGCCATAATGCATGCCGAGCTTTCGTAAGCTCATAAGACCTCAGAACACACTAGCGCTGACTCGATCACCACCAGCACCACCGCTATTAAAAGCACTGCACGCGGCGGCTCGCTGTCTTGGTTTCCGTGGGCTTCCACAAGGAATGAGGTGGCTACTGCACAGGCGTGCCTCCCGTCGCCCTGGTCTACTGACTCCCCCGGGAGTGCGGGAGGGCTCCCTGGATGAAGTCCCGCCACCCTGCCCATTCGCTCTCAGATGGTACCTGGTGAGGAGGTCAAGGACCTGCTGCTTGCGGCTGGGGATGGTGGCCAGCGCTTCCACGATGGTGCAGGCCGCCTGCCGTGCAGCCTGTGTCGCCGGAGTAAAGAGCACCTGCAGGGGGTGGGGAGAAGTGCCTGGCTCAGCGGACAGCCTCTCATCCGGCCCCGCCAGGCACAGTCAACTGCCACACATCCAGGGGAAATCCTCTGAGCACCTCACGAGCAAAAGGGTAAAGGAAAAATCACCAGCTAACTCAAGATCTGGCTGCTGCAGACGGGCAAAAGGGCTGTCTGTCTAACAGTCCCATCTCCATGGTGCTTTTCTCCAACAAGTACTTTGGAGAACATACTCAGACGACAGAACCAGGAAAAAAGACAGGCAGAGATTCTCCTTAGCAAAAACATCTATGATTCTATTTTGGAGACAGCTACCTTGGACAGCAAGGAGATCAAACCAGTCAATCCTAAAGGAAACTAATCCTGAATATTTATTGGAAGGACTGAAACTCCAATACTTTGTCCACCTGAAGTGAAGAGCTGACTCACTGGAAAAGACCCTGATGCTGGGAAAGACTGAGAGCAGGAGGAGAAGGGGGTGACAGACAATGAGATGGTTGGATGGCATCACCAACTCAATGGACATGAGTTTGAGTAAACTCTGGGAGAGAGGAAGGACAGGGCAGCCTGGCGTGCTGCAGTCCACAGGGTCACAAAGAGTCGGACATGACTTAGCAACTGAACAATAACAACATGCTGAACACTTATATTTAAACCAAGTGTTCACATTATATACTGATGAACAAATGAATTCTCGAAAATATTGTTACTTTAACCTTTAAAACCATTAGCTGGAAAGAGGAAAAGGACAGAAAACATGAAAGGTGGAAGGTTAAAGCAGTGCAGGCGCTGAGGCTTCGCTCTGCTCGGCGGTCAGGGAGGAGAGCAGGAGCTTGATGAGAAGGGCAGAAAGAGTTCTGATGTGGCCCATCCACCACACGGGCAGCTGCAACCAAGAGCCTCTACCTATTGGAAAGGAAGCAAGACTAACAAAGGGAAAGAAGAGAAAGCAGAGGAGACATGCGGTGAGGAGCAGAAATGCCCTGCCTGGGACCTGGGGCCAGCGCAGCAGTGAGAAGCCCAGGGGACCGGTCACTCACTTGCCGCAGCCAGTTGTTGTGGCCCAGCTTGAGGTCCAGCGGGGAGGTCCGCTTCCCCCGCCGACTCAGGAACTGCTTCCATCGCCACACGTACTTCTCGGTCAAGTAGAGGTGGCGGAGCTCTGACTTGCTGGGAGACTTCCCATTGCCATCGATTCCTGGCAGGCAGAGGGATGCAGGGAGAGGTAAGGAAGAGAAAGGGACAGACGGGGGAGATGCCGGGCCGTCAGCCAGGGGCAGGAAGGGCCCACTGCGCAAGTCCCGAAAGGCAGACACACCCCGGATGGGAAGACACTTCTTCCAGGCTTCATAGGATGCCTTGGGGTCCCTCTTGAGCCAGAGCTGAGCCTGGGCGTGGATCTCATTGCAGTACGGCTTCACAGTGGTGAGGGCTTCGACAGGGATGTCCTGCAGGAGGAAGGCGGACGGGTGAGCGGGCTGGGGGCGCGCCCGAGCTGCAGCGGCCGCACAGTGGGACTGCCCAAAGGCAGATCAGAAGGGCAGCGTTCACGTCTTCTATGCCCCATCTGTGCTCCTTTATAGCATGCTGATTCAATTTAGCAGAAGCATCACCATGCTGAGCTTAAGGGTCACTGATTTTGCCTGTGCAGGATAAGGTGTAACTGGCTTCATACAGAGGCTCTTATAGCCACATACACTAATTCCTATGCCAAGGCTGATCTGTAGTTTCCCCAAACATAAATCTTCAAGGGGTCACTAAGCAGCCTCTAGAATTTAAAGAGCCATTACTAATCCCAAGTGGCCTGCACAGGGGAGCCCCCGATAGGATTCTAAGCCAGCAATTCTCAAACTTTTCGGCCACAGGACCCCATTACGCTCTTGAAAATTACTGACTCCAAAGAGTTCTTGTGTGTGTAGCTCTATCCATCAATATGGATCTATTAAAAATTTAAGTTAGGCAGTTCTTAAAATATTTAACTCATTTACAGATAAAAATAAATGCCTTACCTGTTAACCTAAACATTTTTTATTATTTCCCAAAACAAAAACAACATAGCGACAGGAGCCACGCCGCTGCATGTTGTGAAGCTGTCTACTGGCCACCCTAGTGAGACAGACAGGCTCTCACACTGCTTTTAAGTTCAAACTGCTGCGATAGATTGTTTTGCTGAAGCACTCAGATGTACAGTTGGAAAGAAAAGTAATTTAATAGTTTTTTTAAATTAATTGTGGATTTTTAATACTAAACCAAAATTCAACAAATTATAGGTTCTTAAAGATTGGTTGCAGTGTGGAATCTAAAACCAATCAAAAAACATTTCCTATCCCATTCCACTAAAATTCATCTTTTACTCACACATGAACATGCATTGGTCATTTGGAAAATACTGGTTGACAGAGTTACACCAATTCCTCTTTAAGTGACAGGCTCATTTTATTCACTTTCCAAGAAAACTGTCTGCTAAATACCCGATTCTGAAGAACCGCAACTGGCTCTTGGGCCCTCCTTTCAAGCACAAATGAGGTTCCATGAAAACAGCAGCCAGTTCAGGTGCAGCCTGCACCCCGGCCACACCGACGCTTCTCTCCAGGACGAGCCCCGCAGTGTGCCTCCTGCACTGCCTCACTGGACTCTAGAATGACTGCTATTCAAGGGTTGGGATTTACTAAACTCATCTGCAGTGCTTCACCAGGGACGCTCCTGGGTGAGGCTGCAAGCACGTGAAGAGCATGCCTCGTGGTGCTGAGGCTCCGTCAGTCTCACCATCACTGACTCTGTACCATCTGCACAAGTGCCACCAAAGAAGAAAAGGGCAAATCATGCCTCGAGATAATTACGAAAATGAGGCTGACCTCGCCTAGAGGTCCTAGTTGTCTTGGGCACACCCAGATCTATGAGCCAAACTCTGAGAACCGCTGCTCTCTCTAGGCTAAAACTAGGCAAAATGTGAGGCTTCCGCGCTCTGCGGAAAAGAGCCCTCTTGGGTGGAAATCTGTGCCCTCACACTGTGAGAGAAATGACAGTTATGTGGGGATGAGGTTCCTCTTTTCAATCAAGAGCCGGCTTTCACTTGCTGAGAATGAGCTATGAGGGGAAGAAAGCCTTCATCAAAGTGAAGGAAGGGGGGTCTTTTCTGCAGACTGTCGGGGTAGACCAAGAAAGGGAGGCAGAGTAAACTGTCCCCTGTCCAGCTTCCCCCATAGCGCCTGCCACTCAGCATCCTGCAACGAAGACTCCATGTCCCAGCAAGGGGCTCCATCAGGATGGAGCAGGAATCAGAAGGGCCCCAGGACTACAAAGACAGATACGAGGCCTCCCGCAAGCTCTCACACCAATATGAGCAAGTCCATCTGCAGCTAGGCCACCTTCAGAACTAAAAACTCAGCTTTACTCACCCATTTAACAACGACTTACTGAGTGACTGTTAGAAAGTGAGATACCATGCTATGCACTGGACCAAAAAAACATCTTAGTAAAACAGTCCCTGGATTGGAGGAGTGCATGGCCAGCCTGACAAAGAACTGAATCACTGAAGCAGCAGCTGACAAAGGGGAGGCGGGCAGGCCAGGCAGAGGAAACACTGCACCGCCACACACAACATTCACAAGGACACCGAAGTCCAGGGGCCTCCCAGGGGCTCAGCGGTGAAAACTCACCTGCCCACACAGGAGCCAGGGGTTTGATCCCTGCCCAAGTCACAGCACAAGGGAAGAGAAGGGCTTCCAGCACTGGGCAAAGGCAGAGGGGTTACAGAGGAACGCCACACCCCGCGGGAGCTGCAAGCCGTTGGAGGAGACTGGAGGAAGGGGCAGTCCTCCATGGTGAACCACTGTCCCAGGCCTTTTCCTGCTTGGTTACTCTTGAGCTCCCTCTGAGAAACTTGCCCTCTCAGAAACCCCAATCCATCTCCGCTGAACTGCCTACAAGGAAGCACTGGTGCTCCGGGGAAGGCGAGTTTGGGTGAGCGAAGGCCTTCAGAGCAGGGTGTGCTGGCTGGAGCCCACCCCCCGCCGCCCTCTCAGCCCCGTAACCTTGTTCTTCTTGCTGGTGGGAGCAGGCGGCTTAATCAGTTTCTGCAAGATCCGCAGGCACATGAGGGTGATGTTCTCAACCACCACGGGGGTCTTGATGTTCACGGCCATGAGGAAAAGGCTGAGTGCTGGGCAAGGAAGACAAGGCAGAGACACAGTCACAGACGTGCCTCGCCAGCCGCCATGCGGACACCTGAGGGCAGCTCCCCTGGCCTCACGTGCCCCGCAGCGAGCTGCACTCCTCTCGCCAGCTGGCTGCCAACCAGACATCCCCCAAACTCACCACAGCGCAAGCGGAGCTCCCAGCAGCTATCCTCCTTGGAGATAGAGTCTGTCAACAACAGCATTTCGTACTGAAGGCTACTTGCCTGAGGGCCAAGAGGAAGAGACATGAGCAGAAGGGGGGTCTGCAGGGTCAGTACAGGACAAGGGCTCGCGTCCACACTCTGACCCAGAGACTCAGAACTAACCCGTGCGGTCAGGCGGACCGTCAGAGAGACAGAAGGAGACGGAGACCCTCAGCATGGCCCACTGCCCGTTTCTGCTCTCTGAGCCTGACGCTGACTCAGAAAGGTTTTCCTGGGATGTGAGTCCTGCCGACGTGCCCACCCCCCAGCCCCCCTCGCCTGCCCTGGTCACCACAATGAGACGCCGTTGGGGGGGAAGCCACAGGAACGAAGGAGAAGCGTGAGGGGGGCAGTCAGGGGGATGGCGGCCCGCTCACCAGATCAGGGTTGGCCCAGTGGCCCTTCAGGGCTGTGGAGACTTTGCCAATAATCAGATCATTCATTTGCTGGGTGGCCTCTGGATTGTCTCTAGGGAGGCAGAGAAGAGAGTCCTGTTACTCCACTGGGTGCGTCCCCCTCCCCACGTGACAGAGTCCAGGTAAAAGAAATCAACGTCTAGGGCTACTGGCCTTCCTGGGGGCAAGGCGACTCAGGAGTCCCATAAAACCCTGCTGTGAAGGATTCTTTAATATCCGCAAATCAATCAACATAATACACCATATTAACAAATTGAAAGATAAAAACCATATGATTATCTCAGTAGATGCAGAAAAAGCCTTTGACAAAATTCAACATCCATTTACGATTAAAACTCTCCAGAAAGCAGAAATAGAAGGAACATACCTCAACATAATAAAAGCTATATATGACAAACCCACAGCAAGCATTACCCTCAATGGTGAAAAATTGAAAGCATTTCCCCTAAAATCAGGAACAAGACAAGGTTGCCCACTCTCACCACTGCTATTCAACATAGTTTTGGAAGTTTTGGCCACAGCAATCAGAGCAGAAAAAGAAGTAAAAGGAATCCAGATAG
>JADEYB020000016.1:2556425-2602366 GCA_015832495.2 Alces alces
AAAAAAAAAATAACCCTGCTGTGTGACGAGAGGGCCCAGCCGCCTTCCTGGGGAGGCGAGGCTGACAGAGGGAGGCTGACGGAGGGAAGACCGCATGCGGGGTTTCTCCACGCCCAGGCTGCCCGGCGCCCAGACCCCGCCCGGTATGTCAGTCTGCAGAACCCAGGTGTCCACTCTCGGTCTCCTTCCTCAGCTTCTCCAACCGCCCCCACTTCATTTCCCACAAGGCATCCACATTTCCCATCTGCATCCCTTTGTAATAATGCACACACTAATAACTTAAAGACCATGAACTGTGTCAAATCACACTCAGGCTTCCCAACACGTCCTGAATGAAATTCAAGTCCTCACAGTGTCCTACAAGACCCTGCGGGACCTGGCCCTGGTCTCACTAAACCCTCCGCTTTGTTCCCCATGGCGTCCGTTGCTTAATCCTCACGGGCTTCCTCGTGGCCCTGGCTTCATACGCCTGGCACACCCTACCTCTCACCCCACCACTTGCTATTAACATCGGCGGGCAGGCCATACCTTCCATACCTGCACGCCTCACTCCGACCTCCTCAGCGGTCGCCCCTGCCCACCCTGCCCTCTGCAGTGACCCTGCCTGCAATCAGATCTGCCATCCCAGCTGCACTGCTCTTCACATCTGACCTCCGTTCACTGCCCTTCTCCCCTCTAGAGCGGAGGCCACAGGAGGGCAGGGATGCCGCTTCATCTCCCACTGCATCCTCAGAGTCCAGAACAAAGCCTAGCATTTAGCCAGTGCTCAGTAAGTACTTGTTAAATGAGTGAATACATGATACAGCAAGTCATACTTAGCAGCCAGCTAACATGTTCTAGAACTTATGGCCCACACTCGGTAAAGAATGCAAATCCAGCTGTGGGTACTGTATCAGCATGGACTAAGGACTCCACAAGTATGAGCTACTACTCACGTGAATTATGTCATTCCATCCTCACAAGCTGTTACAGTACTAGCTATTACCATTATTTCTCAGATGAGGAAACTTATGCTCAGAGAACATTAAGAAATGTGTCCACGGCAAGTGGTATAAACAATCAGATACCGCATCCTTCTGAGCTAGATCTAAGCTCCAAAGCCCTAGGCCCCACTGCTCCAGCTGTCTTCTGGGTGAGTCCTGAGTCCAAGTGCCCGGTTGCTCCCTTCTCCCCCCAAGACTGGAACTCAAAAACCGCTTCCTCAGGAAACTCCACTGGAACCAACCAAGAACAAGCCAAACACACTGCCTGTCGATACTCGGGAACCTGGGTTTCACGAGCTCCTCCGTCCGCTCAGCTGCACCCTGGACAGTCCCCTGCCCCGTCCAGCGCTCCCAGCCCCCGCCCGCAGGGCCCCCGCCCCCGCCCCGGCGCAGGCTCTGACCGAGTCAGGAGGCACATGAGCTGGCGGACTTCCTCCCGCATGGCTGCGGAGCCGCGGCGGAGGTTGTAGTCAAAGAGCTCCCGGATGAGACCCTGAGAGACGAGGATGTGGCGCAGGGCGGGGTTGGAGGCCAGCGCCCGGAGCAGGGTGATGCAGTGCTCTGTGACGGCCGAGGCGCAGCCGTAGCACTTGGTGGAGGACGTGTGGCCGCAGCCCAGCACAGACAAGGCGCGGTACTGGCTGGCCGTGAAGGTGGGCTGCACCGAGGTCCGGGAGGACTTGGTGGCCGCTTCCCTCTGCTGCAGGTCGTATTCCAACAACTCTTTTCGGGAAGCGAAAACTTTCTGAGGTAAAAAAAAAAAAAATCAGCAATTAAAATGAGGAGGAAGAAAAAGGAAACTAATTGGAAATCAGCTTTGGTTTGAAAAACACTACCGGTATTATCTAATTTAACCCTCTCAGTGACCTTAGCCAAGTAGCCCAGTTGGTAAAGAATGTGCCTGCAATGCAGGAGACCTCAGTTTGATCCCTGGGTTGGGAAGTACCCTGGAGAAGGAAACGGCAACCCACTCCATTACTCTTGCCTGGAGAATTTCATGGACAGAGGAGCCTGGCAGGCTACAGTCTTATGGGATCACAAAGTGTTGGACACAACCTGGAACTAACTTTTTTTTAATGACCTTAACAATTAAGATACCGTATCCTCATTTTACAGAGGAGGAAATAGCTTAGAGAGGTTGGCTTGACCAAGGTAAGGGGCAGTTAGAACTCAGCCTCTGATCACAGGCATATGTCCTTAAAACCCACATAACACCTTCTTTAAAGAATAAAGTTAGGGATATAGGCACATGGAGTGAAGATGGCCCACCAGCCACTCTGGTAGGGGACAAGGACCCTGGTTGCTCTTGTCTGCAGCCAGTCTTCCGCCCCATGGAGGTGAGGTCTGTAATATACCACCCACCAATGTGACCGATCAAGAAAAACAGATCTGTAACAATCTCCATGACTCTCAGTGTGCTGGTATGAACTCAGCTTTCTACCGAGCACCCGAAACTGCTCCAGCTGTGTGGCTGGCGCTTAACCGCGGCGGGAGAGCAAAGAACTGCTTTGAAAACAATGTTGATAACGCACAACAAAACGCACTCAGCAGCCGCTTCTGCCTCTACCTGGATGATTTTGGAGAGTTCGTCAAAAGAGCTCTTGCAGTCTCCACAGTACTCCTGCGCCAGCTGCAGGATGTACCGGTTCACGCTGGCCGAAGTGGAGCTGATACCCCCAGAGGTTCCCGAGTCATCCTGCAACCCAGAGGGACGCGGTCAGCCTTCCACCGGGAGACGGCCTCACCCGGGGCCAGTCTCTGCTTCTGACCCAGAACCCTCTCCCAACGCCCCAGTCACCCGGATTACCTGCGACTTCTCAGGAGCTGCCTCGTTCACTTTGCAGAGCAGGTTCTCCAGCTGTGGCCGATGTCCCATCAGCTGGTGATACACTCGGTCAGCTTTGTCTAGAAGCGTGTTGATGTTGGACACCGCCTAGACAGGAAGAGACGGGGAGTGCACGAAGGCTCGTCAACACTGAAGATTTCCCCTCAGTGATCCGATCAAGTACTGTGTTTCATGTGGTATTTCTACTCATCGCAATAATCCTGTGAAGTGGGTATGCAATGTATATGATATACATACAAATAAATAATGCTGAGGGCAGTGACTTACGCCAGGCCACACAGTGTTAGAAGCACAGGGGGAACTGGAACGTTCATCCTGCTGACTCTGAAGCTAGACGTCACTCCGCTCTGCCGGGCTGCTGCTGCTGCTGACTATTCTGACAGTCCCCCTTCTGCCCTGTCCTTCCATCTCCAGTCCCACCACGTCACTTGCCCCTGAGATACTCGACTTCCATTACCAACCCGTCTCCAAAATTCTACCCAAAACACGTGTTCCAATCCATCTTATTTGTTGCCACTCAAAAGCTGAGACCCGAAAACATGCTGAGCCGAGAAGACTTGGGAGAGAAGGAAAAGCATGCTGCCCACACCAGCTGGGCCCCAAGCTCCGATCAGAGCCCGGCCTGGGCCTGGCATGGGCACGGCCTCACCTTCTTACGGTCTTCCTCGTTCTCAATGGGGTCCACTGCGCAGCAGGGCTTGGCGTAGAGCATGAAGTCGAAGCGAGCGTATTTACAGAAGCCACAGGCATTGCAAAGGAAGGGGTCCTTTTCGTCATAGTTGATGGATCTGAAAACACCAGAGCATGGGTCAGGGGGCAGCAGAGGGCAGAGGGGAGAGGGGTCAGGGGGCAGCAGAGGGCAGAGGAGAGAGGGAACGCATGCGCCACATCTGCAGACGCTGGGAACCCGGAGGGGCAGCAGCGAATGGGCAAGGACGACTCAGGCAACCAGGCAACCACAGAAGGGACCCGGAACTAAACTCGGGAACCCCACCCCATCCACCTCCCCTCAACTCTCCCCCGCCCTCTCCTGTATCTGTGAACCCCACGCTCTGGACGGCCATAATCCTCCACTGTGAGGGCCCCACACGGCAGAACTGCCCACGCCGAGGCTCTTCCCGGGAAACACAAGGCATGCAGCTGACCTGCGAGGCACGGCTCGCGCACCTGCACTTGTGACACTGGTAGACGTTCTCCCCACAATTGCCGCAGACCCCGGGGTTGGCGGGGACCGAGGCACTGCAGCGCGGGCACTGCAGCGTCTCCGTGGAGGCCTGGTAGTTCTCGTAGAAGTCCGCGAACTCGATCATCAGGTTGGAGGCCACGATGGGCAGGGGCAGGTCGACCTTTACCTCCGTCTGCCCAGGGGTCAGCTGGACCTTCTTGGCCTTGTGCCAGCGCGCCGGCCTAGGAGAAACAGCGTCAGACAGACGGGTAGAGGGCCTGAGAGCCTCTCACAAGACCCGCAGCAACGACAGTCTGATGAAACGGACAGCAGACCGTCCCTACGTGTTCTCCCAAGACAGTGAAATGGTTATTGTAACGAAAGCGACTCTGACGAATAAAAGCAACTTAATTTCAGAGATACGTTTCCACTATTCTTTCTCTCTTCAAAAAAGGGGTAGAACATACAGGCGCTTTAAGACATCATATATGATAATTTCTGAGATTCCAGAAAAACAAGGGAATGTACATCAAAGGAAGACGTTACTCTGAAAGCATGCCACACTGGAGCCTGGACTCCCAAGAGGCTCCATGATGATGACTGCCGTGAGTCCCTCTCATGGCAAGTACCTTGGAAGGATAAAGCTCAGGTTGCTTCAGAGAGGCAGAGGGATACACCAGGATCCAGACCAAGTGCCAGGAAGAGTCAGAAAGAGTAAAGGCATGTGATAATTTAGAGGTAATTATACAGTTAAGAGTTACTGTTTACTGAAATTTTACTATGTGTCAGGCTCTGTTCTCAGCATTTCACATATGCTAACACATTTAATCCTTAAAAGAACTCCCTGAAAATAGTACAGATAAGGAAAGTGAGGCTACATAAATTCTCCAAGGGATGTAAACCACAGTCTCATTCCAGAGTGTGAGGGCTTTACCAGCAGCTGAGCTAACTCTACAAAACAGAAACCAAATCTCCCTCCTCCAGAGGGGCTGGGTCACCCCAGTGAGCAGCTTCTACCTGCAGGTCACCAGTGTTGACCCTGCTTCTCAAAGGACAAAACCTGCTTTAAGAGCAGAGCCTCCGGTGGCCCTCTGGTCACGCGGACACGCTAGCTGCTCTCCGCCTCTAGAGTGACACTGATGCTTCCATCCTGAGCACCGAGCAGCCCTCACCGCAAGTCCTGGCATCCCAGTAGCCTCTACCCACATTCTCTGCCCAAGAGCAACGCCGGAGTCTTCAACAAGTGGTCTGTCTCAGTAAAAGTCGACACCAACCCATGCTGGTGTCTTCTTTGGCCCATACACACCAGGCCTCATTTCAGATGTCAGGACAGATAAGCTAGAAAGATCCAGCGTCAGCATATGTAGACAAAAGGCACCACGTAGAAATGGAAGGACTTCATACTAGAGAAGCTCCTTGAGAACTGCTGCCTGCTCCGTGAACAAGAGAACAGTGTCTCAATCTAACAAACAACTACTTCCCGTACAGAAGCACCTATATGAAAACAGAACTGCTCTATTAGCATGGGTATGAGAAGCCTGGAGGCCCCATCACTCAAGTTCTCTTCAGGTTGCTGAAGAAGAGCTTAGACTTCGAGGGCTTCACAAGACACAATTTCCAAATAACCTTCGTCAGCATCCTTAAGAACTGGCACTGCACTTGTGTCCCCCAGCCATGACCAGAGCCGCAAGAGGACATACTAGGCCTCCAGGAATGTGCCGCTTGGCCTGACCCCGGCCATCAAAGCCAACACCCGGCGCTGAGCCTGGCAGGCCCGTTGCCCCCTCCAGGACTGAGACGCCCGTACTTGTTTTTCAGCTCCACGATGGCCTGCACGGTCCGGTTGTTGTAGTAGAGGTTGATAGTGCGCACCATCTTGGTCCGTTTCAGGTCCCCGATTTTCACGGTCACTTTGCTGATGGTGTGGCTGCCAATGAGCTTCACCACCTGCTGGGTGGTGGTGTACCGCGTGTCCACTTTAACGGAAGACAGCTTGATGTACTAAAAATGAAGGCACACACGAACACTGTGTCAGCGCGAGGTTAACAGCTCGTCTGGTCCTCTTCAAAACTCTCTGGTGTAACCCGCTCTTTGTCCATGGATGAGATTTTGCTTTAAGGTAGCTGGTCAGGTAAGAATTCACACCACTCTGACCCAGCACTGGGAGAGGGACACCCAAGCAGTAACATCAGTCTCTAGAAGCTAGGACTACCCACGCGAGAGCTGTCACTTACACAGAATGGCACTTCTGGGTTATTGCACACCAGGCAGGGATCGCTCTCCAGGTAGCAGCCATCGAACTCCACCAGGCCAGATAAGGTGCTAAGCGGGAAAGCAGCCTCAGCATTAAAGGTTCATCTTAGAAAGCATGGAGTTTCACACAGAGGTCAGAAGAAAATCACAGCTCACTATTCCCCAAGGCAAGCCCCACCCCAGTGAGAACACAAGGAAATGTGAGACATCCCTATTTCTGATCTGTTCTGAGGTCAGGGGAACCCTAAATGTTACATTAAAATTTGACTCAAGAGTCACAACTAAATTTATTAAAAATCACTAAATTGTATACTTGAAAAGGGTACATATTGCTGTGTGTAAATTATGCCTCAATAAAGTCTGGAGGGGGAAAAAAAAAAGAAGAGTCGCTAACAAACCAGGGAAATAATAAAAGATTTTAATCAACACTGTCTTCCAAAGGTTTTATTTTTTTTTTCTTTTAAATGCAGCTATTTCCTGTAAACTTGTCTTATGTGATTCAGACTCAGACCCTTGAAACCAGAGACCTTCTTAACAAGCCAATCAGCGCGGAAACAGCAACTGCCCTGTTGACTGAGCCTCAAATAGAAAGAAAGCAGAACAGAACTCACTTGTAAATGTTGGAGTTGGGATGGTTGGTAAGAATATGGTTTTGAGTTCGAAGAATCTCCACAGCCTTCTGTGAATATTCTTTCAACTGAAAACAGAAGTCAACAGAGGACCAGAGTTAAAGGCCAAGGGAAAGTCTCACTAGAAAAGACTTTTCTCCTCTGCTTTCCAGCTGCTACTGCCCTCGAAGTACCAGCCCTTGTTCAGAATCATGCAAAGCTGAGCCTAATTCCTAATCATTTAAAGGATTCCATCCTCTTTAGAAGTTTCCACAGTCTTAGTAGAAGCTGCATTTTTACAGCTTGTGGAGGAAGAGAAATATTATTATTATGGAGAAGCTATGAAATGATTATCTCCTTGCAGAAATACTTTTGGATGTGTGATCAGGACAGTCAGGAAAACCAGAGGACCACACTTCTCTCCCCAAGCAACTTTAATGAGATGCATTTTCTTCCCCACTTTACCGACATCTACTGGCTAAGCCAAATTCAGAGTGTGCGTTTTTGCTAGTGTGTTGTCATCTAGGTGACATACATATTGGGAGTGCTCAGTATCTATTTAAAAGCGATTTCATCCATATGCCCCCTTGTAGGTTAGTCCTAATGTTCTTAGTTCAAGAGAAAAAAAAGTTAAATGTGTCAAGTTAGCCCTTTTGACCATCAATTATCTATTACCTTCTTCTCTGTCTGTGGGGTTTTCAAGGAGAAATACCCCAGTAGGTCCACAAACTGGGCAGCCTTACGACCGTAAGCTGGGAGTTCTGGCCATATGGACCACATCAGGTCTAGCAGCAGCTCCTGTTGAGATTTGCTAGAGTTTCTGGAGATAAATGACAGTTCATCTTATCAGTAGCAAAAAACCCTAGGGGCTCCTTTATTTTAATCAACAAGGCCCAAGTACCGTTTTGGCAATCTACCTCTTTCCCCACAGCTATGGGTTAAGTCTGAATGGCACTATTGCTCTTTAGAGAATCAACCCTAACAGATTCAGCACAATCCTTTCCTGTCTTCAGAAGGTGGTTTATTCCCATCTTCCAACATCACTCAAGGGCTGAAACTAGGTTTTGTTAGCCTAAAGAGTCAAGTTTGGTCATTTAACAGACTTCTAAACAGTCTTCTTGGTGGAAAACAGATCACCTCTTGTTTCTTATATCAGTTTAATAGCTAAGAAGCCAACAACTCGATGAAGAAATCTGCAATAGTCAAGAGGATTCAGACTGGCGTAAATACTGATACTGCAACCTTGGGTATGTACCGTAAAGACATGACAGAATTTCGCCACCCACTCTGGTCCCAGCCCCACGCAGCCTGCTAAGCCAAGCCCCAGGCCCTACCTATAGATGTGCAGTGTCAGGCAATGGGCCTGCCAGCGCACCGAGGAAGAGTTGGACTCCAAGAGGAAGCAACGCAGAAACTGGACCAAGGTCTCCTTGTCCGCAAATTTGTTCAGCTGGTTCACCAAAGCTGTGCACAGCTGGTCCTCTTGGCTGCCTGAGCTCTCACCTGCAAGATGAGAGCAGGATTGAGAGCTGAAGATAGGAAGAAGTGGTCTAGGGCCCTCAAGTGGAGTGAGAGGAGATGTTGTCAGTGTCTTAAAGTTTTCACCAAAATGGTTATAATTTGAAAACAACTCTGGATCTGCTGGAGAAGGGACAGGCTACCCACTCCAGTGTTCTTAGGCTTCCCTGGTGGCTCAGCTGGTAAAGAATCCCCCTGCAGTGCGGGAGACCCAGGTTCGATCTCTGGGTTGGGAAGATCCCCTGGAGAAGGAAAAGGCTACTCACTCCAGTATCCTGGCTGGAAAATCCCACGGACAGAGGAGCCTGGCGGGCTACAGTCCATGGGGTCGAAGAGTCAGACATGACTTAGCGACTAAACCACCATCACCACTAGGGGACAAACAGCCCCAAATAAAATAATGCTACCAATAAAAGCAGAGAATAAAGTGCCTATACAAACCTGGCACTGAACAAAGATAGTCACACTGGAGAAGGAATTTCCTTTCAAAAGCCTGCTACCTAATACAGTCAACATTACTACAGACCTGCACAGAGGTATCTGAATAATTAACGGGGGAATCTGAAACATCTCCACACCTGTCTCAGGCCTCCAAGGATCATGAAAAGCAGGGACACAGCAAAGCTTTCACCTTTCTGATGGCCAAGGAGTCTGCTAAAGATGACTACAGCATCCATCTATAAAGCACCTAGCAGCTTACAAGGCACACTTCTTAACTCATATAGCTTCATTTAACGCTGACGATCTCTCTACCCCGGGCGAGTAAAAGCGTTCAGCGCACCCCTGGCTCTCCCATTACAGACACCTGGTGTGGGCAGTCACAGTCTTTACGGCGGCACCTTCATAACGGAAAAGGAGACCAGGAGCAGGCCCTGGGGGGCACTTGGGTTTTAGGTCTCAACAAATGAGGGTGAAAGCCCTTTCAGAGGAAGGGAATCAATGGCGTGCTCCCAGAGAGATGAGAACACATCACCCTCATCACCAAGGAGGTGGTCCGTACCCTCTTTCTCCTTCTCCTTCTCCTCCTTCTTGCTCTTCTTCGTGGACGACTTGGGCTGTGCCGTGGCCTGTCCAGAGCTGGCGGCCGTGGGGGCAGAGGCCGAGGCCGCGCTGGAGGGGCCGGCCGAGGCCGCCAGCGCGGCGAGCACCTTGCTGCCGCACAGGGCGCAGGAGAGCAGCTGCAGCAGCACGGGGGCCACCCCCTCGTCCACCAGGAAGCTGACTTGCAGGAGGAAGCACAGGACGGCTGCAGGCAGAGGAGACGGCGGCTCAGCCCCGCGCAACAAGCAGGCACGGGGCGCTGCTCCAGACGCCAGGCTGCCTCCCTCCTCCCAGCTTCCTGCCCAAGGGCTGTGCTGGGGGCCACCCAGAAGGGTTCCCCGCCACAGACACCCCTGGGGGGTCCCGCAGCAACGACAGAGTGTGGCTCCCAGCCCCCACCTCTACGACGGCGGCGATGCGCCTCATCAGCGGACCACCCCAGGTACCTCCAGCAGACACTGCTGACCTTCCAGCAGACACCTACCCTGTGCCCCCACAGCACCCCACATTCTCTCTACAGACCCTTCTCAGTCTTGGAAGTCTTGTCTTCTTTGCTGGGCAGAGTGCTGTCTGTCCAGCTTGCTCACAGCTCTATTTCTAACACCCAGTTTAACGCTTGGCCCACAGGGGGCCTTGGTGAATAGCTCTTGAAGGAATGGAAGCATGAGGAGCACCCAGATGGAGAGGCATCGCTTACAGTCGTCCTTGATGCAGAACTTCTGCCAGTTGACGGTGCGCTGGGCAGCGATCTCGGCACAGGCCTTCAGGTGCTCCATCTGCAGCAGAGACCAGGTAGAAGCAGTGACCCACACCTGCGGCCTTCAGGGTCCCCTCCCCGGCCATGGGTTACAGACCCCCGTCCTCTGGGCACGGCTGACGAACGCCCTGGTAAACTTGGGACCGGGTCCACGCACTCTGGCCCTCACTAAGCCTCCTGCATTCAATGCCCCCACACAGAGGCCCTTCATTTTCAGGGGTCCTTCAACCCCCGAAATAATGCAGCAGCAAAGGCAGACTAGGACCAAAGACACCACAGTCCAGGCTATTTTTTTCTTACTAAGAGCACTATAGTAAGAGCACCGAACTAGGAGCCTTTAACACTGAAGATGTTCTCTCTAGATTTTCCTATGCCATCATTCAATTTATACCCCAAAGTCAATTTATACCCCTCGTGACAGAGGAACCGCCGCCCAGTGAGGGCGGGGGAGTGCAGAGCCTGAGGCCAACTACTTATCAGTGGGTGTAGGAAGCCCTGTGTGCAGGGCTCTGTCCTATGACGCATCACACACCCTCTCCCCATCCCCCAACCCGGGCACGGTGTGGCGTACCAGGCTGATGAGCGTGTCATACTGCAGGGCGGAGCCGGAGCTGGCCGTGACCACGCTCGCCCGGAGGAAGATGCCCTGCTCCTCCAGCAGCTTCTTGATCCCTCGCACGTGGGAGTCCAGGGTGTGCAGATCTCGCAGCTGGCGGTACTTCTCCTTCGATCCACAGATGAAGAGCAGAAGTTTGCGGACTTGCCGGCGCACAAACGGAGTCTGCTGGATCATCAGGTACTTGAGGGGAGAAACGACAGAGTCAGGGGCTCGGAGACTGTATCCATACCGGCCACAGCACCCTGGACTCCAACAAAAACCCCACAAACCAAGCTACTTCCTCACAGTTGAGCTAGCTTCTATATTCCTTACAAGGACCAGGAGAAAGAAAAACATTAAAAAGGGAAAAACAGCAATATTCCTGCTATTCCTCGTGGGAGTACTGAGGAATCTACAAGGAAGTTGGTCTCCACTCCAGTCCGCCCAGAGTGAAACTGTAAGGAAAAAACATGCAGAAGCTCTCTTTCCGGTTAAACAGGTGGGGAAGAAGTTGGGTGGCCGCACCTCTACGATGTGAACTGGCCACCTGGGGTTTGCTGACATTGTTCCCCGTGACTTAAGCTCAGTCACACTCTGTGGGTCGTGCCGCCGTGCCCCCCAGGCCCCAAGCCCGCCTGCTCTGCGGTGTCCAGCCCAGAGCCAGGCTGACTGTGCTGCTCCTCTGCAGCAGCCCCCTCTGGGGCCCTGCCGGCGGGAGCACCGGACGAGGACACCAGAAGGCAGGAGGGGAGAAGGGACTTGCACCTTCCCGTCCACCCGCTGTCCCAGCAGCAGCCCTGCACCCCCCAGCATCTCAGCACTCAAGAACAAACCAAGCCCAGGGGGTCCTGTTGCTTGGCTTCTTTCAGAACTTCCAGAATCAGCCACCTCACATCCCTTCGGAGCTCCTGGGGTCCCACAGCAGCCTCCCATCAGATCCACCAGGGCTGTCCTCTTCACCGGCAGGGCTGCCGGCAGCTGCTTCTCATAGTTACTGCCGCTCTGTTACCTGTGTTCCCTTGTTATCTTCTTGGCTCTTCAATGGCTGTTTAACCAACTCTCTACATTTAAAATCTCTCAGTTCACTTAACTAGTATACTTTCTGTTTTCCAGACAGAGTCCAAGCTTTAAACATGGCCACCGTCACCATGTGTGGGGGACATCAGAGAAACAGAATTAGACGCTAAAGAGGACAGCCTGCTCTGACACAGAGCTTCCACGGTGTCACCATGCGGTATACTCGGGAGGAGCGAGACCTCAGTGGTGGGAGGGGCTCTGCTGGGGGAAATACCACGCCAGAGTTGGGGTGCAAGGGGCCACAGAGGCAGTCACGGTCCATGTCCTCTCCTCAACTGGGACCCTCGCTTACCTCTGAGAGAAAGTAAAACCATGAATGATCAAAGACAGGAGGTGGGATTCGCGAGTTGGTGTCGGCGATCTTTTTGATTTGGTATGGCAGTCTCAGCACCATCTCCGTCAGAAGCTGAGTATAGGCCTCAAACACATCAGCAGCATGGCCCTGGAGAAGAACACGCGTGAAAGAGCCATGACTGAGAATTTTCAGTGACCACAGCTAGGAACAAGGCTGGTCTCCTGCTCAGTAGGAACAGAGATGTTGGAGATGGTAAATGGCATCCTCCAAAGCTGGAGCGGACACTGACTGACCGTTTAGTTCACAAACCCAGGAAGACCCTAGGCCCTGGGGGCAATTTCATCACATGCAGAGCGTATGGTAGCGACAGATCTCACCACTCTTAAAAGCTCTAACATTTCACTCTGGTTTCTGACATTGGATTGATTTTACTCTGCTTACATAAAAATTAGAGCTAGAACAGGAAACAAACTGAAGAAACCATAAGGGAAAAGGACGTCTGACGTTCTCTTGGAGATTTTCTCCATCCCGAGAACCAAAGCTCCCCATGACGACAGAAGCATTTCTATAAGGGCAGTGCGTCAAGGGTCACTGAGAGACTCTGGATGGGGAGAAGCAGCTGTCCTACGAACTGTGCTCCCCAAGGGGCTGCCAGAGTCAGTGCGCCATGCAGGCAACCCTCAGATGTTATCAGATCTAGATCAAGCACTGCCAGTGTGAGGAGGAATAAAGCAGGGTCACGATGTGAGCCTGGAGGGGAAGACCCCACATGTGTGGTCAGGGTGCTCTGCGACCCAGGGAAAGGCTCAGCCTGGAGAGCGGCCAAGTGTGTGCTGTGGAAGGACCCAGTGTGTGAGGTGCGTCTTAAAAAGTGAAAAGTGAATGTTGCTCAGTCGTGTCCGACTCTGCGACCCCATGGACCATACAGTCCATGGCATTCTCCAGGCCAGAATACTGGAGTGGGTAGCCTATCCCTTGTCCAGCGGATCTTCCCGACTCAGGAATCGAACCAAGGTCTCCTGCATGGAAGGCAGATTCTTTACCATCTGAGCCACCAGGGAATCCCTTGGCATTGATGGGGGACATAAGGGATGCAGAAGGAGAGGAAAGAACTTCAGAAGGGATGGCACAGACCCTGGGGGAGGCGCAGAGATCAGTGGCGCTGCGTGCAGGATTGCTGTAGAGGACAAAGAGTTAAGCAGATAGCTGGATCCACCAAGAACTTTTTGGCCAAAGAGCTATGGAAAACCACCAAAGGGTTATACAAAAAGAGAAGGACACGCTCTGTCCTGTTTCACTTCCATACTCTTTAAAGCAGTTCTAAGCATGCAGTGAGCAGCACACCCAGCCCAGGCCATCCTGCTCTGCTACGTGGATTTAAATGGGACAGAAATGGGGATAATGATTAACATCTACTGAGCACTGGGATGTGCTGGGCGCTGTGCTTTCCGAACGTCCGAGGCTCCCAACAGCTCTATGAAGCAGATGCTCTGTGTGTGCTTATCCTCCAGATGTACAAACTGAGGCTTACTAAAAGTTAGACAGGGCTTCTCCAAGCTTCACGGCGGTTAAGTGGGAACGCCTATTCCCAGGGATGTGTTCCCAAATTCACCCGACCAGAAAAAGCCCTTCTAAACCAGAGTGCCGAAGGGCCCCTGGTGATAGCAGGGCGAGTAAGGGACATCCGTGGCTCCTTTGGCTCTGCTCCAGGGGAGTGAGGACCCGGAGCCCAGGGGCGGGAAAGGAGAGGCTCACTGCCCGGGGAAGGTCCTCACCTTCACATACTGGCGGAGGAAGAACGGGCTCATGTCAGGCGGGGACGATGTGGTATGTGGTTTCAGCAACTGGCTGGTGGCCACGGGCTCCTCGTCGCTCTGCTGGCTTTTCCAGTGCTCCAGCAGGGACTTGAGCACGTGCAGGCAGTAGTCCACAGCCCCGGAGCTCAGCAGGGCGGCGGCCGTGGCGCTCGAGATGAGGGAAGACGACTGCGGAAAAGCAGGGAGAAGCTAAGAACGGCTGGCAGACCAGAGTGCAGTCCAGCTGAGCCTGAAAGCAGGAAACACACTCACGATAGTCTGAGAACTAGCTGTCATGAAAGTGAGTCCATCTCTTAATTTGAAAGTTTCCCAACGAGCTCAAACGTTTCCCCAACTCTTCTGTACAACAGCATGGTGAGAGAAAATAAAGACACACCAGTTCCCAAATCTAATCTCCCAACACATATGTGCCAGAGGCCAAGGAGGCAAGAGTTAGATAACCCTTCCACCTGGAGGGGAGAGGTTTTCTCCTTCTCCTTGGGCATCTAGAAAAGAAGCCTATTTAAGAAGAAAGAAAACTTTTCACTAAAGGCATTTCTCTGCAACCCCACCCTCCCAGTAGGGGCTCTTCCCACAGAACCACCTTCCAAAGGAGATGGGGTGAGTGATCACACAAATAAAAAGGCAGGGGAAAAGCTACTGTAAATAAAACCATTAGGAGAGCCCTGCAAATCCCAGCAGCCCCCACAGCCCATAAGCTCATTAAGATTGGATGCAGTTCAGCCTCCATTTCTACCTTCTCTGCTTTGTGTTAATCTCCTTTCCAGTACGCACGCACTGCTTTCTCTCTGCTTTATTACCATACCTTATAGCAACATACAGCAGGGGAATCCTCTTAGCCACTCTGCAGCTTGCAGAACAGTCTCCTGCTTTTCAATAATGGAACTTCCAAACCCTTTAACCCCCTCCATTGGAGGGATTGTTGGAAAAGATCAGAGCTTGGAAGGGATTCTGAAAAAGGTGGAAGCTTTGCTCCTGAAGAGGTGACAGCTTAGACTCTTACTCCTCCCGAGTGCCAAGAGCCTTACTCAGTGAGAGAGGTCTGTCGCCTCTGCCCGCCGCCCTGGCGCCAAACACAACCCTCTCTGCCCCCCGCAGCCACACACCTCGCAGATGGAAGACTTGGACCCGGACTTGGTCCTGGACATGAAGACGCTCAGGAGCCGCATCAGCACCAGGTGCACCTCGTTCAGGGCGCTGCGCTCGCTCTTCCTGGAGACGTCCTACAAGCGGGGGGCCAGGGGACGCTGGCTTTAACCTCGAGGCAGCCTCTCAACGAGATCCCTCACTCCTGTCAACGCCAAATGGTTCTCACGCGGAATCGCAGACCAAACAAGCTCCACTGCACCTGTGGTCCACGTCTGGACACCCTAGAGCCTAATGCACCGAGGAGCTGCTGCTGCGGCTGCGTCGCTCAGTCGTGCCCGACTCTGTGCGACCCCACAGACGGCGGCCCAGCAGGCTCCCCGCCCCTGGGATTCTCCAGGCAACAACACTGGAGTGGGCTGCCCCTTCCTTCTCCAATGCATGAAAGTGAAAAGTCCAAGTGAAGTCGCTCAGTCATGTCCAACTCTTGGCGACCCCATGGACTGCAGCCCAGCAGGCTCCTCCGTCCACGGGATTTTCCAGGCAAGAGGACTGGCGTGGGTGCCAGTGCCCGAGGCCCAGACACAAACAACCCATTCATCATTTTCACCTCATGGAGCCACAGAAGGGCCACCAGGGCAGTGAGCTGGTCTCGCTCCTCGTTTACAGCCAGACCCACACAAGCATGCCCGGGCCAAAGCACACACGGGCAACAATTCTAATGGGCCTGCAGAGCTGGGGGCCTCAGGGGAGAGTCACCCCCTGCAACTCGGTGACGTTTCTCTACGCGGGGGAGGAAATAAAACTGATCTCAATGCCTGCTTCTCACACAATGACTCAAATGTCACCTTCTTGTCCATGCCCAGTTCAGCAATCAGCTGGGAGAGCAGGTTGTCCAGGGCCCCCTTGTCTTTCTCGTCCTCCCCATCCAGATCTGTAGTGAGCATCAGAATGACCTGCAAGTCAACAGAGAAGCAAAACATGAAAGCCAATTCCCTGAAGAATAGCAACTCTAAACACCAAGTGTTTCACACAAAACCCCAATCCTCCTGCCTGCCCTGTCAACTGGAACTACAGCCCATGGAAAGATTCGAAATCCTAAGGTAAGCGAAGATGAGGGGTCCAGAGTTACGAGAAATCAAATGATGGTATATGCTACCCTTGGCAATGCAGAAAACGTTCTGCAAGAAGTCTGCACAATGAACTGACTAACCGACATCATACCTAGTCCAAGTGGCTTAAGATACAGCAGTGTGCTGTGCTAAAGAACGGTTCTGCCTAAGAGGGAGGGGGCTAGCAGACCTCACTCTACTACTAACATGATAAAGATGTTAGAGATACTAGATAGATACTGAAAGAGTCTCTAGAGCAGACTTTTGTTCCTGTCTCTGTCAGTAACTAGCTGGATGGCTGTAGACATTTTTTTAAATTCTCTGATCCTTGGTCTTCTCATTTATAAAATGAAGGGCTATAACCTGCAATTCAAAATTATATTACATTATTCTATGACCTAATACCAAACAAAGTCTCACAGAGGCTCGGCAGGAGAAGTGTAAGCACGCTTAAGGATGTCCACCTATGATTTGACGGACCCAGGTGAACTGCGGGATACCTGCATGTATGGGATGGCCCGGACACCTCCGACACTCCGTAACTGGGGCAGAGTTTGCAGTAGTCTCTCCAATAGCATCAGACGGACCATGTGCAGCCTAAAAGACCAGGGAGGATAAACAAAACATGAGCTAATACACAAACACCAACCAGCTAAATAGTTCTTTCTTCCTGCCAGCAAGGTAAACAAGGAACCTACTTCTTAGGAACAATCCTAGCATTTAAGACATGCCCTTGGAATACTATTAATAGCAACTCAGAAGGAAAATCTCACTTTGCTACAGTGGAGCCAAACTGTTTCAAGATATGACTGATGGTACTGAAAATGTACTTACAGAAAAGCTAAAAAATATTGCTCAAGAATCAGGTCCTGCTGTTCTCACTACTCCAACCTGCAACAGTCGGCTTTATGGCTTTCTTCAATGCGTTGCCCTACTCTGCCTCCAGGCATTATTTTCTGGAATCTTCCCATCTACACATTTCATGTCATTCAGCTGCATAGTGACCCAGCCCTTTCTTGCTTCCCAAGTCATTAGCAAGGCTAGTCACTGCTCTGCCTTCTCACAGCAGAGCCGTCCTTTTCCCTAGTGTAAAATTCCATCTCAACATCAATACAAGCACCGTGAGCCCTCCCACACACACAGCTGGCCACTACCGCCTCCTCCATCTGCCGATACACGCCTGGGCTTCTGCAGTAACGTGTGCATCTGCCTCTCCAGTGATGTGCCGATTCAAGAGGACCGACACAGGGCTTCCCTGGTGGTCCAGTTGCTAAGAACTCACCTTGTAATTCGGGCCACAGCAGCGTGGCCCCTGCTCTGGGAAGACCCCAGATGCTGTGTGGCAACCAAGCCCGAGTGCTCGAACCACTGAGCCCACGGGCCCTGAGGCCCACACTCGGCAACAAGAGAAGCCACCCCACAGTGAGAGGCCCGCACGCCACAACTAGAGAGGATTCACGCACAGCAACGAAGACCCAGCACAGCCAAAAACAGACAGATTCTTAAAAAAGAATGCTACCCTTTAAAAAGAAGAGGACCACTGTGAAAATTAATTAGGGTGTTGTGAACAAACTGCGTGGCAGTCTCACCTAACACAATCTTACACAGATCAACAGTGCGTTTGCTGAATCAATTAATGGATTTACTCTCATAATTAATAAACCATTTTGCTTCATTTTACTTTATAGACTATGCGTAAGAAGCCACATGCCTACATTTTTTTAAAAAGTGTGATTATCATGTATTACATATCCTAATAGGTATCCTGAATATTTCCCAAATAATAAAAACCTGTATAAAAATAGAGTCTTGAATAATAAATGGCAATCATCCTAAAAAGAACTTGAAAGAATGAGCTAAACGACCGTCAGAATACAGTTAATACACAAAAGCCCATGCATACGTCTTCAAATAATTAGACCAGCCCTGTGGGGACTACAAACGAATAAAAACTGCTGAGGAACCAATGATGTACCAGTGACAAAAGATGAGATGACAGCAACAGCTTGATATTTCTAGGATAAAACATACAAGTTTTGAGACAGGTTAAAATCCTCAGGTGTGGAAAACATGCACGTAAATATTCACACACACGAAAAATCAACATAATGAGCAGAGTCTTGACCTGGACCAAGATCATGTCAGACTACTGACTTTTCAAACTCTTAAGATAGAGTTTCTTCAAGAAAAAAAATTACACACTGTACCAAAAATGACAATTTCCTCCTCGCAACCTAAAGTAAAAGCAATTATTTTTAAAAGTCACTTAACAATTCTTTAATTAACTTATTTCTGAAAAATAAAGTTAACTTAGGACAACTTTAGCAAATTCCATTAGCAATATGGGGAGGTTACCTAAACTGACCTGTTAGCTAGAAATAACTGAAAACAGTAAGAATGCATAACATCATTTTAGAAGTGATGAGTCTCAAGAAATTTCAAATGATCACAATTATACAGTGTATTCCCCAGGCACAGTTACATTAAACTATACATCAATAACAAAAAAATAATTAGAAAATCCTCAAAAGTTTGGAAATTCAGCAAAACATTTCTAAATACCCCATGGATCAAAATTTTAATCAAATCAAAACTTTAAATTTAGAGACCATTTTGAACTGAATAGCAATGAAAATACAACATATCAAAATATGTGGGCTCGTGTCAAAATAATATTTAAAGGGAATTTTAGAAAGAAATATATAACTTCAAATAAATATTGAAAAAGAAAGGTTTAAAATGGATGCTTTAACCTTCCATCTTAAAAAGCTTAAAAAAAAAAATGGAAAATTAACCCACCACCAAAAAAAGATAATAAAATAAAAAAGCTAGTAAGAGAAAAAGGAAACAATAAAGAGTAGAAATGAAACAGAAAGCAGGTGCCGAACAGAGAACAACCTAAGCCAAAAACCGGTGCTTTGTGAAGTTGAAAAACTGGTTCTTTATAAAGTTGGTAATTTCTAGCAAGACTGACTTTTGGGGGAAAAAAAATTTCTTACCAATGCTAGAAATGAAAAAACGGGGTACCATCACAATTCCTAAAGATATTAAAAGGATGTTAAGATATATTATGAACAACGTCATGACAATAAAATGAACAAATTTCTTGAAACGCACAACATACAAAAATCGACACATGAAGCAACAAAAATAATTCTGTATCATTTAAAGAGTGAATCTATAGTTAAGTCTTCTCTTAAAGGAAGTCTAGATCCAGATGACTCCACAGATAAATTTTTCTAAGAATTTATACAGGAAATAAAACCTATCTTATACAACCTTTTGTAGAGAACAGAGAAGGGGAAACACATCCTCACTTACTTTACGAGGCCAGAATAATATGACAAAATTATACCTGACAAAAATGTTTCAAAGAAGAAAAACTACAGGCCTAAATAAAATATTAGCAAATAAAATCCAGTGATACAAAGGATAAGATATCATAATTAGTTGTCCCCAGAAGGTTGGCTTAATAATGGAAAATATCAATTACTGTAATTTACAACCTTAAAAATAAAGGAGAAAAGACATATAATCAACTAAGTGCAACAAAAGCAACTGGAAAGCTTCAAAAACCAATTTGAGATAAAACTGTTGTTCAGTCGACTAAACTGTATCTGACTCTCTGCGACCCCAAGTACTGCAACACGCCAGGCTTCAGTCCTTCACTATCTCCAAGGTAAAATATCTCCCACAAACTAGGAACAAAATTTGATAGAGAATATCCTGGAAAACCCTCCAGTTAACATCATACTTAACGGTAAAATAGTAAACCTTTTCTCCTGTGTCCGGGAATGAGATAAGGTTTTCCACATCACTACTTTTGTCCGACCCAAAACAATAAAGCAAGAAAAGGCGATTAAAAGGTATACAGATTGGAGAGAAAAAAGTTAAATGCCATTATTTACAGAAGACAGGATTATTCATGCAGAATTTATGATAAGAATTAATCTACTAACCAAACTCATAATTAGGATTAGTCTAATTACCAAAATCTATAATTAGAATTTAAGTGAATTTAGAAAGATCACTGAATACAAAATTAAAATAAAAGCAATAAAGACCTCACCAGCAATGAAGAAATTATTAGGTCAGGGGATGAGTGAAGACAAAAATCCAGAAGGGTAAGCAGAGCCCTGACACTGATTTTAGGACATCTGAAAAGTTGAGGCCATGATGCTCTGAAAGCATTTGGGCACCAGGTTGCTAGGACCTTACAAGGAATCTGGAATAGGGAAAGGACACCCAGAGTCTGCCCCAAGTGGGGAGGGCCTTCTATGGGAACCTCAGGAAAAATCCACATAAGAAAAAACCTGAGTCTAAATGTAACAGAAATATACCACTTCTCCCAGGAGCCTGTGAGAAAAATTAGCTCTCTCAAATCTTGACACTGAGAGAAAAGTAGGGGAAAAAAAAAGCATTAGCTGCTGAAATACAGTCCCACTTACGTATTTTTTCCTTTTAGTTAATACTTTTTGTGTCCTATTTAAGAAATCTTTGCCAACCCTAAGTTATGAAGACGTTTTGTCTGCTAAGACTAGTAAGTTTTCTGTGGTGACCTAGATGGATGAGATTTGGGGAGAGGGTTCAAGAGGGAGGAGACACATGCGTGTAGCTGACTCGTTTCATTGCACAGCGGAAACCGACAGAACATTGTAAAGCAACTATAACACAATAAAAATAAAAATAAATGAAAAATAAAACCAGCGGAGCATTATCTTGTGCAGTTAAATCCATAGCGCAGTCGATTTTTGTTTATGATCAGGTCATAAAACGAAAAAAAGACTCATTTTATTACAGATTAATTTCCAACCAACCCACTGCCACTGGCTGAAAAAGAGCCTCCTTCCCGCGCACTGTGCAGAAGTCACCTGTGTCATAAACCAGGTGCCCGGGTACGTGCGAACCTGTTTCTGAACTCTAGTCTGTTGCACTCATCTATCTTGTCTATCCTTGAACCAAAATCCCACTGTCTTACTGAACACAGCTTTATAATAGGCTACGGTTGTGCAGTGCTCATAATTCTGGGAGTTTTCTTCGGTACTGTCTTGGTTGACCTTAGTCTTTTACTCTTCCAAATGAATTTTAGTACCAGCTTGTCGATTCTTACACATACAATAAAGCCAGCTGAGATTTTTTACTGGGATTATACTGAACCTGTATCAATTTAGAGACAATTGTTATCTTTAAACAATGAATCTTTCAATCCATAAATATAGTATATCCGCTCATTTATTTTCTCTCAACTAGTTTTCATAGTCTTCAATGTAGAAGTCTTATTATATATTTTCTACAAAAAGATACAGCTCTTGTTAACTTTAGTTTCGGGTTAAGTATGCATATTGAAATGATTAGTACAACTATTATAAGATTGGAAACTGAGTGAACAACTTCCAAACATCCAAAGGTGGGGAGGTGGGGCTGGAGAGCAAATTAACCCAAAGGGGCTACAAAGAAGACAAAAAGAAACTCAAACAAGCAGAACAAGGAAGAAGCACAAAATAAACACAAATAGATCAGTGATTAACATTAGTTAGAAGTGAACCTAACTGTTCAAAAGTTAAGCAACCATAAAAAGCAACGATAGAGTAGATTTAAAATATTTCAAAGAAATAAACTTCAAAGAACCAAAAATCACAAAGATTACATTACCTGAACACACATAGTTAACCCAGAAATCACATTAAGAGGAAAACAAAAGATTAAGTAGAAAATGCCTTTTAGGTGAAGCAGTTAAAGAACAAATCCCAGAAAGACAAACAATCCAGTCAAAAAGTCGGCAAAGGACCTACAGACGAGTCTCCAAAGAAGAACACAGATGCTAACAGACACATGAAAAGATGCTCAACATCACTCACCAACAGAGAAATGCAATCAAAACTACAATGAGCTGTCACCTCACGCCAGTCAGAATGGCCATCACCAAAAACCTCTACAAGCAATGAACACCGGAGAGGACGTGGAGGGAAGGGACGCCCCTGCGCTGCGGGGGCAGCGTGGGGATGCCTGGAAAGGCAGGAACACTACCACCATACAACACGCGTCCCACGTAATGGGAAGGACACGCGTGTGCCCATGCTCACTGCAGCACGATCTGCAACAGCCAGGACACAGACGCAACCTAGAGGCCCACTGGCAGATGAACCGATGAGAAGCTGTGGCACACATACACACGGAGCATTACTGAGCCATCAAAGTGAATGCAATCGAGTCAGCTTTAAAGAAGTGGATGAACCTAGAGCCTCTTCTACAGAGTGAAGTCAGCCAGAAAAAGAAAAACAAGTATCATATATTAACACACAAATACGGAACCTAGAAAGACAGTACTGATGAACCCACGTGCAGGGCAGCAATGGAGGCGCAGACCGAGCGCGCGGACGTGTGGACGCAGTGGGGTGGAGGTGGGGGGGGGCGGGCAGGGGGACGAGTGGAGAGTAACACGGACTCACACACACTGCCGCGTGTGCAACAGCCAGCCAGTGGAGAGTCACACTGGGGCTCCGCAACAGCCTCGAGGCTGGGACGGGGGTTAGCCTCAGGGAACCGCCAGAGGGCACCGTCCCCAAAGGGGTGCTGCAGGAGCTAGGTGGGAGCGCAGGATACAGGAAGGAGAGGAGACACTCGCTGACGCCCTCTCAAAACGCCTCCAACACCTGACCGCTTCAGTTACCTCTTTTCCTGAAAGAAACCATTCAGTTCAAAATACTGATTCCTGCACCAATATGGTAACTATGGGCCACAACAAAATTTAACAAACATTAGATCACAAGTGTGTGTGTGCTCAGCTGTATCCAACTCTTTGCAAATCCATGGACTGTAGCCAGCCAGGCTCTCCTGTCCATGCAGTTTTCGAGACAAGAATACTGGACCAGGTTGCCATTTCCTACCCCAGGAGATCTTCCTCACCCAGAGATCAAATCACGTCTCCTGCATCTCTTGCACTGGCAGGTGGATTCTTTATCACTAGTGCCACCTGGGTATATTCTTGGGGTTTTTTTTCTTCCTTCTCTTCTATTTCTCTAATCTCCTCTTGGTTAAGGATACACTCACTCCACCAATGCAGTACCAAATACCACCAAAAAAAATTTTTTTTATCCACCAAAATTTTTACAGGGGCTGGATTAGGAATTTCATGGATTGCTTTCAAATTGCCAAATGCCTCACCAGGGGTATTTCTAGATGTAAACTGACATTAGCTGTCTTAATTCTCTATTACCTAACACACTGAACAAGGAGTTACTGCTAGTACTACTTAACACCTGTCACTGTTGAGCCTAGAACAGTGCCATTTATAAGGAGAATGCTACAAGATGAGTCTATGGTATGGTTAATAAAGAAAGATTTGAGTAAGGAGGACACATGGTTTTATGACAATCACTTTAAGGGATACAGGCAGGCCTTATGAGAAAAACCACTTCGTATTTTCTATGCAACTGACTTGATACAATTGCAGTTAGGACCAGGAGACAGACCTACAACTTTCTTACCATTTTCAAACTGCTTCTGAGTCTACAACCTTCACATTTCAAAAGAAATACACTACTGTCACCTCTCCATCTCCAGCAACTGACCCACCATCCTAACCCTCAAACATGCGCCCCCCAGGAAAGTCCGTGCGTGCCGGCGGCCTGGCCCTGACCTGTTGCTAGCGTGGACGTCTGCTTCCCCTTCCCCGTCCCCTTCTCCCTCGGAGCCGTCTCCTTCCTGGTGACCGGTGGCGGTGCTGATGGCGCCAGTGCTTGAACTGACGCTTCCTGGTCCAGCCGGATGCCCCTCTGCCGTGGCATCACCGTAAGCACTGCTCCGGCCAGACACTAGAGGGAGATGGTTTAAAAAGTGCAAATCAACTCGCAGAGCCTGGTGAAATCCAATGCATTCCAAAGCTATCTGACTGGTAGCTTTAGAAAAATTTTTCCTTTCGTGTGAAGCTCAGTGAGGACTGAATTCACGATTTCGGCCCCATGGCACACGATGACTAAATTGACTTTCTGGGTACCCAAAGAACGTAAGACCTACCCACAAGACTAATCTTAATCAGCTGCTGATATATTTCCATATCATATTTCAGAGGAAGCGTAAACTGATTTGGGACTCTAGAAAATTATCAGCTACTCTGTATCTTTCACAAAAAAATGTTCACAGCCAGTTTTCAAACAAAGACTGATTTTTTTAAGATCGAGACAAAATGGCTCTGTCATGCTTCCTCATTTCAGAGCCCCGCCCCCACCAGCTAGCACAGATGGCCTGCTCTATTAATACACCAGGCTGTGAACAGCAGGACTGCCCCCAATCTCTTCCCCCAACGAGAGAAGCAAAGACCAAAGCATGACTGATTTCAAAGTCAAACCATGGTTGTCTTAAATGAATCATGATTTGGAATTATGTACATCATTTCTTCCTTCCACTAACAGATTATTAAACTTCCCTCTGCTGAAACCAATCTCAGGACCCAGGCAGGCATTCCTACTTGTCCCCGCCCTCTCTTCCCAAGGAGGTCAGGGCCTCCAGTCACATTACCGCTGTGCTCGCCCGCCACCGAGTCCACGGCACTGCCCCCGCTCTCCGAGCCCACACTGCCCCCGTGGTCGGCAGGGGAGGTCCGTAGGGTGGAGCCATCCGTCGCGGCCGTGCTGCCCTCGTCGTCCGAGGCTGGAGCTGAGAGAGTAACGAGAGCTGTTACAGGGGAAAACCCCTTCTCGGGGCGAAGGCCGCAAACCACACAGCGCAGTGGACACAATACAGTTTAGACATCCTGTCGTCCAAGAAAAAAGGGAAAGATCTGCTTTGCTGGTTAATCACTATCAGGAACAGACACTACACATGGTGTGCTGCACACAGTGCTTAGACAGAAGTGAAAACCCAGTTCACTGGGCATTTCCTTCGCTGTTATGTCACAGTGCAAATAAAACAGTGCAGGGATGCAAGAATCTGTGACATGGACAGTTTTCTACCTAAAATGCTTCATGGTCACCATAGTCTAGGTGTTACTGACACCTGCTGAGATCAGAAACTAGCCAGTACCATTCCAAAGCATAGATTCTGAATTTTCAGATTTGTTTTGTAACTAATTTACACTAATGCTAGGAAATCACTTTTCATGAGCTCTTGAATCAAACCCTGTTTGTTTGTTTTTTTAATCAGATGGTCCAGAGGGGAGCTCACTGGGAAATTTCAAACTTCCTCATCAGATGCTAATAATGAAGCAAGGAAATTCCCCAGAGACAGCCACAGCATCCAGGATCAGGGCGGAGCTGAGACAGGAGGAAAATGCTGGATGAGATACACGGGGAGGAAAGCCAAGACAGCCACAGAGCACGGCGGAACACGACCGGCACCACACAGCAGCGAGCAAGCCTGACGTGAGAGCAACTCAGGGACCTGAGGGAAGCAGCAAGCCATGGCAGCGGGGAGAGGGGACAGCCAGTCTCTCCCTTTCTCAACTACGCAGGGTAAGACACCAAAACAGGAAAGAGAGGAAAACACACACACACACAGGCACACATCAGTCTGAAGACTCTCAAGTCAATCCTCAGATTACTCAGGGGTTGACTTTCCAGGAGACTGTCCAGATGCTCCAACCTCCTCTATTCCAGTCCAACTCTCCGCTAAGGATGTTGGTTTTTTAAAAATCAAATTAGGAAAGAGATTGAAAGTAAACACAAAATGAAGTCTGAAGATTTCCTATGCATTTGAATTGTCCGTAAAAACCCTACCCCCCAAGCTCAGATCCTTGGTGGTGACCCACGCTGACCTGAAGCATTCACTCTGCTTCTTGCAGCAGCAGAAGAGAAAGAAGTTAAAAGGTATGTGCTCTGTTTCCTGTCTCCCTTTTGATCTTGTCTAAGATGTTAGATGTTAGAACTCTGGTGAAGGAGCCTGAAAGCGGTGATTTCAGCCCTAAAGCTGGTCAACCTGCAGGCTGCTCTCCTGGCCTTTGTGGGGGAATCAGCTGAAGCCAGGCGGCATGCAGAGGGGAGGGAAGCGGAGCCATAGCGTCTTTGCCGAGCTGCAGCGCTGGGCCTTCTGCGCCCGCATTTCTAAAGCCAAGGCAGAAGCAGGAAGTCCAGAATGGCCTGTCAAAGCAGCTGCCCGTGACACTCTCACAGCACCGGAGACGAGGCCCGAGGCTCCCGGGGCCCTGGGCCGCGCTCCTTGCTGTGGACAGTTACCTGATGCTGTGGTGTCAGAGAGGGTCCCTGCGTCCAGAGAGGAAGAGCTGGGTGCCTGGCCGGACAGCCCCAGGCTCTGCAGGCCCAGGGCACTGCTGCTGCTGCCTGGGGGACAAGCGGGCAGTGAGCGCGGCGGCCCCGCCAGGCCCCGCCCCGCCGCCTGCCGCCCTCAGCGCCTCGACTCGCCAGCGAGTGCCCCACTCTGGCCTAGAGAAAGCTCCTCAACAGCCACTGCTGTCCACCCACCAAGTCCGGTCACGGAGATGGAGGAAGGCTCCCTTCAGCTCAGGCAGGACACAGGCTGGAGGACTCTACCCGATCCGGGAGGAGACAAGCCAAAAGACCAAACCGCCAGCACTACGAGAGCGGCCCCCACGTGGAGAAGCCGGCTCAGCCCCTCTCACTCTCCACCTGCGTCTCTGCACAGCTCTCACCCAGATCGCCCTCTCCCCAGGTCTGGGGGTAAGCTAAGCCAGCTGGTCATCAGTAACTGCCAAACCCTCTTTCCTGTGCAGGGCCAAGGGGCCGCCGTGTTCCTGGCACTGCCTTCTACCTTGCTGGTCCTGCTGCAGGCTCAGGGCAATGGCTAGTTCAACCATGGTCTCGTCATCTGCGTCAGGCGGGATGTCCAGCATGGGGGGGAAGCCCTCTGCGCCTGCCAGCAGGGCCTCCAGGGGAGAGGGGTTGCCATTGTTGACATTTTCCGCTGTCTCCAGGACCATCGACTCAGACTGCAGAGAGAGAGCTCCGTCAGTGTCCCGTGGTCACGGGAGCTTGTGGAAGTCCCCGAACGAGAGCTGGAGGAGTGTGCCGAGGCTCCTCCTCCCCGCCTGCAGCCAGACTCACCACCATCTCAAAATCTCCGTGGTCCACCTCACTCTGCTCCTGGCTTTCCTGACGGATGTGCCCACCATTCGGGATCCCCGATGACTGCATTTTCTCATCCGCGTCATCATCGTCATCATCATCCTTATCTCCTGAGTCAGAGAAAGCTCCGTCACCTGAAGGCGCTTGCTCGTCCCCCGCACAGCGCGTGGGAGGCCGAGCTGCAGAGCAGACAAGCACCAGGACACGCTGCCAGCCAGCACCCGGTGCCTCAAGGGGCAGCCCCAGGGGCCGTGTCTAGTCTTGCTCTCTTGCGTTTGGACCCGGCAGGATCTGGGGAGCGGGGGCTGGCAGTGACAGCTGGCCCCACTTAGGGTAAGTCTTTTCTGGCAGATGAAGGAAAACAACATCAAAAAAACCTTGGATTCTGTAATTCAGAAAAGTCTAAGACCAGCAGACCTCAAGAGCTCCCATCAACCCTCAAGAGACCAAACACTACAATTGAGATTGCTTATCTGCTATCAGTCATGGCAGCTTGGGGTGTTATTTTCCTTTTTTCTCCCCAGAAACAACTGGGTCTGTGAGATTTTCACACTATACAATTATTATGAGAAGAGCCAACTGAAATGTGAAACCACTGGATGAAACTGAAGACAGTACTACCCCAACCAGCTTCAGTGTGAAGGGGAAAGGCCTTCTGAAAGCGGAGAAGCCTAGGTTAGACCCCTACTCATCAGAAGAGGATGGAGACCACGCCTTCTGCCTGACGGGGTGAAAACACATGTGGATGTGGCCTTAAATGGAAACAAACTATTTACCGACTGGAGGGTCTCCTCAGAGAAAAGATGCACAACTCGCTGCCTGACTAATCGAAGACTTAGATAAGGTGAATGACATTCAAGGAAGGTTATCTGAAGGTCGTGAAGCTGCATGAGTACATCTAGACCTGCACTGTGCCACAAGCAGCCACAGCCACTAGCTACAAAGTGGCAGGTCCACAAGGAAAGGGTGTGCTGATGTACACGGCACACGCCAGATGTTTAAAGCTCTTCCAAAAAGTTGTTTTAGGAATGGAAAATATTTTACTACTACTATTAATTTTTTAGATTAACTACATGTTAAAATAATATTTTTTATATACTGGATTATATTAGTAAAGTCATGTCACATTTCTTTTTACTCTTTATCAAGTGGCTAATAGAAAACCTTAAACTACCTATGTGACTTTCATTGGAGTTTTTACTACTGAGCCAAACCAAGTAACCAGAGTTACACAAGATACTAAGGCTACGATTCAGACAATTTTTAGAACTGCTTTTACTAAAATGATAAATGTTATGTCCTTAACTTGTATCCAAGTGTATCAAGAGGGAAATTTCTTGTGAAATTTACCTTCAATTTTACTGGAAATAAAACCACTGAGCATACTACCCATTAGGCAACAAAAGGACCCATAATGCAAGAGCATTCAGGCCAGGAAATTTTTCAGTTCCTGAAAAATGGAGGGCTTTTTTAGTCACTATGATTTTTGAACTGTTCTCATTTCATTTGCACTGTGGCTTTTTAGAAGCTTTCAGCCAAATACAAGCGTTTCACTTAACTACCATACCGTACTCTGTGATGTAGATTTTATGTCCTTGGCTTGATTTTACTATTGTATCTTTATGTTTCCTTGGCTTCAACTTTCCTTCTCCTTATTCTACTTGCTATAAGCTTTTTATACACCATCTTAAATTCTTTATGGAATAAGGCAGAGTGTACCAATGGACACATAAACAGAAGTCTCCAGGACCTCTGTCAATGTGAGCAGTATATCCTAACGCTTCATTTCCCTTCTGCCGCACCCACCACGCTCACACGCGCCAAAGCGCAGACCTCACATTACCCATTGGAGTGTTGCTTCGAGGGGAGGAGGGCAAAGTCACATGTCTCCGTCTGTTCCTTGGCCTGAGGACTCGAATTAGAGCTTGTTTACAAGAGAAGCTCACAGCAGGATCCTGAGGTTGAAAAAAAAACCATCATTCTTAGGTTTTAATGTCATTTATGACACTGTCTATAAAACACTTTGCTTCCTTGGACCTCGCTTACACGCACGTGGAAAATCTGCCTACTCTCGCCTGCGACCTGCTGCATCAGGTCAGCAGCCAAGTCCACTCCCCGACCTGGCATAGAGAAGACCTGTACACTGCATCCTGTATCTTAGTTCCTGGTAATAGACTGGCAGGTCACTTGTCCCTGAAGTCCCTTTAGCTCTCTACACACGGGTTTTGCCTTTTCATCAGAGGATCAGGCTCATCTTAACTCTGTGCTAACATCAGTCCTTTCAACACTAGCTTCTGTGCTAGAGTCACTGAAAGCAGACCCTGATGGTGTTCATCCAGGTACTCATTTAATTAATACTTACATAGCACTAACTGTGAAACAACCATCAGCATATTCCTCAGCGACTGGACGAGAAAGACCAAGTCCACTCCTTTTCCCAACCTTTCTTTCCATGGAATGAGTAAGATGTTACAGGTTTTACTGATCTTTAAAATTCTTAATTCCCATTGCCTTCCCTTAAGTCTATTTTATTTCATTAGCTAGCAAACTTGTAAAAACATCTTGTCCAGACGTTAGGCTGGTAGGGATTATCGGGGTGGTGAGGAAACGTACAGGACACAAGAGCATCTGCATGTAGATCCTGGAGGCTGTGTTAATGCAGTCCAGCTCACAGGTACAGTAGCCGTGGATAATGTCCACCAGAGCGTTGACGGTAGCTTCAATGTGAGTTAGGCCTAAAGGAGAGCACATACAGAGAGAAACAAACAAAACACACACACACAGAATGTAGACCACCAGTATTATTTATGATTTGCTCCATTAATAGTCTCCTAAATCTCTCCAATTGCCCCAAAAGCTTTTCCAGATACCCTGCATCACAGAAATAAATAGGTCTACTCTCTATAGATATCAAAATACAGAGCAGACAAGTGTGACGAGCTGAGTGGAGTCCAAATGTTCCCAATGATTCCCAGAACTCAGGTGATAAAGACGCCCTGAACATGCGTTTGGGGTTTACTGCCCAAGCAAACACGAGTGAGCAGCAGAGGTCCTTCTGTTTTCCAGACTGCTATTCAGAGCTTACTCTTCCACCTAACCCTTGGATAGTGTGGAAAGTCAGACACTCAAGGCAGCAATAGTTTAGAAACTAAATAATTCTTTAGGATGATGTTTAACTTTTACCTTTTTAACTGGCTTTGAATCAAGCTTTCCAAGATTTTTTTAAACAATCATAAACACCACTAAGGAGGCACGTGCGTGCACACACACACACAGACACACACGTCTTTATGTGAAGTATGCAACCCGACGTGGAGAGATCAAGAAAGGCCCATCCCTCTGCTACACCGTAAATTCCTCCATCAGGAACACTGATCTCACAGATTTGTATTTCCTAAATATTCACTCTGGAAGAGATGGATGAGGAAGGCTCAAGGTGAAGAGTTCAATCTGTTCAAAGAAAGAACTTATATCAGGTTTCACTAGCAAATGTCCCTTTTAACATGATACCTGGCAGGCAGGCAGGCGCCAAGAAGGCATTCTTGGGTTTGGAGGCGTGCAGTTTCCAGAAGTGGTTCACCAGCTGCGTGATGAAACTACAGGAGTCTCCCTCCAACTGCTTCTGAGGTTCTCGCCCCTCATCTGCTCCTTCTAAGCAGGAGAAAAAAAAATGATTAACGACGGTAAATTGAAGATGGAATTTAATTTGTTTTAAGGTTAACTCAGGTCAAGGAAGCTTGCCTGGGGAGGGAGTTTCAAGTGGGGCCCCAATCAATATGCCAACTATCCCTAGATTCCAGCAGGCACATCTAGGAAAAAAACAGTCTGGGAAAGGAATATCACAGAAAACAGTATATGTTAGAATTAAGTAGGAGGGGGAGCATTCAGGATCTTACAGCAGAGTCAGAGATCTCAGGTCCAACTGTTCGACTTCTAAAACTAGGGGAACATCTAAGATTTTCTAAAAAGATTCCTGGATTACAGTATTAGGGGAAGAACAGGATGACGACAACCTATGGGCGCATGTACATAACAGAACCGTAAAGGCATCGATAAGCTCTATTTGATGAAAGCCAAGCAGGTGCGGTACCCAGCCAGCATGAGGAGAGGAGGAAACAGCATCAAGCGCTGAGAGAGAGGCTGCTACTCATGTTAACAGAACACTGGCAAGAAAACAGCACGAGAGCAAGAGCTATGACTGATGCTGTCACTTTAAAGCCACAGGGCACACGCTTAACTTTCCCCTGAAGACTTTAAAGAGGCAGTGATTTCAGAGACCCGTAACATCTGACGTCTAGAACACTAAGTAAACTCAAGAGTAATCCAAGCGGTAAGCACTGGAAAGAGTACCTAATTATTAAAACGGTACAACTCTAATGTCAGAAGCCCTACAAGCTATAAAGACGAGAGTGAGATCCCTGTCTCAGAGCACCAAGTCCATTAGAGGCCAGAGAGAACCACGAGAAGATGGGAGAGTAAGAAGATGAGCAGGCAGATTCGGGACCGCGGCCAGGCAGGCCAAGTTCACCTGCTTCCGTCTGGGGCAGCTTGGACTCCGTGAAGTGCACGAGGTTGTTAGGACGCATGACGGCGATGGAGCGCGCCGTGACCACCAGCCTCTGGAAGACCTCGGGGTCCAGATCCTTGCCTTCTCTGCTCGATGTGTTCAGACACTGCACAGCTTTGCTCAGCAAGGCCTGATCCTACAACAAAAGAATCACAGAGGGTGAGCCAAAGACAAAGGCGGCCTGGGTACTAAAGCCCAGAGGAGAGGGGAGCTGGCAGACTGTCAGGCTGGCGACTTCCTCTCAAGGGAACAGGTTAATCACCACCAACTACCGGAAACAAACCTTCAAGGCAGCCCAACACAGCTCTACTTCTTAAATACCTAAAATGTTAAAGCCACTTAAAAATACTCACAAGCCATGAAATCATATCAAAGTCTGACTGGAAAACCAGAACCAGCCGATTCTGCAGAACAGCAACACCCCAGACCTCTTTCCTACAAAGTCATCTCTCTGCAGGGTCACACCAAGGCTATGTTCCCAAAACTGTCTTTCCTTGAGAGGTTCAGCAAGTTAACCTCACATTTCTCAATTCTCTGCACTGGAGGCAGAAAAGCTAACCAAGGCATTTGGGTTGGTGGCTTCCATCCTCATGGATCTGAAATGCTGACACTCTTTTCTATTTACGAAACCGGCCAAACTTCCTGCCTTCCGTCGCTACTTACTTTAACAGGTGAGACTCCCTCTCCCCAGACCTCCCCCAAGTCTGTCTCACCCACTCACCAAATTCTTCACAAGCAAGTGCGCGCACCTCCCTGAGGCCTGTGTGGGCCTGGAGGAGTGAAGACACCAGCAGTCCCGACCTCCTGAGCGCCGTCCCTCCCCCGTCCTCCAGGGAGAAGCACCCCAACTCAAATGGCCTTCCCCTCCCTTCCTTAAATCTTGGCAATTCTATTAAAGTAACGGGGAAAAAAAGAACACAAACCAGGGGCCTGTTAGAGGCCTGTCCTCATTCTGAGTGACACTCGTTTCTCAGGGAAAACATGAGGCTACGTGAGTCTAACCTCAACGCTCTCCTCTCCCCACCTGACTCCGTGACGCCCTTGCTTGAGGTCCGAGAGGCCAACTTACTTGCTCTCCTGTCAGCCCCACCAAGTCCACTTTGACGGAAGACGCCCCCGATTACCTTGTGGCTGTGGTAGGCTGAGCGGCTGGTGTGCAGGCTGGCCAGCAGGCTCTTGGACTGCTGCTGGACGCTGGCGGGGGCTGGCAGGGACAGCAGCAGCGTGGCCAGCTCCTGAGCTGCGGTCTTGTTTCTCTCCTGATGCAGAAGACAGCAGGGTTGCCACGAACCCACACAAGCCATGCAGGATGAACTGCCCACACCCTGCCCTCCCCCTCCCCCTCTTCTAGCCTAACAGGACTAGGTTGGGCTCCACGGACCACAAGGAACAAAACAAAGAACTTCGGAAATTACAGCCCTCCCACAACATAGGTACAGAAGTCGAGACCAAGATCAGGACTCCTACAACAGTGCTCTTTAATCAGCACTCATCCTATTTTACAAAACACTCTCACCATGGGTCCCCTGAAGGCAGGACATAAAGCCTTAAGCTGAAGACTCCTCTGGATCACCTTTGCAAATCAAGATCATGCTGTAAATGTACTTGAGCTGCAAGGCTTTGGGGCCTCTGACCACTCCACTGACCTCCTGCCTCTTCAGAAAGCTCCCATGTGCTTTAAAAAAGTAACTTGCCTTCTCGATGATTGGGCCAACAGCAAAGCAGCTTTCCAGGGCTTCTAAAGAACTCACAACCAGCCTGGGGAGACAGAAAAGCTGGCTTGAGTACAAAAGCCCCCCTTCTCTCCGCCTGGTGCTTTAGCCTGCGCAGACTACAGTCCCGAGGCCCTTAGGGACAGGAGTGAACGCCAAACACAAAATCAAAGCTCAGTAAGACCTGCCACAGGCACCACATGGGCCGCCCCCTGTGTCACAGGCCGGAGGGAACCTGGCTCCTGCTTGCAGATCAACCTGAGGCCATGTTCATAATCCGCGACTCAAAGACAGGGCTTTTCTTCCTCAAAGAGGATAAGGGCACTTCCTTCTGCTGCCTGTGGCAGGGATCACGGAGACAGGCTTAACAGTCTTGATGCGATGGGACCCGAAGCTCAGGTGCCCCAAGATTAGTAGGCAAAGGGGATACACAAAGGGAAAGGTTCAAGCCATCTTCTTACACTGGGAGAGCTATGGTTACACTTGACTTACACCTCCAAGAAAATGCACAAAAGCACTTCGTAGGAGTCGCCCAGTATGGGGAAGAGAACCAACTGGATTTTTAGGTTCATGCCAATTACCAACATTCAAAGGGTAGGATGAAGCCCCTTTAGAAAACTGGGCAATGTTCTCTCAGGGAAGGATAAGAAGCCCAACCACCAAAGGGTACAGAGGGCCACACTCCCCAGGGCTCCCTCATGTGCGTTGAAGGCAGCACAGTAAAAAGACCAACGACTTGAGGGCTAAAACTCTGGACAGACAGGGGAAAGTGTGGAGAAGGCAGCTGGCGAGAGAAAGGTCAAGGGGCAGAGGGCGGCAGTAGAGAGGGACCTGGGGCATAAAACCTAGGAGGACAGGACAAGCTCCCTGGTGGCTGTTCCGACGACAGACCTTCTCCACTGACTCGGCACCCCACCCCCACTCCTCACCCCTGCAGAGCGGGGTGGGGGAAGGCAGGGGCGGCCGACACCAACCGCGCACGTCCAACCCCCCGCATTCTCCACGGGGACACGGGGCAGCTCTGCAGCCATGCAACGATGGGGACAGAAAGAAGCGGCAGGACTCGCCCACAGAAGCGGAATCAACGCAAAGCCACGTCATCAGTTACACGGCTCTCTAACACACACTCGCTCGTGCAAAGAAATGAAAGAGGGCATACTAACCGGTCCAGCTTGGTTAGGGACTCAGTTTCAGAACTTGGGGGAGAAGCAAAAGGAAAAAAAAAAAAGGAAAAAAATGTGAAGCTCAGAGAAACCTGGAAACACATCCTAAGCAAACAATATAAGAACAGAGTGGCAAGGGCGTGGGGAGACAGAGAAAAGGAGGGGCGGGGAGGCTGCTGGTGGGAGGCAGTGGTTCCAAGCCGGGCTACTCTCACGCCTTCAATGTAAGAACTGCACATCTTACATCCTGAGTTGCCGGCTCTACGGCGGCAAACCAGCAGCGCCCCAGCACGAAGAAGCCAAGCGCAGTGCTTAAGAAGGCCACTCGGGGGAGCCCCAGGGGGCTCTGAACTCCGCTACAAGAAGCCTGGGACAGCCTCTTGGCAGCAGTGTTATTACCACAGGAAGTAACTGCTGCAGAGAAAGATGAGAAGATGATGAAATTGGAACGAAAGGGAAGACTTTTCCCTATAATTTCAGCAAGACTGGATCCTAATCTCTAATTCTGGCTCAAGCGTCTTCTGGTCAGCAGCCTCTGACTGCTCCCAAGGGCACCTGAGCAGTAAGAGAAGGGAAGGGACAGCAGCCCCGGGGCAGAGCCCTGGGAGTCAGCTGGCTCTGAGCACGCCGGCAAGCCCTGTCTGCTCATCAGGAGACCCTGGGTGCGGGGGTGGGGGGGGTGAAATCTCGAAAGTCACAGGCCAGGCCTGGGACACTTATGAGGGGCTCGGTCTCTCGAGACTTGGGTTCTGCTGGAAGAGAGGATGGGTGAGGACAAAGGGCTACCCGCCGGCGCCGGTACCTCTCCAGGACGGGCCCGCTCGTGGTGGCAGGGGCCGCCGAGTCACTGTCTCCAGTGCCGTTGCTCTGGGTCAGGTTTGAAGGACAGATGTTGCTGACGGAGGCAGAAGGGAATTCTTCCGGAGGCTCATCAGGCCAGCCAAACTGCTCCTTAGTCTTGCCATAAATTTTCACAGCGTCGACCATGGTGACGCCTGCGGGATCCACCGAGGCCCCAACTGTGATGAGCAAGAGAAGCCCTTAGGAAGCGCGCTCTCCAAGGGGCTCTAAAGCGCGTCCCCTACAAAGCAAAGACCAGACTGGTGTGGACAGCGTGGCAAGCCACAACCATTTCACAGTCACAGAGGAACTTTAGCTCCTGAGACTTCAGCAGCACTTTCACCTGGTACAGATGCTGAATACACAGAGACACAGTTCCATGAACCAGAAGTCTACGAAGTCCTACGCAGACAAGAGACCCCAAATACCAGTGCAGGGGTCCTCCGGTGCTATCAGAATACCATGTCTCCCAACTCCACCCCCAGGGGTCTCTAAACACTCCTTTTGTTCAAAGCACAGATGATCCTCATTCGTACTAACAGCAACTGTTTCTGGAAGAAAAAGTATCAGACAGGTGGCCAGTAAATGGTAGGGAAAGTTGTCAACCTCATGGAAGGCCCAGGGATGTCTACTCTGAGGTTTTAAGGGCATTGCTAAACATTTCTCAGTGGCATGTGCCCTGAGGCCCTCAACTGCACCTTCAGACAGCTTTGTGATGTCAGGTGTTAATCTCACCACCTCTCTGCCTAGACAGGCAGGCAGCCCCATCGGCAAGGTCACCCAAGCCTACAGAAGGGAGCCCTGAAGCAGCTGCCGCCTCTCTACCCCTCCCATTCTCAGGTATATCCCTTTCCTGTCACCTTGCCTCCTTCATACCCCAGATGAAGCTCAACGTTTCCTGATGGCAGAGACCACAGAGCTATCAGGAGAGCAGAGGGACCCCAGAATCCTGGAGAGCCACAGAGAAGTGGCCCTGCAGTCAGAATTACTCATGAGATGGATACAATCTGTGCCAGGAGCCGGGGACTCACTGAAGAGGTTCAGCTTCTTATCAGCCTGCAGGGCTTCTTCTCTGGTGAACGGGAAGTCGAACCAGCGTGAGCGACTCAGGTTAAGCTGCATAGTTCTGCCGAAGATCTCAATGTATGATGGGGCCCGTTCAATTGCCTGGGTCCCAATCTGGATGCGCATGCCTGTCATCACCATGGTGCTGTTGTTGTTACTGATCTCAATGGTGAAGCCACCGGGCTGGAGGGGGGAGAGGCGCACGTCGTCAAATGGACACAAGCTCTTAAGGGCCAACTTCCAGTCCTCCCTGAGACCGTGACACACGCATGATCCTACACAAGACCTTTATCCTTCAGTTTCTTGGCAATGACTTGCTTCCAAGCACGGGAAGCACAGGTGGGGAGGAGACCCTTCCATTTCAGGCTCCTTTTCTCCCCGGCTTTAACCACCTCCTGCCACCCTGGCACGGTAACCCTGCTGGTAACACGGGAGCAGGAGCCCTTCTGCGTGGAGTTGAGAGTATCTGTTTATTCTGGGGACCATCAGACTACAGTCAAGGGTTAGTGACGTGAGCCCTGCATCCCAACAGGAGATGTGTTCCTCACATCATACGTTCGTGAGCCCTGCTGCCCAGGGACTGAACCCAGGGCACTGCAGCCGGTCCTCACCTTGGTGTTGGCCACATACATGCCAGTGGAATTCAGCCGGTGCTTTATCTGCTGTGCATTGTAGACCTGCAGGAGGTCATTCCCACCGAACTCCACGTCGGTCAGCTGCTGGTTGTGCTCGAAGAAGTCAATGGGGAAGGTCACCTGGCTGGAGGTGCGGGCTGCTGTGGAGGGCAGCACCGGGGCCAGAGAGCACCGCCATTAGTGCAGCCCCACCCTCTGCACCGGGCTCACACGCGTGCCCCGACCTTAGGCCAACTCGGGAGGACATGCTTGGCATCACTATGATGCCTACATGTGGTCAGCTGCCCAAGAGCCACCACCCCAAACCACAACACGACCCTGCAGGGCAAAGAGATCTGGTGTCAGGATCTGGAACACTCACTTGCAACAGGCTCTCTCAGAGCTGGCTTAACTAAAATAAACAAGAGGAACTATTTCTTTATAGAGGATGAGCTGCACAATTTTCTCAAACACAGGCTCCAGAACAGACTCCAGGGAGTGGGAAGAATGCTGTAATGATCTTTTTTGCTCAGACCAAGCCACTCATTGCTAAACGCAAGCTTTCGCTCCTAAAGGAGTCCTGCTTTACCACTCAGGCGCAGGACTCCCAGCTCAGCAGCCAGGATGGCTTCCCTAGGCGCGCGCACACGCTCAGTGTCTTCAGCCGCGTCTGACCCTTCGCGACCCCAAGGACTCGAGCCCGCCAGGCTTTGTCCAGGGGGCTTTTCTGGCAAGAATACTGGAGTGGGTTGCCATGCCCTCCCCTCCAGGGGATCTTCTCAATCCAGGGATTGAACTCATGTTTCCTGCATTGCAGGTGGATTCTTAAGCTGAGCCAGCAGGGAAGGCCTGGCTTCTACACTACTTGGTGAGAATAAACCAACTGAAGGATCTACTCCTCGGCCAGTTCCATCCTGCCTGCTCCATCAGGCAAGCAACTTTCCCTAAACGGAGAGAAAACTATCTCAAACCAGATCCAAGAGAGCACTCTTTCCTGGGCACCTAGGAACTACTATCTGCAGACAGCCAACAGATGTTTGCCATGCTCAGAAAGGGGGTAGTTGCAGGAACCTTGTCTCTGCTTCTGGGGACCTAGCTAGCACAATCTCTACCTTTATAAGCCACACAAGCAAGACAGTCCCCATTTCTTTCTTTTGTCGTGCCACAAGGCATTTGAGATCTTAGCTAGCTGACCGGAGACTGAACTCACACCGCCTGCACTGGAACTGCAGAATCTTAACCACTGGAGAGGGCCCAGTCCCCGTTTCTCACGGGTATGCATGGCCGTCTACTCTGAGCCCCAACCCGGGCAGGCCTCGAGGGCAGGACTTACTGATGGTGGCCGCCTTGCGCTTGCGAACGGGCTTCATAATGCTGATGACGCTGCTGGGCTGCAGGGAGGGCTGCAGCCAGTAGGAGGTGTTCTCCACGTTGGCCATGTAGATGCGCAGGCTGCCGTCCTCACACAGCAGGATCATCGTCGTCCGCTGCTGCTCGTTGCAGGCCGTGTGCCTGATGGCCACCATGTCCTGGATCTAGGGGAGGGCACGGGCCGCGTCAGTTCCCACGTCTACGCAGCGGGGCCTGCGCAGAGGCGGAGAAGCCACTGGTCTCACGGGCAGCGGGGCGGGGGCTGCACAAGGCCGGCGGAGAAAAGGCGTCTAGGAGAAGATTCTTCTATAGACTTCTGACAAAAGAGCTGGGAAAGCCACTGGATATACAAAAATAGGGCAGGGTCACGGTCTACTCAAGCGATGGGGGAACGTGGCACTCACCTTTGCTTTGGCAGGAAGAGTCTTGATCTCCTGGATGAGAAAAGTGTCCGGTTTCACCATCACCACCAGGGGCACGCCTGTAGTCTGCTGGACACAACACAGCAGGCCAGGGTGGTTCATCACCTCAGACCACTGACAAAGGGCAGGAGACGCCTTACTGCCGCCGTTGGAACTGCAGACGACAAAGGTGGCCAGTCAGGGTGTCACTCACCATCTGTCACTCACCATCTAACAGCTCTTTCGTGGACCTGAAGGACATCCTCACTACCTACTGAGTCTCAGAGAAATACACCCACCCGAGGACTCTAATTACCCATCAATCAGTCTTCCTCTGAGCCACATGCACAGTCTCACACAACGCGCGCCCACTGGGAGCCCTGGTTCAGGCTCTCCCCTGTCTGAAGGATCGGGGTCCCTACGTGCCTAAGGCTATCAACTGCACAGGCCCACGGAAGAGTCAAAAGCTAACAACCCGTTCTCCTTCTAAGAATTTCCAAGCACGTCAAGCTCTGTATGAATAGTAACCATTTTATTTCACCCCAAACCAGCTGATTCACAAACAGAGGGCAGAGATAAAGTGTTGTAATGCCTTTTCAGTGACAGAAAAAGAAGAGGGAAAGAAACCTTAAACCTTTTCTGCCTCCTCCTTAAATAAAATACCCGCTACCTCACATACCCCTATCTTCTGGAAGCCTGATGGCAGCCCCTGCCTCCCCAAACTCCGACCATGCCCCATGTGTTGACATCATGTTCTATTTACTGTTCAACAGCCCCCCACCCCAACCGGGAGGGAAACTTCAAGGGCATCTTAGCAGCAGGAATGTCTAGGAGAAAGAAACTGACATTCCCTTCTGAAAACTCTCATCAAATTAAAATCACATTTGCTACCTTGACTATAGCTCTTCCTTCTGAGTGACATGACAGTGGGCCCCCCCCAAACCACCTCTAACAGCGTGGGGGGACAAACCATGCAGACTGGCCAACCTACCAACACTGGATGCTGCCTAGTTTAGCGATACCAGGCAGGGAAGGGAGAGTCCCCGGGAGGGGGCGGAACTCCCCTGTTGAACACGGGGCGCTGTGGAAGTTCAAGGTTAAGTGCCCAGCCCCACCTTTTGATGTTGATGGAGAAGAGCTGCAACACCTCAAGAGTCGTCCTGCTGACGGTGGCTGCAAACGACCTGCCCTGACAGTAGCTGAAGAACAGCATCTGCAACACGTGCGAGTAATAGACGGACACACCGCCACCTGCCACCTGGCTGTTACTGTCCTGTCGCAACAGAGACAACATCACGTTAAGGCCTCAGGCCGCCCGGGGCACCGGCTGCCCCTCTGGCTGGTCCCTCATTTTATGTGTTCATTGTTTAATGTGCTCGGGCGCTTTATTTCTGGCTGCGCTGGGTCCTCGATGATGCACCAGGCTTTCTCTAACTCGGCGCAGGCAGGCTGCTCTGGCCACAGTGCGGGGGCCTCGCTGCAGGGTCCTCTGCCGCCGCAGGGCACAGGCTCAAGACGCGCGGGCGTCAGTGGTGGCGGCAGCAGGCTCAGCATTGCAGCTTGTGGGCTTGGCTGCCCCACGGCATGTGGACTCTGTCCAGACAGGGATCAAACCCACGCCCCTGCACTGGCAGGCGGGTTCTCAACTACTGGGCCACCAGGCAAGTCTCTGCTCACTCATTTTATACCATGGTTAGGGGCTCTCATCCTCTAACCATCAGATCTCGGTGGCAAATCTTAAAAATACCATGAGAATAAACGAACTTCAAGTTTAATCCTTTAGAACTAGAGCTTTGCTGTCATGTAAAAAGTTAAAAGAAAAGAGAAACAATGAAACAGCCACTGGGCTGATGAACCCCAGCCCAGAAGGAAGCGGCACCGTGTGCTCTAACCTTCAGGTCCTCGTGGTTGACTTCCAGCACGTTGGTGACATAGAAGGGTCCTTGCTGGGCACTGCTGGCCTCCTCCATGAGCTGTGTATAGATGTACCCCGCAGAGGACATTATAACAATGATGTTCTTCCCCTCCTCATTGAAGAGAAAGGTAACATCTCTTATCTTTGAGCTGGGCAGGAGAAAGTAGAAGGTTGGACTCAAGGCATCAACCGATAGGTCATAAATCTGCAGGAGAGAAGGAAGAAAGATCAAATAAGGGAGGTCTATCTCAGCCCCAGGCCCAAACTCTCCCGGTGCATCCAGGGAGCGGCAGTGGTGAGGAAGGGCACTCTTCCACTCAGCACACACCCGTTAGGGCTGGGCGCTGAGCGCACAAAGATAAACAAGGCCTCTTCCCACTCTCTCGTAAGGAATGGCAGAGGAGAGGCCCAGCAGCAAAGTCTGCACCAAGAAAAGCGACTGAGAGCGGCCCACTGGGCACAGGGGGCCGCACCAGATCTGTTATCTGTTACCTGTGCGTGGATGGCCCCTGCTCAGCAACAGGACAAAAGGTAACAAAATGTGAGGACTTTTTATTTTTAACCTCTAAAAGAAGTTAGCAGACGTAATGGAGATCAGGCATTCTGAATTTAAAAGCAAAACCACTGTAGGGCCAGACCATCAGAGAGCTGTACCTATACCTTGACAAAGTCCGCGGTGACAATCGCTAGCTCAGTCTGTGAACCGGGTAACCACACGGCTTTGATGATGAAGTTCCCTGTGGCCAACTGGGGGTGCAAAACCAAGTGATCCGAGACGGAGCCTGAGCTGCTGAAGGTGAGCACGTGGCAGTCCTGGACACGGGTGAAGGGACAGGCGGTTAAAGGGGTCTGGAAAGCAGGCCACCTCATTTCAGAGGTCGACGGTGCCTTTTCTTCCCCGGCATTCACCGCCTCCAGACAGTACTCAGACTGTTGACTAACACGTTCAGGAGTCAAGAACACACAAAGCTCTTCCAATAGAATAGAAATCTGGAAGACGTGGAAGAAATTCAAAGACCTCTTTCGTCTTCCCAAAGGCTTTTAAGTTCCAATCTCAACAATGAGTAAGAGGAGGTGGAGCTAAGAACAGCAGAGAAGGTCACAGTGACCTATAGCTCAATGGAGCCAAACCGGCTCAGGATTACCTTAAGCCCACAGACGGCCAGGTAGTCCTCCTTGCAAGGGTTCCCCGTGAGGCCCAGCACAGTGAAGGGCACCGGGGCAGAGGCCAGGCGGGTCAGAGTCAGCTTCCTTTTGCTGGAGTCTGCTTGCTTCAGGAGAGCTGAGAGCTGGAGGACAGTGATCTGCCAGGGAATAATCACCAATTTATTCTCAACCCTCTTCCTCTCAGAGAACAGCAGCAATAACAAAAGCTCCTTCACTGATCTTCACTCCAGATCAGAGCTACTGATCTGGAGGCTGTTTTTGTGAGCAAGTCTCTCCAAAAACCCAAGACCAGTACCAGTCTCTATATTCTCTGGCTTAAAGAATGGAATGCCTTTCATTTCTTCTTTCTAGAGGTGACAAAAGAAACCAACTTCATATAATCTGTTCATAAAATATTGAACAATTCCTGTATACTACTGTCCCTTCTCATTTTTCTATGAAAATGTTTCTGAAAGTATGTTAAAGCTACTTTTATCTCTAGTTTCTTTTTCACTTAATATAAAGAGGAGACAAATGAAGCCAGAAAACAGAAAGGCTTGAGTTAAGACACTGTCCTCAAAAAATAAAAATAAAAAATGAAAATTAAAAAAAGACACTCTCCTCTAACTCCTCCTGTTCTATAAAATTCCATAAACTTGGGTCTTCAAGAGGGCTGGGAGGGCAGGGAAGAACTAAATAAGGACCACTGAGCCCTCCTAGGAAGACTCTCCTCTCTCCACTGTGTCTTCCAGGGTGGCTAACCTGAGAAAGACTGCAAGCCACACTGTCCTAGGAAGCCTCCAGTCGTTACCTTCGCCTGGGGTTTGAATCACAGAGTGGGAAGTGACTAGTTAGCCTCTGTCCCAGGCATCCCAGTTCTAAGTGTAGTAAAGTAACTCAGGGTTCCAGCAGAAGAGCTTGCTGAGATCTGTCCCTGAAGCTTTGCTAGAATTCAGAAAAACAGACGTTTTCCTAGCGGGCCAATCTGGGTGTTGTCCCCTATGTGTTCTGCTCAGCAGCTAAGACAAACATGACCTCAAATGAGAGGGAGGGGATTGGAGGACCCACCTTGCCTTTCTCGTGGCTGACAGCCAAATGCTGGCGGCGCCCGTGAGGGGAGGAGAGCACACACATAGCCACCCTCCTGAGCACATGGGCACTAATCAGCTGTCGAATGGTCTGACCCTGGTCTCCACTGTAATTCATCCGAACATTCTCAAAGGCACCTTCCTGGGAGCCTAACGTGGGAACCTGGCAAAGACGGATGCAGAGAGAGTAGGCAGTAATAAGGCAAAATAGATCAAGTGGATTCATACACACACTATTCGTGTGACTGAAATATTGTACAATTTAGTTACTCAAGAGCAAAGGTTTCCAATCTCTAATCCATGGACAGTCAATTCATCAAAATTACTGTCAGTCCAATAAGAACAATGCAGTAAATGCTGCATAGAACTAAATCAATATAAGTACTGATTTTTTTTATTTAAGTGTTAAAAAGCACCCCCGTCTTTCTTTTTAGGCCACACCACACAGCTTGTGGAATCTCGGTTCCCCAACCAGGGATCGAACCTGGGCCCTCAACAGTGAAAGCACTGAATCCTAACCACTGGACCACTGCAGAATTCCCAAAATGCCCTTTTAAAAAATAAAATGATAACGATGATAGTGTTTTTTTCCATTGATTTACCCCAATAAAATTAAAAGTCAGCAACCTTATAGATTACCAACACCATCCCAATATTTTTCTAGCTTCATCGTTAGCATCCGCAAGTCTAAAACCACTGATCAACTGTGACTGATTTTTAGGGGAGGGAGGTTGGCCATTGCAGGATCTTAGTTCCCTGACCAGGGATTAAACGCAGGCCCCCTGCAGTGGAAGCACAGAGTCCGAACAACTGGAGCCCTAGGGAATTCCCAACAGTGACTTATTTTCAATAAAATGTCAGAGTATCGTGTCTGTCTCTGTGTGTACTGCCAAGTGATTATGTTTCCCTCAAAAGCAGGCACCTTGTGCGGTCTATTCGCGCACCTCCCTCATTTTTATACCACCCTTCCGCAAGTGCTACGCGTTTCCTTTCTCCTTTCCTTTAGCTCTGGCTGCTCTCGGTCTTCTCTGCCGCGCACAGGCTTTCTCCAGTTGTGTGAACAGGGGCTACTTCTCGTTGCAGTGCTCGGGTTTCTCACTGCAGTGGCTTCTCCTGCTTTGGACCATGGACTCTGGCTTGCAGGCTTTGGTAATCGTAGCACACAGGCTTAGCTGCGCCCACATGAGGAATCTCAGTTCCTGGACTAGGGATCAAAGCCATGTTCCCTGCCTTGGCAGGCAGGTTCTTAACCCCTGGCTCACCAGAGAAGTCCTACTATTTTATTTTACACAGCTGCTCAAGAGGCCAAACCACTCCAGGAGTCCTACGGTCAGTGCTGGACAGCAGGGGTACAGTGGACAACTTAGAACTTAGCGCCCACGTCACAGCAAGAACTAAAGGCAGACTACCCAAGAGGCTCTAAGCCAGAGAGGACAGCATTACTTCTGCATGCAATGTGAACCCTGGGGGAGAAGAAGATATAATAAGGTGGTCTTTTACTTTACATACAGAAGACATTCCTAGCTATTAAAATTGTCCCCAGATGTCACTCCTCACAGACAGGGGTTCACATATTTACATGAACTGAAAAGGAGACTTACTCGCTGTTGGTCCACGTGCCCTCCGATCCCCTTTGTTAGAAGACACACCTCACATGCTGATTTTCACACTGGGTGTCACAGGTTCTTACAGTCTAGGTTCTGAACGCCCATGGGTGGCTTTCTAAGGATGTATCTCAGAGCATCAAGCGCACTCTGGCTTCCCAGTGGATGTGCTGGCTCCCACGTGCCCCTTGCCCCCTGACCCTGACCACTCACCATCAGCTGGTCTGTCATCTCGACCGCCTTGTCCACTGTGTGCAGTTCCCGGAGGGCCTGCTGGGCCCGGCTGCTACTCCCCACTGCGGACGCCTGCTGGAAGTTGGTCTGAATGGCATCCATGAGGAAATTGAGCATGTCTAACACGAGAGGAGCGAAGGAGAAATTGGCCTGAGAAAAATCCAAATACACAAGTGAAAAAAAAAAGAAAAAAAAACAGATCACACTCATCATCATCATCGTGCCAGTAACGACCTACAGAACCCAGGACCCAACTTCCTCACTTCAAGTAGGTGTTTCAGCCCTCACTTCACTCTGTCCGAGCACTGGATTTGATTCCAGTCAGCATGCGACTGGGTCCCTAAACCAGGGGCCCCATGCTGATACCTACTGCTTCTACACACCCACCATGCACAGTGAGGCATCTAGAGCACGTCCAGTCATGCACCACTTGGGAGGCCGAGATGACGACCACCCAACTACCACCCACCGCTTTCTGTGTTCTGTGCTGCAGATGAGGGGCCCGCATCAAGAAAGGGTGCCCCGGAGCATCACACAACTAAAATCCCCCTTCACACAAGCCCCCCAAACACTTCTCAGTCACAGACTCCCTACAAAGCAGTGAACGACAACACACAGGACTCATGGGAATAGGATGGAAATAAGTAACCTTGGAGGACAAAATAACCACTGGTGGAGTGGGGAGAGCCGTGTACCAGGCTCTGCACTCTGCCCTCCTGTGCTGTGGGCAGCCACAGCCCACCAGCTCTGCTGCTCCCCCCAGTCCCCTTACCCCCGCCAAAGCCCACCCCGTTCTACAGCTCCCGCCACCAGGGCCCGCCCCGTTCCGCGGCTCCCCCCACCAGGGCCCGCCCCGTTCCGCGGCCCCTCCCACCAGGGCGCGCCCCGTTCCGCGGCTCCCCCCACCAGGGTCCGCCCCGTTCCTGCAGCTCCCCCCACCAGGGCCCGCCCCGTTCCGCGGCTCCTCCCACCAGGGCCCGCCCCGTTCCGCGGCTCCTCCCACCAGGGCCCGCCCCGTTCCGCGGCTCC
>JADEYB020000016.1:2602746-2652885 GCA_015832495.2 Alces alces
CCAGGGCCCGCCCCGTTCCGCGGCTCCTCCCACCAGGGCCCGCCCCGTTCCGCGGCTCCTCCCACCAGGGCCCGCCCCGTTCCGCGGCTCCTCCCTCCAGGGCCCGCCCCGTTCCGCGGCTCCTCCCACCAGGGCCCACCTGGTTCTGCAGCTCCTCCCGGCAGCCCTCCACAGTGCGGCACAGGCTGCTCTTCTTGGGCTTCTCTTCGTCAGCAACCTTTCCATCGCTGATGGTGACCTTGGCCTTGTCCGCCGGGGAGGTGCTGGTGTGGCGCACGAGACTCTCTGAAACCCTGGGTTCACTCTGAAACGCTGACTCCTTCATGGTGGAGCTCATGCCACTGCTGGGAGTTCGCTTCACCAAAGCCTGGGGACAGGAAATGTCAGAGGCCCCCAGTGTCTTGCCCCCAGCACAGATGAAATACTGCCTAAGATCTCAGAGGAAAAATCTGACTCAAAGGGGAGACTGCCTAACCATTTAAAGAATATCCAAAAGCCTGAATTCTAATCTTCGTGGTATTCACCTAATAGCTAACGCTTTACCCACTCATAATGACAAACCTTAAAATTGGGGTGGGGGTAGGGTCTTTCAAAAAACCGCAAGATCTCTAAGGATACTGCAAGTTCTACTATTCTAAGTGAAGTATTGAGGCCATGACTTACAACTGATCACTGACAGAATCAGAACTTGGTCCTCTTAGACCCAGGACACCATGAAGGTGACGTGGGAAGTTCCCAGTTTGGCTTACACACCTGTATCGCTAACAAGTCACCCTTTAGAGCCAAGAGAAGGTTCTAATCTCTCACCAAACAGCTGCCATCTTCTTTGGCTCCACAGTCGCAGAAGAAGGATCCATATTTGGCATAGGAAATCTCATGATCCTTGTGGCAGACCTTGGCACACACTGTGCACACACCTACCCCATCAACCATTTTGCAGGTGTGACAGTGGTACCTACAAAAAATAAGAACCAGGCAATGAGACCACAAGTCCCCAAAATCAACAGCCTGGAAAGCCCCACCTAAAATGAAAAAGTACTCTTACCAATGCTGGTTCATGAATTCTTTCTGAGTGATGGTAAAAGTGCAGAGTTTATTGCAAAGGGAATCTTCATCCTTCAAAGATAATAAGTCTTTAATCAGAAATACATCCTTCCACACAGGCACCCACAAAAACACACTCTATAGAAAATAAACTACTGACTTCATAAATGACTAGCAGAAACCTATTCCAGTTGGAGAGAGCTCGCAGGCTATAAATGTGATGTAATTTCAGATGAGACGTTAAAGCTTGGTGACTAAGAAAAAAAACAAACCTTATGCCTTCTCTACAATGCAGCTCACACCATCCCCCTGAAAAACTCATCTCTGAAACTCCACTATGGATGCAAAAACCAGTTGGAACTGCAGGACAAGTACCTCTAGATTGAAGAAGGCCCAGGCTTATTTAGGGGTCCTTCCTCTAGGAGATTAGAGTCCTACAACTTGTTCTGCAGGCCCGGAAAATCAGCCTGGCATTAGTCATGAAAGCTATGAATAAGCAACAAGGACTGGGAAGAGTCCTGAAGCTCAAACGGGCCAAAAAAGAAGGTCAAAGGCTTGTTAACGTGAGTTCTGCAGGTGCCGGTCACTCCACTTACTGAATCCTCGGCCTGGGAGTCTTCCTCCTCCACTGCCAGCTCCTCCACCCAGTCAGAGTCCACCTCAATCGCCCGCTCCTCCCCGTCCACAGAGAGGTGACTCGGGCCCTGACCGTTACTCTGGCTCAGGGCGTTGGTGACGTCAGCCAGGTAAGACATGACGTGGCAGGTGCACTCTAGGACTGTCACGTGCTGTAAAAGAAGCCACACCTTTTCTCACGCCTTTTCCAATAAAGCTCAAGATCAAAGGAACAGCACAAAATGCAAAGAAGAAAAATAGCACGTTTTAATTCTCTATTTCCTTAGCTCTCTGCACTACAACAGCAAGTAGCTTGTCAATAAACTGCACTGGGACTTCCCTGGGGAGCCAGTGGTTAGGATTCAGCACTTCCAAGACAAGGGATGCAGGTGTGACCTCTGGTCAGGGAACTAAGAGTCCATATGCTGCATGGTGTGACCAAAAAATTTAAAAACTTTAAAAATTAAAAGAAACTGCACTGAATCAGTATGATTCACCCCTTCTTAAGCACAAAGACGACCCTTTAAAAATCATAAAATAGGGCTTCCCTGGTGGCTCAGTTGTAAAGAATCCACCTGCCAATGCAGCAGACATGGGTTTGATCCCTGATCCTGGACGATCCCACATGCTATGGAGCAATTAAGCCCATGGGCCACAACTACCCTGTGCTCTAGAGCCAGGTAGCTGCAGTTACTGAGGCCCTCACGCCCTGGAGCCCAGGTTCCACAACAAGAGAGGCCACCAATACTAGAGAGCAGTCCCTGCTTGCAGTAACTCAGGGCTTGCAGAAAGTCCAGGCAGCAACAGGGGCCAGCACAGTATATATTTTATAGATATTTTATACATATATAAAAATCTCATAAAATGAAGCACAACGTAAACCAGGAAAACAAAGCTGAAACAGACAGAGAAGTCACTCAAGAGAAAACCAGCCTGGTACAGAGAACAGAGAGGTGGCGCAGAGGCGGGGGAAGGAGGCTGGTTCAGTGAAGTGGCTGATATGCCTCAAAAGACAAAACCTTCCAGCTGTAAAATAAGGAAGTCATGGAGATGAAATGTTAAGCACAGTGACTAGAGTTAATACTAATGTATGCACATCTGAAAGTTGCCAAGAGAGCAGGTCTTAAAAGTCCTCATTACAAGAAAAACAACTTAACTATGTATGCTGATAGATATTAACTAGACTTACTGTGACCATTCTGCCATATATACAAATATCAAATCACTATGTTGTAAGCCTGAAACTAATATCCTATGTCAATTACACCTCAAGAAAAAAATAAAAAGATTATATTAAAGTGTGAGTAAGCTCTCACTGGCTTTTTTCCCTGTCTTAATCATTTTTTTTAACCATTAGTGAAAAATATTTAAATCAGCCACAATGACAGGCTGACAGGTTGGGTCGAGGGAGAAAATGCTTGAATAATGCAACATTTCTGCCAGTTGCCACCCTTTCTCTCAGCACAGTGGCCTGAACCTTCAGATAATGTAAATAATTCCAGCATCTGGACGGAGCTGAGGAGGTAAACTGTAACCCGTGTTTAACACTCAGAGCACACAATTCCAATGCAGGAGCAGCAGACAATTTTCCAGAGAACACCACTATCTAAAAACAGCAGGAACTCACGGTTTTAAGAAAGATTCTGTTGTATGTTTGTTTAGCAGAACATTTCCTTCGGATCACTGCTTGCCCCCAAGAAGAGGCCTATAGGCATGCACTTGGCGATGACGCACTGAGGTTCCAGGCCTCCGCTGTGCAGGGGAGCCAGGGCCGAAACCCCAGGCAGGGGCGCCCACCACGCAGCCACAGGCAGAACCTGCAGCCGGCCGCCCGCACGCCTCACACGCCTTACCTTCCCGTGCATCACGCTGGCGTTCATTTTCTCAACCACGTTCTTCTGTGACAGGTACTTCTTGCTGCCAGACAAAAACGGGGGTGGGGGACACAAAATCATCCACGGAACCAAAGAAAGGAAGTTTTTCCATGTATCCTGCATCAATTTGTAGACAATGTGAACTAAAGGCATTCTTTGGAAATTATGTGGGTCATCAGCGATTAGGGGTTCTGTTCCTATCAGGGATAGTTGGTACACCTTCCCAAGACTTCTCCTAGGAATAATGAACAAGAAACCCTACTAATAAAAGAGTAGAGATTAAGTGAAGTGATTAAATCTGCAGTGAATAATCCCCAATAAAAAGACAGAGCTTCCTTCAAGTTTCTTTTATACTCACTCTGAGCTACAAAAAAATGGCCTGCAATTAATTATCCCCCTTAAGAGCAATGGTGTAACATACAGATGCGATCCTCCACCTCATCCCCTTACCATCTACTCAGCCAGTCCACAGCAGCATTATGAAGCTGAAGATGGCCAGCACCTTGACCTGCGCCGGCCAGGGTAGCCATGACAACCATGAGTTCAGGGAAACCGGTCCCATCACCGTTGGCCAGCATCTCTGTTGCCATGGGGATCAAGGTGCCCAAAAGCACAGCACACACACCTTCCCCAACTTGACTGGTAGAAAAGAAACATCACACTGGTTAAGTATTAGGTAGGAATCAGAAGTATTAAATTTGTAAGAATTTAGAATTTCTAAGAGGCGTTTAAAATTAAACATTAAATGCATGATCATACATACTAAGCCAAGTTGTGCACTTGGGCTACGAGACCATAAAACATTCACATGAGTTACAACTGACAGGCGAAGCCACTGCAAAAAGTTTTTCCCAGGAGAAAAATCAAGGATATATGCTAGGTTGCTTAAGTCTATTGAGAAGGAGCTGTGGGATCACTGAAAATGCTTCAGGACTGAGGCTGAAGGAAACATCTACAAATGCTCTCACCGTGTTGCTGGGGCTGTCAGAACATGTGATATAAATGCAGGTGCTCTACCTGTTTTCCCGAACAATGTAGGTGGTCAGCAACTGCAGCAGCTGCCTGTTCTCCTGGATCACGTCCAGCTGATCAGAATCTTTGGGGGGCGATGCAGTCATGCGGGTGAGCCAGGCCTGGAGACGCGCAGGCTCCACGCAAGCCAGCTGGGCCAGGGAGCCGCAGAGATGCAGGAGGCTAGGGTTAGGGCTCTTCTCGGCTGGGGACAGACCAAGAGGCGAGGATCAGTGAAGGAGGGCAGGGGAAGGGAAGAGGCCCAGACCGTGAGCCAGGGAAGGGGGAAAGGCTCCACTTCCTTCCAAACTTTCTCTGAGGAATTCTCTCCACTTGTTAGCATTTTCCTGCTGTAGTTACACTCGGGCAGAAGATAGGCACAGCCATTAGCTGGACATCAAAGTTCCCCTAAGAAGATTATTAAAAGCTGTCACTCACTCAGCTGGAAGAGTTTGGTGAAGAATTTCAAAACTCGGTTACAGAATTTAGCAGAAAGGTTCTCATTGGCGGTTGCCATCATGATCTGCACGAGTTCTCCACTGAAAGGCAGGAAGGGAAAAAATGGAAGAATCATGTTAAGCTGTCAAATAAAAACCATCCTTTCCTATTTCTTCACAGTCTCATCCCCTCTAGGAGAACTGGTCACCTGTGAGTCAACAATACTGCTGAGTCAAAAACAACCCCCTTCACCAATAACCTCAAGGCGCCAGCAGTTAACCAGTCCTCCAGGAAGTACAAACACCTGAGCAGGCTTTTGTATATCCTGAGAGAACAGCCAGGTCAACACAGTCCTTGCTTCTGGAAGGCATTCGAAACCCTCACTGAGGAGAACACAACACAGCTCACCTGTCAGAGAAAAATTCCTCCATAGCTTTACGAGCCTGGCTGCTCTCCAGTTGCTTTTCCAAATACTGGAGACATTCTTCTAAGATGGATTCATCAAGTCCACTGAAAATCCAAAAGAAAAATTACAGAAACAAGGGCTGTTTCGATGTTCTAATACTCACCTTTAAAAACTCAGAAGTCTATGGCTTTCCCTGGTGGCTCAGTGATAAAGAACCCAACTGCCGATGCAGGGGACATGGATTCGATCCCCGGTCCAGGAAGACCCCACACGCCATGGGACGAGCCCACGTGTCACAACCACTGAGCTCGTGCTCTGGAGCTGGGAGGGCGACCCCTCAGCCCGTAAGCCGCAAGCACTGAAGCCGGAGCGCCCTGGGTCCTGTGCCACGACGGGAGAAGCCACCGCAAGGAGAAGCCCACGCACCACAAGCAGACAGCAGCCCCTACTCCCCGCAGCCAGAAAGTCCACACAGCAATGAAGACCCAGCACAGCCAAAAATGAAGTTTTAAAATATATTTTTAAAAACACAAACTATTAAAAAAAAATCCTAAGTCTACTTATGGCTATACCCTGAGGGCAATATTTAGTTTTGTTTTGTCAAAGCTTGGCATAAACCCTGGCATAGAGCGGGTGCTAAATAAATGAGAAATTAAAACTGTAATAAAACAAAAAATTCCTAAAATCTGAGATAAGTGATGCAGTCAGTAGCTAAGAGTTCAAAGAACCAGAGCTGTTATCTCAAACTACTAGAAAGAGATGGGAAGGGAGTGAAGGACTGGATGGGGAAGAGAGGACATACGGGAAGTGGGGCACACAGGCATGCTACGTCGCTTTTCTTTGCAACCCCATGGACTGCAGCCCAACAGGCTCCTCTGTCCGAGGAATTATCCAGGCAAGAATCCTGGAGTGGCTTGCCATGCCCTCCTCCAGGGGATCTTCCCAACCCAGGGAATGAACCTACGTCTCCTGCATTGACAGGCGGAGAGGGGTAGGGGTGACAAAAGAGAAGTGGAGAGAGAGGAAAAAAAAAAAAGGTAGCCCCTTATGAAAACCTGGACTGCTTGACAAGAAGAAGGCAGCAAATCCCAACACCTGGAACCCTTTATCTATGTAGTTCTCAGTGGGATAAAACTGTAACTTACTCAACTGCTCTTTTAAGACTCGCCTACATCAGTATGGCCTACACCATCATGGTCAAACAATGCAATGAGATCACCTTCATGCCACAGAACATCTATCTCAGAAGCATAGTCACAAAAACGTTAGAAACTGTATCAAGCTCCTTTGCACACCTTACCACATCTAGGACAGCATGCTTATTCCTAAGAATGAATCACAAAAGACGATTCCAAGTAAGTTTTCGTATGTGTCCTCAAGAAGGCAAAATGCACGCCAAGTACAAAACTTTCTGTTAAAAAGCACAACCAGGGACTTCCCTGGTGGCCCAGGGATTAAGGATGCACCTGCCAATGCAGGGGACACAGGTTCAATCCCTGGTCTGCGAACTAAGATCCCACATCCCTTGGGTCAACTAAGCCTGACAAGACGCAGCTACTGACATCCCCAGGCCCTAGAGCCTGTGCTCCACGAGAAGCCAGTGCAGCAGGGAGTCCCCGCACCACAGCGGGAGAGGAGCCGCCTCCCAGCTCCCCGGCAGCCAGACAAAGCCCGTGCGCAGCAGCCAAGACCCAGTGCAACCAGCATAACCAAACTTAAATTTTAAAAAGGCACAATCATAAGTGGTTAACGAATGACAGAGAGAAGCAAGTGCTGGTATATTTCACTGAGGGTAGCAGGAGGTCACAGGAACCAGATGCTTCTTCCTAGTCAGGCTCACCTATTGGGATCTGCGTGGTTGGCCAGAATGTTGTAACAGCCAGTGATGAGCTTCTCATACACACGAGCCAAGAACTCATCGGACTCTGCGGGGCCCAGGACTCGCTCCAGGGAGTTGCTACTGATCTCAGCCACACTCTCAGTGCTCGACTCCAGAAGAAGAGGGAGCAGCGTCCGGATTACCTGCGGCGGGTTCATCTCATCGGACCAACTTCAGCAAAGAAAACAGAATCAAATCAGTGAATATACTCCTCTGAACAGCTGCAAGGGGAGGAGAGGGCAATCCAGTCATTTATTGAGAAGGGCTTTTTCCCTTGGACAGTTGTTTTTTACACGGGCACAGTCATGCAACTCCACGGTCTCCTTTCTCATCACTGTATCAGAAGTTAGAATCATTTCCATTTGAAAAATCCGTTCATTAAAATGTTAAATTAATAACATAAGATGTATTCTGTAATACTCAGAAAAGAAAATTAACTGCAACCTAAGCTAGTATCCCTCCCAGACAATCTTTCTAGAAGAACTAGCAGGAATCTGGATCACTTTTAAGGTGATGAGATAAAGGAACCTACTCGTGACCTATGTATCGGAAGCCTGCCCTAGTCCCCATGCCAGCAGTATCAAAGTTCCACAATGAACTTGGAGAAGCAGGACTTCAAATACATCATCGTCACCTTGAAACTTAAACCCAGAGCACCTCCAAGTCATGGTATGATTTAAAGCCAGCATACTACACATAAAGAGAGGGAGGTATTCTGGTGCCCTTCACATCTAAGCTCAAAAGCCTTCTAGGGAGACGCTCACACTCGAAGGCAACAGGCTGTCTCTGCCACAGAAGCAGGCAAAACGAGCACTGCCCGCAGTTAACAGAATGCTGTCCTGCAGCTGTGCCAGAGCGCAGACGTGGAGAGCACGCGGGGCTGTGCCGCCGGTACTCACACGATGAGGTCCCCGGTCAGCCTGACCAGGGAGAGGAGGGTGTGCTTCAGGGACGCAGCCAGGGGCAGACTCTGGCCACAGAGCGTCCCCAGGTGGGCAGACTGCACAGCACTGATGTAGCTCTCGGAAGGGACAGTGTCATTGGCGAAGGCGTTGCGCTGAAAGGAGGCAAAGCAGACATCAATGGAGAGACCATCCATCTCCAGATACTTACACGCGCAGAAAGAAAATCGAAGACCCCACTGGGGTTCACAGGCAAGGACTCTATTCAGTATACGCTCTTAGTCATCTGGGAAGGAGAGTGGAGTGAAGGAAGCACTTAACAAATTTCAGTTAGTATGAACTGAGCTAAAATTTTTAAAGGGCGACCCTGGCGGCTCAGCAGTTTAGTATCCGCCTCGCAGTGGCAGCGTACACTGGTTCAACCCCTAGTCCAGAAAGACCCCACACGCCCTGGAGCAGCTCAGCCCGTGTGCCACAGCTACTGAGCCCCAGTTACTGACGCCTGTGTGCCCTAGAGCCCGAGCTCCGTTAAGAGAAGACGCGCTCCACAACAAAGGGCCGCCCCCACTCGCTGCAGCTAGAAATGCCCACACAGCAAGGAAGAGCCGGCCCGGCCACAAGTAAACAAGGTCTTTCAGACAGAAAAGTTAAAAGCTGAGCTGAAATTTAGTAACTACAAAGACAAGACACCCAAACTACTTTTCAAATAATTAGAATATATTATATTTAATATTACAACTATGCCTGTTTGCCTCTACTAACTGAGAAAGATCAGGATTTACAGTGCATCTGGGTCCCCATCACAAATATCTTAATCATCCCTGCACTACAGCTCAGGGTGAGGTAAACAGAGGTCACAATTACAAAGCAAGGACAATAAGATTATAACACTTGGCTTTTCCAAAGAACTGTAATAACACAATAATCTGTTAATAGAGGTTAATCTGAGGACAGCACACAGGAAGATCAAGGGAACTGACAGAAGATGCAACAGTCTTCTGAGAGCCTAGAGAATAAATGCTACCCCATAAAATTATGACAGAAGGAGCATGTTCTTGCCATAAAACCTAGAAGGGAAAGGAAACAGTTAACATTTACTGACAATTCATGTGCCAGAAAATGTGCTAGGCACTTTACATTTAATATCCTTGATTTCACCTTCCAGTATTTAACAGATAAAGAACCTTAGGGTCCTAGCAGTTGACCCTCGAATACCACAGGGGTTGGGGTGCTAACCATCCATGCAGTCAAAAACCCATGTATAACATTACAGTCAGCCCTCCATACATGCAGTTCCACATCCGTGGATTCAACCAACCACAGAGCATTTAGTACTGCAGCCCAGACTTAGTGAAAACAACAGGGTATAAATGGACGTACACCGTTTACAACCCTGTATTGCTCAAGAGTCCACTGTAATATAGTGGTTATCCTTTAACACAATAACATACTTCTTATTCTTAGCAAAATGATCATGAGTACCATCTGGGTAATTCAAGGACTTGACTATGGGTCCAGCCACAGCAAATACTACTGCAGCATGTTAAGATCTCTTGGGAACCAGTTTAAGCCTAAAGAATAAGAACAGAACACCGAAACCAAACATCCCAGACAGATGGACACTCACCCAGGACCCAATGTTGGGAAACTCGTTGGTGCTGATGTTGTTCCAGGACTCACACACAGTCTGAACTGACGATGGCAGATTCTGAACCAGCGTTGGACCTGGAGGCAATAGAAAGGACAAGGAATCATCACAAGAAAGAAAGAGAGAGAACGACATACAGCATTTTAAAAGCCAGTCCCAAACGCAGAGAGAGACACACCACAGCCCAGGTTGTCAAAATAATTACTAAGGTAGCTTAGAAGCATATTTAAATAGCAGCACTCTGTCCAAGAAATTGCTAACTGCTTAACAACTAACAATCTCACTTATAAGATTTTCACTCCCCATCATATTCACTTTCTAACCTTGTGAGTAAAGAAAACTGAATACAAGATGCAAAGTGATAGCAAGTCACTACAAGTCACTATTCAATGTCTAGACCCTCTAAGAACAGGGAGCATTTTGATCTTTTCTCCTTAACAAGGATCTTAAGGGCAGGGAACATTAATGCACATTAAGAACAGTAGTCAATAAAGTAATGAAATTAAATTTATAAAAGTGAGACTACCTGAACATTAAAAGGGTACTGAAACCTTGAATTGCAGGAATATACAAATGCCTGTACACTTGAAAGGGTAACTACTGCACTTAACTCTAATCCTGCTCAAGTCCTTCTGATTTCCCATCCCAAATTTCTACCAGACCATTCCTCACACAAGGAAGAAGTTTTCCCGAGTACGAAGCAGTAGCTCAATAGTCTTCCTAACCTCTATAAAATGGAAAGGAGAACAAAGATTTTTGCCAACAGCCAAAGAGCTTAACGCCTTGGAACCAACTGATCTTCGCTTGGATTCCAGCTCTGCCACTTGCAGAATGTAGGACATGGGGAAATAACCTAAGTCTCAGTTTCCTAATGAGTAATGGGGGATGATAATAAAACTTACCTCATAGGATTATTGCAAAGATCAAAACAGATGAACCTATGTCAATGCATGACACACAGGAAGACCCCAGTAAATGGTAAATGTAGTCAACAGGCAGAAAGGGGGAGAAACGGTACTACTAGCCATGCCAGTATTAGCAGTCTTATCCAAAAGCACACTTACTTACCCAGAGTGTTCGCCTTGCACCTACTAGAGCCAATAGCCAGAACAGCAGCAAAGCCGTGCAATTTCTCCTGGGAAGGCTTCTCAGTGGATCCCTCCTCATTAAAGTTCTGTAGCAAATAGGCTCTGGAGGAAAAAAGAGGGAGCTATGTCAAAGCTGAAGGAACCTAGTGACATTCTGGTTAGAAAAAAAAAAAACCCTAGATAAATGGAAAAAGCTGTAGCTCAGTTTCCTAAGCCTGTAAATGTGGCTGACAGTGCCTGTCCCTTTGGGTCTCCTAAGAATGCCAATGGGTAATTATTTCCCAAAGAACATGCCATCCTTGGAAATGCTCACAAAATTCAATTCCAGGACATTATCTACCTTACTTGTCCTGGCCTCAGAAGACTGGCATTGTACGTATCACAGGCTCTGAGAAGTATTATTTTTTCTTTAAAAAAAAAAAAAAAAACTTCCCAAACTTATCTGCCCAGGAACGTGCATTATCAGTGATGGGCCAGATTAGAGCCTAGACACTCTCAAAGGGCAGTGACTCATCAGCTTTCCTAACTGCTGTACCCCCAGCATCTAAAAAAGTAAGTAGCACATAGCAAGCATTCATCGTTGTCACTCATATCCATCCAAAAATTTTGCCTCAAGCAACAGTCCTCTGTCTACTGCTAGGCATTCACACTAAAAGACATGTTAAGTTTTACAATGATCCAAGTCCCCTTCAGCAACAACGTCCCATAAAATAGGAAGTGAAGAGTGAAATCCTACAGGGACCAGAAAAAGTAAGTGAGCGTAAAGGGGACAGGTGAGAACAGCCAAGGAGAAGCAGCCAGTCCTTAGCAGCGGTTTGCTGTCACATGGGAAGACAGGTGCAGTTTTGCCAGTTCTTCCAATGGAAGAAAAGCCAGACGTCTTGTGAATGGTGAATGAACTCTCACTTTTTATGCACTGAAATGAATTCTAAAATATTTTAACACTATGCAAAATAAAGGAAGTCTATAGGGTGCGCAATTTGCAATGTTTATTATAAAAAGGACTGGGTTTCAAAATACTAGCTCATTAAAAAAAGGTTTTTCTCAGGATTTCAAAGTCCCTGGTGGTCCAGTGGTTAAGAATCTGCCCTGGAATGCAAGAGACGAGGGTTTGCTTCCTAGTCGGGGAACTGAGACCCCATGTGGCAAAGGGCAACTAAGCTCCGTACCACAACCAGAGAGCCCGTGGGCTCCAGAGCCCGCACGCTGCCAGTAATGAGCCCGTGGGCTCCAGAGCCCACATGGTGCCAGAGAAGACCCCCGTGACACAAGGATGACCCCGAGGGCTACAACTAAGACCCGACCCAGCCAAACAGATGAGTGAGAAAATGTCTTCTCTACCTATGTACCATGAAGTTTAAAAACAGCTTCACCTCAGTGAATAAGAGAAAAAATAGTGTCTAGAAAATCTGCATTACCTCTCTTTGCACCCTACAAGAAAAACGCTAGAAAATATTTAAACAGGAAAGTAAACCACCCAAGCATTTACAGTCCCTATCTCCAACGTCTCTGGGCAGGCGGCCCACCGCACCTGGTGAAGGAGGCGTAGATGTCAATGAGCTGCAGCGTGGCGGGGAGCAGGTTCTTGGTGACCTCGGCGGACTTTTGTGGGTCGGTCTCGGCAGCCATCTTGGAGAAGTGCTCATCCAGGGAGACCTGGACCTTGGAGACAGCAGCGTCCAGGGTGTAGATGGACTGCAGGCTGGGGATTTCATGCAGCTGCAAGATGGTGGTACAGTCGATGCTACAGAAGGACGAGATCTTTAAAAGATACCCAAGATCTTAGTTAGTTGTGGCAAAAAAACCCTGTAGCATTAGCCAAGTTCTGTCACTGTGGACCCCAAACTCACATACCTGTCGGGCAAAGTACTCCTCTACAATGTCAACATCATATTTCACGGAGCTGCACTTGCTGGATGCCAGTTCTAGGAGAGAACCAGCATGTTCAGCCTTCATTCCCTGTTTGATAAGGTGGTCCTATTTACAGCAAGAGAAAAGTGTTCAGGAGAGCAAAACAGGCAGGGTCTAATGCTTCCCTCAGCCTTAAACCTAAAAGGTTCCCAAATCAGAGCCTGCCGGCTGACTGCCCCACAGCAGCAGGCGCAGCAGTACCTTTATCCAGTCGGCATAGGAGCTGATCCGCAGGCGGGATGACCACCGCAGGGTGTGCAGGATGTCACATTCACTCATCTCTGGCGAGTTCATGGCCAGCTGGTTCATGTAAGTTTTCGATGGTGGCAAAATGCCCAGGATCCTCCACAGTATCAAGAAGTAATATTGAAGGGCACAGGCTTCCTACAAGAAGCAAAAACAGCAGTCTCAGAGGTAGGAGCTTATGGTACTGCCTCAAAATCTCCCACGGAGATCCCATGGACGGAGGAGCCTGGTAGGCTACAGTCCATGGGGTTGCAAAGATGCAGACACGATAAACAACTTCACTTTCTTTCACTTTCAAGATCTCCCTAACAATAAAAACTGATCCAAATATCAATACAAGTTTTAAAGCAGAACAGGGTGCAGTCCCAATTTTCAACTGAGATTTGGCTCTTAAGTCAGCTCACTGGGTCTTCCCAGAGACTACACACCCAATCCAGAAAATGGTAAAAACACACCTTTTATATACATATAAAATCCGTCCCACATTCTGTATATTTCACAGGCCAAGAAAGCAATTCTGAGTCCCTGGCTCTCCAGGAATTTACCAAGTGACTGAAAGAGAGCAAGGCACTGCCTTCAGCGGGCCCTTTCTGTGGCCTTAACTGCTGTTACGAATTCTACAGGTACGAGACACATTCACGGGCCACAGAAACAGCTCAAGTGTGTGGCTTCCAGTATCATACACCGACCAGCACTCAGGAGACACATCAGGGGATAAGAACCGAGGTGACCCTTCCTCTCAAAGTCACATTCCTCTCAATGTTAACCAAAAGGAAAGGTCAGAAAGGCTGACTGGATCCCAGAAGGAAGCTCCTGGCAGACTGCTCCCCAGCAAGCAGACGCGTGCCCCGCCCTCCACGGTTGGCCGGGCGGCCAGGGCCTCACCAGGGCTGTGGTGTCCCTGCTCTCCTCCCTCCTGGCCGCGTCGAGCTGGGACCCAGCTGCCAGCAGGGATGTCAGCGCGCTGTGCAGCTCATCATACTTGACGAGCTTGGAGAAGAGGACATCGCAGGCCTAACACCGAGAAAGACAGACAATCATTTCTCTTACTTTGTGAAATATTTCTTCCTACTACCCGTATACTACCACTTAACCTCAGGATTGACAAAACAGCTCATTCCAAACAGTTATTAACGTCTCATTGGAGCAAGATCCCCCTCACGGACCAACTCAGCTTATGCATTATACTGTGAGCACACAAGTGCAGGCATTAGAGTGAAACAACTATTTTGTACATTAAAATAGCTGCCTGTGAAAACACTAACACAGACAGTCTTCAGAAATAATCTGTCAGAGGTGTCAATTGCTAGGAAGGACATCCCCTACCAGCAAATTGCAGCCCAGAAAATAAATCTCAAAATAACATTTTCCTTTTAGAATAAACTCAAATCCCAACACAGACTAAAATCACTCCTTAGAAAGTTACATCATTCCTTTTCCTCCCAATAGCCTGATTTTGGTGGAGACCACCTAACCCACATGCAAAATGGGATTTTTAAATTCTGAGTACCATAGAATCAAGTCGGTTCAAATCATCCTCTGAGGCTTCTGGGGACAGGACACAGTAGAATCTGGGTTGTGGGACGGCATCTGAAAAGCAATGTGCTTATTGAAAGAACGGGTCCACTCTCAAGTCGAACAAGTATGAAACGTAAAAAGACACTTTGGACCACGGTTTCCCAAGCTCAGCACGACCCACTGACACTCTGGGCCAGGTGACTCTCTGCTGAGGGAACTGCCCTCTGCACGACACAATGCCGAGCACCAGCCCGGCTCCCGTCCCCCGACGGCCAGCAGCAGCCTCCCAGCTGTGACAACCACATGTGTCTCCGGACACAGCCCCGGGGTTCCTATCGGGGTGCGGAGCACAATCACCCCCAGTTGACAACTTCTGTTCCAGGAGTTAACTTCTGTTCCATGATCATCACGTGAATCGACAAAACTGTATCACAATTCTGGTAGTCTTAAATGCTGTCTCCCCCACATCAAGGGGACCAACTACTAAGAGATCCCAATGATAATAAACTCACATGAGGGCTTGATGAACATGTCCACCAAATACACTTTGTATTTAACAATCCTCAGATAAAAGCAAATACACGCAATGCACACAGGAGGCATCTTATCAAGAGTATGGACCACTGCCATATGAGAAACACTGGGAAGAATACCACCGTTCCCACTGTCTGAAGACCATGACCCAAGAAATCAGCCTCTCGGTGAGAACCATGTCCCTACGAGAAATTTAAATTCAATCACCGAGTGGTAAGAATGTATATACTGTACCCTAAGGCCAGAGGATTCCAACTCCACACATCTCAGATTTTTTTCCTTTTAAATATGCATGGGATATGTGAGGGTCTGTTTCCACCAAGAGTTTTGAATCCATAGGTATCTGAGACTACACCAATGACCAAAGGTTCTCAAGGATGCCCCAAGCTCCGAATTCCACCCCTCCTGTGAGAATCAGGAAGTTTATTATCGACAGTCTTCCTTCTGACCTGATGAAAAATGCTTAGACCAGTTTTCTTCCACTTCTTTGAACCCATGATAGAGAGGGGTGGTCGTCCGGCGGCTGCTGCTGTCCTGGGATCCACTTGCCCACCCAAAAGGAGGACTGAGCAGGTTATGCTGCACCTTTTAAAACACAAAGATTCAAATTAAGAAAGAGACACAGTCACCATTCTGCTTCTCACTCCAGGCATGACATCAGATTGATACAGCAAAGTCTGGGAAACTTAACCAAAATAAAATTTTAGACTTTTCTGTGACTTCTTTTAGGAAGCATCTTTTTGCCAGAGTATAAAGGGAACAGTATATAATGAAGCACTGTCAGAAACTCTGACTGCAATAATCCTTAAATGGCCCTCCCATTCTCATTCTGGTTCCCTGGAACAAAGCAATTTACCAATCCATAAAATGTACTGCTCAGCCATCATTCAACCACTAGTAAACTAACTGAGGCCTGACACTCACAGCCCTGTGCGCGACACACGTTAAGTAGAGCAGTTCAAAGGACACCTGTGAACAGAACCTACGATCCAATTTCAGCAAACACATCAAATGAAATAAATTCAAATGTATCGCTTCTGGCTAAACATAAAGTGTGGGCACAGAGACAAAGTCCCGGGGTCTTCCTAAGGGCACTTAAACACACCACAATGGACACCTAAAACCTCAAGTGAACAGGTCACTTTGGTTTGGGACATGGTAATTTGAGAATAACAATGTTCTCAGGAACAGCTGTAAAGTAAAAAAGCACGTGTTCCTCTGTACCTGCTCAAACAGATACACGGGGGCTTTGGAGTACTGATGGAGCAGATAATCAAAGATCAAAAGCAGGCGAGCCAGGATGAGGGGCACAGAGCGCATCCGGGCGCCCATGCCGGCACTCAGGTCCTGGATGGTCTGCACGAGCAGCGTCAGGATGCCCCGCCGGCCGTCCTCAGAGAAGTTGTGGAAGATGAGGAGCAGCAGCTGCAGGTGCTCCACGTTCAAGTCTTCCGTCTCAGCGGGCACCACCCCTTGCAGGGCGCTCTGTTTCATGGTCGACAAAAACCTACCAGAGAGGAGAGGACAGCACGCCTGGAGAGGAAGTCAGAGCCTCCCCCAAGAGTCACAGCGCGCGGTGCCAGAAGAGGCAGATTCCTTAAACCCAGGCACGCAGAGGACCCGGTAGGGAAGACAAGAAGCTATACGTAATGAGAAGATACAGATTAGATCCTGGCCACAGAAGCATTTTCAACGCCCTGCAGCGACATTAACTGCGGCCACAGCAGGGCTAACTCCCACGCTGCCGTTTCTGACAATGAAAAAGGACTACAAGTTCTCTGAAAGGCGGCTTTTTCCTTTAATTAATAAATCTGGGTAGATAGAAACAATTCAACTACTTTTTCTCTTATAATCTGACTCTACAGTTTCTCATTTTGAGAACTCATACTACAGGTTAAAAATCACAACATGGTAATAGTTGAAAATAACTCAATGCACTAAAAAGCAATATAGAATTTACACTATTTAGAGAACTTGTGAGAAAACCTTTCATGCAAAAAAGGAATGAATGTAGCCAACTATTTCCATGGCCTTTGGCTATCAGGGAAGAGATTTGTGTTTTAATTAATAAGGGTTTCCCTCACCACCACCCCCATCCTCCACCTTCCGGCCTTTTCGCAAGATTCCACCAGGAAAAATACAGTGCACATCTGGCATTCAGGGGGGTTTATAATTTCTCAAATCCAGCAGCAGAGCTATTTGATCATGGAATGGGAAAGAGGAAAACAAAGCCTTTTAGGAAAACTAACTGCTTTGAAGACTCCCAACCATGTAAACAAAAATGGCAAATATAGGTCCATCTAAAGAGGATTTAGATGATTAATCTGAGCTTCCCCCAAGTAAAAATATTCTTTAAAAGTTGTCCAAAAAAGACTGCAAGTCACTCTAAGTGGTTTTGTGTCGAAAGCAAAATAACCAAAGACAAGAGCTGGCTTCCCTTTCCCCTCTCTTTCAAAAAAACCAGGTCAGAATAAAATTGGTTATGTTCCAGATTCAGGTTCCCTCTGATAACTGCAATCAAATCCTCCATGTGCTAAAGGAAGATTCTGTTTCCAGACCCTAGTTTACGTACATCTGTTTTTTAAACAGCCCCCCAGCTCCTCCCAAATCCCCCGATTAGAGACATATTCCTCCACCCTTGCCACTTTAGGCCTATCATCAGACTACCATCTCAGGGCCACAGAGGAACTACAAATCAGTCAAACAAGTTTTAAAAGGCAGCCTTCTCCTTGGGGCTTCTGTGGGAGTTACCTTACCTGTCCCAGACCTTGAGGCACTCAGGGACGTCAGGGTCGCCCTGGGCGCTGGCTCTATGTTGCCAGATGAGCAGGAGACGCGAGAGCAGAGAGAGGCTTTGCGGGTGAACATACAAGGGCCACGGGCCCTCAGAGCCAGGGGCGACTCCCAGCTGCTGCAGCAGTGCGCTCTAGCAAGGAAGAGACAAGAGGCCATCAGGGAGGGCAGGGAAGGGGGCTACTACTGCGCGCTGTAACAACGGTAGCTAACTAGTGTCAGCAATCAGGTCCCCAAAAAGGACATGTGCCTGGAGACAGCAGAATCGGGGTCAGTTTCAACGGACACTGTATCTTTGAAAGAAAACTTCAACTGTAATAGCTAAGTTTTTCCTTCAAGTCTGTTATGGACCACAAATAACACTCCAAAGGGGGAGCTGCCACAACTGAGAGGGCCAACAACTTGTATTAACAGCATTAGCAGAGAAATCTTGCCTCCGAGATGTCACGGCATCTAGAATTGAGCAGGGCTGTTGTCTCTGCCTCCAGCTGCAGCGTCTTTTAAACGAGCTTTGCTTTCAGCTCAGTCATCTAAGCTGCAATTTATCTCCTCAAACACACACACAACCTGAGCAGGATGCCAAAGGAAAAACCAGACAAAACCCTGCTTTCTCATTTGGCTTTAGAAAACACAAATCATGGTTACCTTAGGACACAGGATAAATTTTGAAGTCTGCCAAACTAAATTATACTCTTGTAAAAAAACATCCGAGAGGACCCTATTCCTCGAAAATGTTCAAAAAGTCATGGATGTCGAGCGCAGCGCCGATGTATTTGGGGGTTGCTCAGGGTGAGAGCTGTATGGAGACCGTGACGCTCAACGCTGAGCTATTATGTCAGACGAGGTGTGCTCCGCTGCACCGATGAGGGGCAGAGTTCAGGCTGGCTTAGGAACATGACCAGAGCCACAAGATCACCAAGGGACAAGCCAAGTGTCTCTCTAAAACCCACATTCTTAATCATTATACTCAGCAAAGGCATGACGACTAACTTCTCCATTCCTGACTCAAGAAAACAAATCAAAAAATAAACAAACATGTCTGACCTACTGCAAAAGCCTTGACTGGGGCACTACTGGTAATAAATCAAAGCAAATCAAGGCGCATGTGGTTGTGATGGTGGCAGCCATAAAGACCAAGCAAACAGAAAGACACGCGCTATGCGTCACGTCACCACAGACATAAAACCACCAAGTCTGAAAAGGCAGACACCGAGGGCACATCGATGCTGCTAACTGCTGTAAAGCCATGCCTCTCTGTGGACTGCAACAAAAGGAAGCAGGAATTCGGCGAGAGGATCTCAGCTGCCGTCTGCTCTCTGCTGTTTACCACCTCTAAGTGAGCTTGCCTGTCAGATGGCTTAGGCCTCAGAGCCGTAACAAACGGGCCAACACTCCTCAGGAACTGGCTCTCCTCACCCCTCGCGCTCTGACTTCCTAAGGAGCAAGTCTGAGTCACAACAGAGCGCAGCCCGGCCCAACGCACCCCAGACGCCCTCCGAGCAGCTTCCCCACTGGCCCTCCGCGCCGGCACTCCTGAGGCTGGCCACAGCCTTCATCTCTCCTGCTGTCCCCGACCCATCTCCATGTATCTCATCACTGCAACAGCGGCCTCTCAGCAGGCAATTCCCAAAACTGCAGTATCAGTCTTAATGTTTTAACTCCTAAATTTCAGACTCACATTTCCAACTATTTTCCAAGACATCTTCATCCCTCTGGCACCTCAAAATTTCACTATTTAAAGAGGTATGGTTTTTTTTTTTCTCAAAAGCAGTAATGGTGACTATTTTATTCAAATTTACAGTTTTTCTCATTTGATTGAAAGGGCTACAGAATTTAATATACTGATAAAGGAGAAAATACAATCACATAGACAATGCCTCTGCTAACTGTCTTCAGCTTACTCCTTTGGTAAAGGAGAGCTTCACCTTCACCTATTCAATTTTCTTGACTGCAAACAACTCCAAGGCTGGCCTACTGCAAGGACCTAAAAGTCATATTGGAGACCGGACATTGACTCATTTTCAAAAACAGAAAATGGCAAATCGAGCCTCCTGTACCTCAAGAACCCAAAGGATCATTCTGAGTAACTGAGACTAAGTACGTGACCCATGAGCATGTGAGATGGTGCAGTCACTGTGGGAAACAGTGTGGAGATTTCCCAAGAAACTAAAAGTAGAATTACGATCCAACAACCCCACTCCTGGACATATACCCAGACAAAATATAATTCAAAAAGATATATGCACCCCTAGGTTCACAGCAGCACTATTCACAATAGCAAGACATGGAAACAAGCTAAATGCCCACCAACAGAGAGCTGAAAGAAGAACAGTGTGCATACACAATGGAGTACTACTCAGCCCTAAGCAAGGACGAAAGAATGCCATTTGCAGCAACATGGACGCAACTAGAGATGATCATACTAAGTGAGACATGTCAGAAAGAGGAACCAATACCGTAGGATACCGCTTTCATGTAGAATCCAAAATATGACAAAAAAGAACCTGTCTACGAAGGAGAAACAGAATCATGGACACAGAAGACAGACCGGCGGTTGCCAAGGCAGAGAGGGCTAGAGGAGGGGTGGTGTGGGAGGCAGGGGTTAGCAGACAGAAGCTTTAATGTACAGGATGGACAGACAAGGTCCTACTGTGTAGAACAGGAAACTACACTCAATATCCTGTGACAAACTATAATGGAAGAGAATACACTAAAAGTGAATGTATACGAAGAACTGAATCACTTTGCTAGACAGCAGTAATTAACACAACACTGTAAATCAACTACACTTCAATAAAAAAATGTTTAATAGAAATCTGAAAAAATAAGTGACGCATGAGTAAATACAATCTGAGTCGACTTAAACCCAGAAGAACGAGCCACTGAGTCCTCAATATCACTGCTTTTACCCCCAAACCAACTCTCTTTCCTGATTTCCCTGTTTCTATTAAGAGCATCCTGCTGGTCTCATTTGGGTTTTAAGGGTTTTAAATTTGGGCAGTACCTTAGATTCCTAAACTCTCCTTGTCTTTCACCTCATTCAAATAATTCCCCATGATCTCTAAACTAGGTCCTTAATCCCCCCTATCTCCCCTTTCTCATGAAGCCACACTAACTCATCTTTATTTCTTCAGTTCCTGTAACAGTACCTGAAACATAGATAACTTTCAGTGAATACTTACAAATGAACCTAGATCACCATAGTAACAGTATTATTCAGTTATGATAATTTTACATGCAATAATAAATATAGTATTAAACAATAACAGTAACAATACCTTTTATTAACATCCCTTACAAGACACTGTGTATCTGGCAACTTAAATCAGGCATCTTGGGTAAGACAACTTTGCACATTACTCCAAAGAAATAATATCCAAGGTGGGGGACTCAACAGCAGACAGATTACAATGACTACCCTTCAAAGCAGTGATATGGGGAAACAGTTTCACAGTTCCATACCTGGAGATGGAATGAAAAACAGAGATCTGAGGGCTTCCTCTGCAGTGTCAGCAGCTATGGGCCGCTATGGGCAGCCCAGCTGCACATCCACACAAGGGCTGTAATTATTTTTAAAATGCTAAGAGAGCAATATCATCACAGAAGTCTTAAGAATCCCTATTCTCTAAAGAAAAATATTTCTTCCCCATTATTTAGACAAGTTTAGCCAAGAAAAGTGCAAATCTTTGACCTTTGAAACCTCTCTTGATAAACTCAGATCTGGGCAAGGAGCTGATAATTTTGGCAAGAAACCCTGACCCTTCACTCTTGAGAAGTTATTGCAGGCAATATCATAACTGAAGCATTTTCTGCTCTTTATCTTAGACAGATCAATTAGCTTTTCTACTCTATTTATTGATATAGTCTCTTTCCTGCTAAAAAAAAAATTTTCCCATGTACCAGTAGGTAAGCATAAATAGCTTTTATAATTACCTTTTTAAACAACAACAAAAAAAGAAATGCTTCAGGATTTCTCAAATAGCTTGGGACTGTGAGAATTTTTTTTTTTTTTTTTTTGCTACACCTTGCGGCATCTTAGTTCTCCGACCAGGGAACCCATGCCCCCTGCAGGGCAAGCACGGAGTCCTAACCACTGGACCACCGGGGAATTCCCTGTGAGAATCAATTTTTTAACTTCATGAAATAGGTTCCTGGATTTTGCCCCTTTGGGGGCAAGTACAAGTCCTTGAATTGTGTTTTGATTCTGAGAAACCACTGAAATAATCTTAAGAGTAACAAAAATATTTTCATTAACAATCTTAGAGCTAATTATTGGAGATCTACCAAATTAAATTCTACTAGGGTTGGTTGGGGAGGGTTGGGGGTGAATATTGGGGGGGGGGGTGTCACATTAACTAAGAATCTGAATTTTTAACAGGTTCCCCAGGAATCCTTATGCACACTAAAGACTGAGAAACACTAACTTTAACTATGTTAATAAAATTATTATCAGGATCTGACATTGCCAAATCTTGGGAGAGAATGTGAATCCCCGTATCTCTGGCACACTGCTAGTGAGAGTAAGCCTTGGTGCTACAACAGAGAGCACTTTGGTGTTATCCGCTTAAGGTCAGGGACGCTATAACCTGTCAATCCTACTTCAACTTATATTCCCAAGAGACTCACTTGCAACAGGGGACACATAGGGGATATGCACAAGAAACAGCACAGCAGGACACCCTGGCAGTCCAGTGGTTAGGGATCCTCCTGCCAGTGCAGGGGACATGGGTTCAACCCCTGGTCCAGGAAGATGCCACAAGCTGCAGAGCAACCAAGCCCAGGCACGGACAGCCCTTGCTCCACAACCGGAGACGCGATGGCAACGAACAGCCTGCACACGGCAACTGGAGCAGCCCCACTCAGCAAGTCAGTGCAGCCAAAATCAATCAACCTTTTTAAAAAGAAAGATCATCCAACACCTGGAATAACAATGATATCTGACTGACAACACCCAAATGTTCATCCGTTGGAGGAGAAGGGACGTGAATAAACTGGTACAGTCACAAACACAATGAAATACATATAGCAGTCAAAACAAAAACTATACAAATGTGCAGCAGTAGAGATGAATTCTGATAATAAAGTACCAAATAATGTTAAGTGAAAAATGCCTACAACATTGAACAGAACATGATGTCATTGCTAAAAGCAATCAAATAATTTTAAAATTTAAAATCTTCCTTGAATACAAAAGCACATACATAGATGAAACTAATGAAATGAGGAATTTAAGATTCAGGATTCCAGGTATCAGCTACTTCAGTGAGTCAAGAAAGCTACAAGGTTTAGAAGTCCACAATCAAGATTCAAGACTTTATTTCGGTGGTGGGTTGTCTATGGGAGCACGTCATGGACCCGAGTCCATCCTTGTCCACCTGCTTGATGATACTGCCCAATATGGCCATACAGTGCTCTGAAGGGGACACACTCAGACAGCTTCAGACAAAACTGTGCTGACAGTTCAGCACGGAAGAGGTGATAAAGTTCAAAATGTGGAAGCCAGGCCTAAGAACTAAAAGAACATCCACCTCCTATAATCTGACTGATTCTTTTAAGACAAGCATTTTAATTTATATTTCTCAAATTACTAATGACGCTTAACATTTCCTACATTTTTTGGCCATTTATTATTTTTTAATAAAACGTCTTCTTGTCTATTTACTTTTATACTAGGATAGTTATCAGGAGTGGGTTTTGTAGCTTTTCCTTTTCTTTAAACTTACTGAGTGAGTTGGGGATAAAAGACCTTTTCTTGCAATGATGTTAATTAAGGCAGAAGGACATCCTAGCGTAGTCTCTCAACACTCTTTCCAGGGATGGGATCCCAGGACCAACGGCTGCTTAGCCACAGAAATACTGACAGCAGACGCAGAGGGCCCCTGGCCCGAGCGGGGCCGTGCACACACACCTGCAGGCTAGGTGACTGGAGGTCCGAGGTTACCAGGCAGTGGTTGAAGTGATAGAGGGCGGCCGCAAACTCTTCATCTGATGCACCTTGAACACACACGGGGAAACCAATTACCCAAGCACCTACTTGATGCAGGGCACCACCCTTGCCAGCAGCCAACTGCTGCTAGAAAAATACCCGACAGGCACATGTCCTGTCTACTGACCCTTGAGCCCATCCTTGTCCACCTCCTTAATGATGCTGGCCAATGTGGTCATATGGTGCTCTGAAAGGGACGCACTCAGATAGTTCCGGATAAAAGCGTTCCGGGAGCGCAGCATGGAAGAGGTGATGAAGTTCAAAATGTTGGAAGCCAGGCCTAAGAACTGAAAAGAACACAGAAAGGTCATACCAGGGTGTAAGCCCAGACCTCCTATAAACCCTAAATACAAGTACAAAGTAAACTATGTCCACAGATCTCATGTAATCAACAGAATCAGATTTTAAATCACTTTAAATCAAAAGACTCAGATTTTAAATCACTGACAATATGACTAAGTTTAATTACGCAGCCTTTCCCATGTGATTGAACCAATTTTAAAAAATGGTGTACCAATTTAATACAACAGACCTCAGAGAGTGCTGCTGTACGAAGGCGGAGGATTTGCAAACAGACTGACTCGATCGCTTTCATTCCGCTAAGGTCCTACATTTGTCCAGCTCTAAGATATTACTGACATATTCAATTCTGAAGCCTGTATTATCACTATACACTTTGGAATGCCCAGCTCTTCACTTCTCTATTAAAATGAAATGGGGGAATTCCCTGGTGGTCCAGTGGTGAGGACTGCACTTTCACTGCCGAGGGCCTGGGTCCTACCCCTGGTCGGGGAACTGAGACACCATAAGCTGCAGAGCAGTGACCAAAAGAATAGTAAGAATCTAACCAGAGTGAACTGAACCAGCCTGAATTATCACGTAACTGCTTTAAATCCACTTCCCTGACTACACTAAGCGTACAGAAGCCAAGACTGTATCTGACCTGTTTACTGGTAAGGCTTTAGAAGAGGGAATGACATACAGTGTGTCACCCATAAACACTGGCTGAACAGACAGTCAGTTATGACACGCTGGACGTAGGGGACGGGCCCGTTAACTCCTCACAGCACTCTCAGAGGAGGCACAGTCACTCCCACACTACAGGAGGCAAAGCAGGCTTAGAGAAATTCAGATTCTTGCCTGAAGTCATACAGTCAGGAAGTGCAGTAGGAGCAGCATTCAATTCACTTCTATCTAATTCTAAATGCTGTTACTGACCCTCAATCAGAGAAACACCATCCAGAGTACAAGAGTTATTTAATGAAACATAATCAATATACGTAAGCCCTAAGTAAAAACATCTTTAAACATCAACGATTCATGCCAATGAATGGCAAAAACCATCACAATGTTGTAAAGCAATTATCCTGCAACTAAGATAAATCAATTTTAGAAAATTAATGATTCAACATACAAAATGGTTTTATTCCAATGATCTGCTTTTCACACGCTTTCTCCCCATTTCTCCTTCCCCACTCAGAAATCCACTCTTACCAACTCAGGATCTTTCCGACTGGCTAAAATGTTGCCCTTCTCGCCAGGAGCCTGCTTACTGGGACTCTTGACTCGAGGGGAGCTTTCCAGGGGAGGGGACGGGGGAGGAGGCGGAGGAGCCACCTTCTCTTTACTGGGGGAGATGGTCTCTTCAAACCACTGCCCCAGGATAGGTTCACTGTCATCATCTAACAGGGAAACAGAAAAGTTAACAAAAGTAACAAAAGTTATGCACTTTTTAAATTGTTTCAGTGCACCTGCCTTGTAAAAGTGCCAGAGTCAAAAAGAATACAAGGTATCTAAATTATGGTGGAGGATAATAGTGGCATAAACTTGTCAAAACTCATACAAATGTATAAGGCACATATATGAAGTGCTTTATTGTGCAATATTTTATTTAAAAGAACTCCAGGAAGGAAGAGAAATCACTTCACTTTATTTTACTGGCAACAAGCCAAATGTTCTCAAGTGCAAACTTTTACTTGTCTATCAATTCTAAGCCTCCAGATAAGAATCTCACTTTTTGCAATACTATATACATTGTTCCCATAAACCTGAATAGAAAGAATCTGATATGCTTATTTTATTTACTCTCTCTCCAGACCAAGGCAGGAGGGAATGTTACTAGTAACCTGGTCTAATTACTAGTTACTAATAACCTGCTACAGCAACTAGTAAGCAGGAGGGAGTTTACCACATGAGCTGGTGGAGAAAGAAACAAAAACAAGTGAGAAGTATCCTGATTGTGGAGGAAAAGAAAGGAAAGCAATCTGAGCTTTGCTGATGGCGGCTTCAATCACTCAGTCTTCAACCGCTCCAGTCACTCTTGAGCACCAGTCACCTTTCAGGGCACATGCGGCCCAGACCCAAGCTGGGCAGGTGTAGGCAGGCGGTGAGCAGGAGCCCCTGGGACGCGCCCCACCGCGCTCTGGAGTCACCCCGGGAGGGAGGAGGGTGTCTACCTTGGCTGCTATCCTCCTCCGTGCTGCTGAAGTCGTCCTCGTAGTAGGTGTTTGAGTCAGTGGAGGCGCTGGCATCGCTGCTCATGGAGCCCTTCCTCTGACGCTGCAGGACGCATGCCTGGGAAAACAGCGAGGCTTCTGCAATCAGTGACCCCAAGAATGACGCCGTCCTACTTCGGCCCTTTCACCACATGAACAGTCTTCTCTGTGTCTCTTTTCTCTAAATCCAAGAAGCATTTCTCCTAATAGCTCCCTTCAGGATTCTCATAGCTTTATCCTATAAAACAGGCGTTCCCAGCCTCCAGGATCTAAACCCTGATGATCTGAGATGGAGGTGACATTAGAAATAAAGTGCACAGTAAGTGTAACGCACTTGAATCATCCCAAAACTACCACCCCACCCCACCCTCAATACCATCCCCGATCTGTGGAAAAACTGTCTTCCACAAAACTGGACCCTGGTGACAAAAAGTCTGGGGACCACCACTATAAAATCACTCCAAAACTAGAACCCTGGGTAAAAACTGAAAAGGCAATGTTTCCACTGTCCTCTACGTTTTGCATCATATGCCAATTGTCACAAATTGCCAAGTGCCCACCTATATCACAATGCTGATAATCAATTACTAATTCAAATGTCTGGAATCAGTAAGAGCTTTTCTCATCTTCAAAACCACTATCACAAACGAGTTTATAAAGATTAAGGCATACACTCTGTCTCATTTGTTTTAAGAAGGATGTATAAGAAGACCTTACAGACTATCAGTGGCCTGACCCCACCCACCTTTCTGTAGGAAGTTGAGAGTAGTGTCAACAGCAGGTTCATCAGTGGGACAGAGTCAGTCAGCCGCTGAATCCTCTGTATGGAGGTACTCTGGGCCATGATGCTCAGGACTGCAGGTGGACCATCTGCTTCCCAGCCCTGAAGGTAGAAAGAGAGTCAACGTTAGGTCTCAGCAGGAAGCAAGCACCTGATCTGATGGCTCGAGCGAACTTAGGACGGAAGAGGAGCCAGCAGCCACGGTGCTGGTCCTGAGGACAGGCCTCACCTCATGCAGGGCCTCCACTTGCAAGTCTTGAAAGAGAGACGTCAGCAGCCTGACGGCATGGTTTGCCAGGATTACCGAGAGTACCCCAAAGCCCTGATGCCTACACAAAGCAAAAGGGAAACACAAACTTTAAGATAACTCACAACAAATTACAATCATGGATTGTGCCATTTGAGGCCCTTTAGGAATCTACTGACCTTTCCCCAGGGGGTGAAAAAATTGCAAAAACATAGAATTTGCATATAATTTCAGAAGTTCACACTCCCTGAAGCCTACCTACAGACTACCTAGGGATCCTCAGGCTTCAGGCTAAGAACTCCTGGACTAGAAGAAACTCTTCCAAATCCATAAAACACTGCAATTTAAACCATCAATTCAAAGCTACTGGGTCATGTGAAAACTGACATTTAAAAGTCATTCTTTTGGGGACTTCTCTGGTGGTACAGTGGATAAGAATCCACCTGCCAATGCAGGGGACACGGGTTAGATCCCTGGTCCAGGAAGATCCCATATGCCGAGGGGCAACTGAGGCTGTGTGCCACAACTAGTGGGCCTGTGCTCTAGAGCCCATGCTCTGCAACGAGAGACGCCCAATGAGAAGTCCCTGGCTGCCACAGCCGGAGGAAGTCCATGCAGCCAAGCCACGAAGATCCAGCACAGCCAAAAATAAACACATAAATAAATACTTTTTTAAATAGTCATTCTTTTGAGAAGGAAAGGCTAAAAAGTAGCAACTTTTACAAAATATCTGGACAGGAAGAGAATAAAAACAAAGGTTTACATTAAATCTGAGTAGAACTAACTTTCTGTCCAAATGACCACATGACACAGAGTCAGTATACCTAATATACAAAGAGCTCCCATACATCAGTGAGAAGAAAGGACAAACACCAAGGAAACCTGGAGCAAATGATACAGGCAGTGTGAAAATGACCACAATCACACGAGCCCTCGACGCAACACACGTGAGAGCACTGCAGGAACATCGCTCTCCTCTGAGATCGGCACACAGGGAGACTAAAGACACCACTGCCAGGGAGGACCGGGAGGGGCAACCCCATCACACGCGACAGCCAGGAGCGCACGGTAGAGCGCTTAGCAAGACATTTCTCATTATTAAACACGCATACTCTTTGTCCGAACAATTATACTTCTAGAAATTGACCCCAAGGGGATAACTAAACAAGTTCACAGAGATTTGTTTTAGAAGGATTATCAAAGTACACTTTATCAAAACAAGAAATTTGGAACAACCTAAGTAAGTGTTCAAAAAGTTAATCGGTTAACTACGATACACTGATATAGTGGAATACCATCTGTCATTAAAAACACAGAATCTACAATTGTGTCACTGAAAATGTCTACAATATGTAGTAACAGTGATCCTATTTTTTTAAATACACCTGTTTAACATATGTACACAGAAAAATGTCTGGAAGAATGTTTACCAATTTGGGTGGTAGAATTTTTGATGATTTTTTTTTTGCTTCCTTATGACTTGCTACCTACACAATGTATACACATTCCTTTTAAATCTCAGGAAACTACAACTACCTTTTAAATGTTTCTTCAACTTCAAAGGATACACCTATTGGCATTCTACTCCCTTTACGATGCCAAGTGTAACAACAGACACTCAAAAATCACAAACCGTTGTTCTCTCTCCGGAACATGCTTACCTCCCTACTTCGCCTGGTGTCTACTGCCTACTATCTCAATGCCTATTTCAGATTTCAGCTCAGTACACTTCCTCGGGGAAGCCTGCCTTGATTTCTCTAGCCAGGTCAAATGCCCTTATTATAATACTCTCTAGACACAATCTGACATATATTTGCATGAATATCAACTTCTTCTCTCTTCAGAACGTCTATTTTGTTTGTCCACTGCAGCATTCCAGAACTCCTACAGAGCCTGGGACAGACAAAGGAGTGAATGATTTGCTAAGATCCAGAATTCGACTTCCTCCTTGAACTCAAGACTCACATACCTAAGTGCCTACTCAGCATCTCACAGACAGCCTACCGGTCCTCTCAAAAAGCAGAATGGCCCAGATGAAATTCTTCATTTCTTCCCCTTCCTCTCACTCAATCTATTCCTAAACTGGTGTACCCTCTCTCAGTAAATTACACAATTCCAGATGCTCATGCCAGAAACTTCTGACATATTTTTCACACTCAACATTCAAGCCACCAGCAAATCCTATCATTTCCCAACATGACTCATTCTCCCCGCCTTTACCAGCATCACCAGACTCCAAATCCCCCGCCCCAGCTCGCTTGCTCAGAGGAAGGTGTGAGCCTCCCGCCTGTTCTCACTCCCTCTTACCTTACAAACCCACATAGTCTACTCTCCGCAGGGCATCTGGGTTCTCAGTCACTAACAATTCAGATCTTATCACTCCGCTCTTGCAAACCCTCTGATACCTACAGCTTACACCTGGCCCAAGGTGATCTGGCCCTGGTTACCTCTCTGACTGGATTTTCTACCACTCTCCTCCTCAATTTCTCTGCTCTAGACACACTGACCTTGCTGATCCTTAAAAATGCCAATCATACTTTCACCTCGAGACCTAAACAATTCTACCTCAAATATTTCGAGAGTCATCTGTCACTTCACTCTACATCTTGTTTTTAGAGCCCTTTCCCGAGTATGCTAACTAAAATAACAGGCCCTGCCAGTTCCTAACTCCTTGTTCTGGCTTATTTTTCTTCACATCACCCATACATGGTAATCAATTATAAATCTACTGTTTGTTATAAAACGACTATTTGTTCACTGTTGTTCCAGCTGAAAAATAAACTCCAGGGCTTCCCTGGTGGCTCAGTGGTAAAGAATCTGCCTGCCGGTGCAGGAGACACGGGTTTGACCCCTGAGATTCAGGAAGAACCCACATGCCGGAGGGCAACTAAGCCCATTCACAACTCCTGAGCCTGTGCTCTGCAACAAGAGAAGCCACAGCAACAAGAAGCCTGCACACCAGAGCGGCGGAGACCCAGCACAGCTTCAGATAAACAATGTTATTAAAAAAAAAAAAACAAAAAAACAGACTCTATAAAGTCAAGGAGATTGCTTTGATTAGTGCCTGAATGCCTGGATAGAGCTTAGCGGTACCTAGAAAGGACTGAAAAAAATAAATGAAATCCAGAAATAAGCCTGGGCTTCAAAAATAAAACCTCAACAACACAGAAATCATATCTCTAACTTATTCCTGGCAAGCAAGGGTTTCTGTCCAGACTTCATCAAACCAGCAGCAAATGTTTCAAGAAGTAAGCCATGAGGCCAGACAGAATCCTCACGTTACAGGTTCAACGTGAAAGTGCGTAACCAACTCCAAGTCAAACGAGCCCATTTTACAAAATAGAAGCACTTTTCTTCCCTAATTTGAACCTCACAGAAGTCCAAAAATGTGTATTACACAGGTATTTTCTCCCTCTTACAGAGAAGGAAGCAAGATTGGAAAGAATGAGCGATTTACCCAAAATCACATAGCTATGATATACAGACAGTGAACTACAATCATCATCTTCGTTGTTCAAATCAACTGGATGGAGGCAAACTTTCCTATTGCTATGGAGATGAAAGGAGTCACACCAGCTCCCCATCAATAGAAAATGGCAGGAAACAGCAACAGGAGTAGCATCAAATGGACACATACCCTTTTCCAGGGCCCAGCTTCGGAGAGCCCACTCCCTCTTTGGTACGAGAAAGGATGTCTCTGACTCGGAGAGCAGCCAGTGGGTCCTTCTCTTTCCCCTTATCAGCCAAGGCAGTAGGACTGAGGTTCAGTATGAGGAAAAGGCTGTTTAACAAACACCAGGCACCCAGCAATTGGAAGTTCTGATAGTGCTGTGGAAAAGGCACGAAAAATAAATATACAGACAGAGATTCTACAGGCTACACATCTGAGAGACTACAGGTAAAACAGGAGGCAGAGATGTCTTACCTCACCACCAGCCCTGCGGGAACTGCTGATTGCTTGTCCAATCATGTCATAGATTTCAAGCTGTCCAAAAGTAAACATATGCAAAAATCTGAGCAAGGTGACATAGTTCATTATCAATGCTAAATCCTACCCAAAACAATTTAGCTTGAAGACTTCAATATCCTCAAGCCACTTCCAATGGCGGCTTATCATCATACTTTTCTTGATCCTCACGTGACGCTGACTCTGTCTTTTCATTCAGCTCACAACACCTTCTCAAAAGCGTCCCCTCCACCCCATCTAAAGCAACATACCCAGGATCACGTCAGATCACTTTCTGTCACACTTGTTCATCCAATCCACTTACCACTTCAGAAACCCTCGTCCCTGACCTCTGCCTCCACTGAAAGTACACTAACACAGGACAGTAAGCCCTTCCACACATTTGCTGACTGAATGACTCCTCTTCCACAAGGTTCACTGCCACCACAAAGCTGCAGTGTTTCCTGTGCAGCTAACCAAACTGCCGGATAAACAAGCAAGAGGCCGACGCGTCAAGCCGACTACCCAAGGCGGAGGGGTATGGAGAGCCCTCCACGCCCGTCCCTCTGAAGAGGAGCAAAGCGGAAGCCGCCACACTCCCTCAACTGAGCACGCAGGCCCCCAGCCCCAGAGGCAGGGCTTACACATTTCTGGACGATTGTGGCAGCGTCACTCTCGTAGTCCTCCTCCTTGGAGCTCGTGGAGCCTGTCCGCACTTGCTGGGCACTACCCACGTGAAGGATGGCCATGCAAGTCGCCACACTCACACCTGAGAAAGGAGAGAGACACGCACCCCAAGAATCTGAAACACAGGAACGTAACCCACCCACAGCAATTCCAGGATCTGATACTGAGACCCCCATCAGGGGTCGGCTCAACGGCCAGGAGCCTGAGCAAATTCCGGGAGACAGGGAAGCACAGGGAAGCCTCACGTGTGCAGTCCACGGGCTGCAGAGTCGGACACGCCTGAGACTGAACAACAGCAAAATGTGTTACCATGTGACCCGACAAGCACACTCCTAGATATATTTACCCGAATGAGCTGAAATCTTCCATCCACACAAACACCTGTACACAAATATTCATGGTACCTTTAGTCACAACTGTCAACAAATGCAAACAATCAAGATGTCCTCCAATAACAATAATCAATCAATAAACAAACTGTGGTGTATCCATACAAGGAATGGCATCACTGACTCAATGGACAAGAATTTGAGCAAACTCCAAGAGACAGTTAAGGACAGGGAAGCCTGGCGTGCTGCAGTCCATGGGGTCGCAAAGAGTCGGACACAACTTAGCGAGTGAACAACAGTACAAACAACAGCTACCAAGGTACAGAAAGACAGACAGGAAGCTTAACTGCACACAGCAAGCCCTCCACATCTGCAGGTCCTGCATCTGGAAATGCAGCTGGTGGAATCCGTGGATGGGCCGTCTGCAGATGCTAAGGCCAACTGTACTACACCATTTCACACATGGGATTTGAGCATTCATGGATTTTGGTACCAGCAGGGGGGTCCTGAAACCCCCTGCCACACCCGTAAGCAAAAGAAGCCAGTCTGAAAAGGCGATGATTCTAACAATAGGACTTTCTGGAAAAGGGAACTATGGAGGCAGTAAAAGATCAGCAGTTTCTAGGGGCTGGGGTTAGGGGAGAGACTGCCAGGTGGAACATCGGGGATCTGGAGGGCAGTGAAAAGATTCTGTATCAACGTCAAAAACCACAGAACTGTATGTAAAAAAGGAACCCTAATGCAGTGAATCACAGACTTCGATGAATTATGTATCAGTAATGGTTCATCACTTACAACAACTGCAACCTATTAATGCAATGTTAACAAGAGAAACTGTACGCGGGGTGAGACAGTGTATGGGAACAGAACTCTGTCCTGTTCCAAATGCAGAGTTTGAGAACGCTGCATTTTTCTGCAAACCTAAAGCTGCTTTAAAAATGAAATCTAGGACATCCCTGGTAGCTCAGGGAGCTCAGTGGTTAAGAATCCGCCTTCCAATGCTGGAGACCTGGGTTCAATCCCTGGCCCGGAAGATCCCACATGCTGCAGAGCAACTAAGCCCGCGCACCGCGGTTACCGAGCCTGCTCTCTAAGAGCCTGGGAGCTGCAACGACTGAGCCCATGAGCCGCAACTACTGAAGCCGTGCTCCACCAGAGACACCAGGGGAAGCGTACTCACAACAACCAGAGAAAACGCCTGCACAGCCACAGAGACCCAGCACAGTCAAAAGTAAATAAAAAAGTTTTTAAAAAATGAAATCTATTACTTTAAAAGTATTTTTTTTTAATTTTACAATGATTAAAAAAATAATCTCACACTATTTCTCAAAAACATCCAGGCCAAATCCCTTTCTTTACTTCAAATCCCAAGTGATCAAATTTCAGTAACAAAACCAAATCTGGGGGCTCTTTAAAACAATTAAGAACTTTTTTTTGGCCACGCCCACAAGGCATGTGGGAATCTTAGTTCCCTAACCAGGGACTGAACCAGTCGCGGGGCAGTGAAAGCACGGAGTCTTAACCACTAGACCACCAGGGAGTTCCCTTAACAGCTAAGAATTTTTAAGGACTCTTAATTCTTATCAACGAAGCACAATGAGATGCACAGGATATTCAAGAAACTCCCTGAAAACTGAACTTCATGAATCCCAAACTTAAAAATGCAGAACTCAAAGCCCGAGAACTGCGAGTGAACACTGGGAATGCGCTTGGAGAGCACGCCTGCTCCCAGGCAGCATTAGCGCTCTCCCCCACAGCTCTGCTCTCGCTCAGGCCCTGCGTGTGTCTTCCCAGAACGACCGAAAATTCCTCCCAGCAGATCTTCCAGCCTCCCAGGTCTCCCCACTGCAAACATCCTGTGGACTACTGCGCCAGTGTGCTTGCTAGAGTGCAGCTCAGACCAAAGCACTGTTCAAAATCCGCAGTGGCCTCTACTGTCTACAGGAGACGGTCCAAATGACTGAGACTGCACTCTGAAGCCCTCTTTGCGGAGGCCATTCCGGCTGTAGAACAGCCACTAGTCACACACATACTCTCTCTCTCAAAATGCTTCCCCAAATACCAGGAAACTTTGGGTCCTGCTTTTGCCTCTGGCTGAGGGATAGCCGAGCTGAAATCCTACCTGCCCTGCAAGATACATCGACAGAACCCGTTTGTGACTATGGCCTTCCCCAGTGAAAGTGCCTTTATCTTTACATGCCTATATACACAGAGATGTTTATAATAAAGCCATTCAAGGAATGCAGGGAGATAATTAACCTCAGCAATTTCTTCATGCTCCCAAAGTCAGGTTTCCAAGACTGTTCAAACCCTCACTCACAGAACCCAGTAAACATCGGAAATTGTGAGGCCTCCCAAGACATACCAGGACTATGGTATTTAAAACCAAGGATCAGTGATTTGGGTTAAAAAGTCACCGTAACAATAACTTAAAAAAGCATAAACACCAGCTGTCAGGCCCCACTTCCAAGGCAGCATAATCAGCAGGAAGGGAGGGGATTTTGTGGGAGCATGGAGAAAAACACTCATTGTATTTATCAATATAAACAGATGCCACCTGTTCCAGAAGGCTTCCTCAAATCTGCTCCCTTCTCTGTAAGCCCGTAATACCCTGTACTCTCTGTTGCCTTCAGCGTCTCCTGTTTCACGTCACACTCTGTGGTCCGACCTGTCCCCCACTGCTCAGGTGCAGGCTCCCTGAGAGCAAAGATCACAGGCTGCTCATCGCAACGTCCCCACAGCACTTAGCACGGCGCTTCTGACACAACAGACACTCGCATGTGCGGACACTATGAAACCAAACATCTACAGAACACAACAGCAGCGGTTGAGCAACAAGGGAATTTACGAAACTCCCACTGAGACCTCATTCCATCTAGATGAGATACTAGATGATCCTTGGGGGAAGGGACTAAATAAGGGGGAGAGAGTACGCAGAAGGATCTCATGGTATCCAGAAAGTCTGTGCTTGGCTGAGGAAAGGATCAGATGTAACTGCTCACCTGCATACAAACAACTCAGGCTGAGGACTGTCACATCCTGCAGACGAGAAGGATTGAGAGGTTCCAGCACAGGTAGAGAAAGGGTGTCCAACGCCATGGTTACGTCAATCACCAGAGAATGAAAACTGGAACATAACAGAAGATTAACAAAAGTGTCTCTGACTCACTTGCTTCTATAATCTGTTAACGAAAGCGGGCATGCCATAAAAACCAAACAGTTTTTCTCTTTTGCAGAACAGTTTTAAAATGTAAAGCATATGCACCCTGGAGCACCTTACCCATTACGAACAGCAGTGGCATCTGCTACTGTTGCAGGCATGATAAAGAAAGAATTGGCCAACACTGCATCTTGAAACCGGTTGATGTAGCGCAGGAAATAGGGCAGGTTCAAACACACACGCAGCAGCTTCTCTGAGCCGCCTGAATTAACGAAAAGGCCCAACCTTACAAACAGGCTTCTGCTGCTTAATTCTTTTCCACTTAAAGAAATTTTGAAAGCAGAGAAACCAGCTTTTTGACAACAGAGTCTTACCAAGTTCCTGAAGACTAGCCACATTCTGAGCTATGAACACATTCTTGGTTTTGATAGCAGAAGCTTGGTCTGTGGATGACTGCTCATCACTTTCTCCTTCCGCCTGAAGAGAAACAAAGGATGTGAAAGGCCTGTGAAGACGCTAGCACCTTGGAACTTACCTGGTGGTCCAGTGGTTAAGACTCCATGTTCCCAAGGCAAGGGCCCCAAGTTCAATCCCTATTCAGGGAACTAAGATCCCACATGCCATGGGGAATGTGACCAAAAAATAAATTAAAAAACAAAAAGATACTGTCATCTGTTGATTGTCGTCCTCAAGTTCAGAATAGAACCAACTGTACAAACTACAGCTGCTCTGAGGATACTTGTCAGACTCCCCAGTTAATGAGGAGGAAATCCTCTCTAACATAGGGAAAAATACAAGCTATTTTTCTGGGGGAGGCAGGGTGGTGGTGGAATATATAGCTTTAAATACATTCTGTAACTAGCACAGAGTGATTCCTTTCACAGTAGGAGCGCAGGTTCTTTGTCTACTTGCACGGAGAAATTGTCAGAAGAATGGTCATCAAAATAGTAATCACTAGAGACTTCCCTGGTGGTCCAGTGATTAAGATTCCATGCTTCCACTGCAAGGGGCATAGGTTCGATCCCTGGTCAGGGAACTAAGTAAGATTCCACATGCCATTAGGCATGGTCAAAGATATAAATATAAGTAACTGTATAGTTAAAAAAATAGTAATAACTGTTGACAGAAGGAATCGGGGTGAATGCTACTTATTTTCAGTTAGTATTCTTCAACTTTCTTTCTACCCTTGGCAGGTACATCATTTTATATCACAAATATAAAATGCATGCGTTAGCTGTTTTTTCTAGTATTATCATCTTAACAAATCCTACAGGAGGAGGTCATTTGACTGAAGTAACTCACCTGAGTCTGTGGACCTACAGGTGATGATGCTACAGTTCTAGGGTTGAAAACTGACGTTAGCTGGTTCAAAAAATTCATCTGGACCTCCTTCTGCTTCAGCTCTGGGCTTACTGGTGAGGCCAGTTCTTTCTGATCTTCCACTAAAAAATATGAAACAGGAGAGCAATGAGGAGTGTCACTAGCAGACCAAAGAGGAAACAGCTGGCAAGGGGCGTGGCCAAGAAACCAAGTCTGGGGGAAGTGCTCACCATCTGAGAGCGTCTTCACTGTCTGGGGCAGCTTGGCCGACTTCATCATCGCTGTGAACGTGATGATTTCAGTTCTGTCTAGTCGGCTGCAGCCAGTGCACAGGCCCTTGATGAGGAGAATCAAGTGTTTCTGAAAAGAAAACAAATTCAGATATGCCTTTTAGATAGGCCTCCTCTGGATTATATCAAATATGCCTTTTAGGGGTTCTATTCTTTAGGGACTTCTAGCTGGCACAAAACCAAATTTAGGTTCAAACCAAGAACTGCAAACTCGGGAAGCAGAGATCACAAGCTGATGATCCTCAGACCACACCTCCTTGCAGGTCTCTTACTGGTCTCACAGTGATGTCATCATTGTTTAAACTTGAAGTTATGGCTACCTTTTTAAAACAGGGAAGGTTTAACATACAAATCGAGGTTTCCTACCTCTTTCAATAATTCACAAGATCAGCTGGAGCTAAACAGTGATTGATCCCTTTATAGATGGGTCACACACCCTTCTCAGACAGCATACTTGACTCATTTTATGTTACTTGCCTGGGCCCCATGGTCATATATCTTTGTAATCTAGAAAAGACCTCTGCAGCTCTCTATACCAGAGGCTGATAAACCACAGCCGCAGTTTGCCCACTGTTTTTGTAAATAAATTTGACTGGACCACAGCTGTGCGCATCCATTTACATCCTGTCTGTGGCTGCCTTCACACTGCAAAGTCAGAGTTTAATAGAGACTGGATGGTCAGCAAATTATCTCCTGTGTAGCCTGTTACAGAAAAAGTCACCAATCCCTGCTCTATGCCATCCCTTCTCCATCATTCCATGGGTTAGTCACAAGCCTACCTCAAAATAAGGGCCAGAAACAGGCCCGCCACTCTTACCTGAGACACAGCACATGCCTCATCTGGATTCTCCAAACGCAGGAGAGAAAATTCAATCAGGACTTTACATGCTGCCGCCACAGACTGAAGTTGATTCCGGGGAACTGAGAAAGGAATAAGCTTTACTTAACCTCAGCCTTAACTTCAGCCTCACAGTCAATGAACCAAATAAGTTTTGAGCTCCATATGTCCAACATTCCCAGGATCATTCTATCAGAATCAACAATCCATCAAGAAAACAAAGGCATCTTGGCACTGATAATCATCAACTGCTTCTAGATCAATTTATCCTATATTTACTAGAAATTAAGATAAGTATAATAGGAAATACATCACAGGAAGTAACAAGCACTTCAGATATATTAATCCATCTAATCCTCAAACCAACACTATGAGATAGATATTGTTAACCTCTTCTCTTTTTTTAAAAACATAGATAAGGAAAGTAAACCATAGAGAGGTTAAATGATTTGCGACTCAAATCCAGGTGTCTGGCTCTAAAGCTCAAGCTGGTTACCCACTAGAATATACTACCTCTCTCTTCTGTCTCTGCAGTGGGCTTCCCACTCACAGTTTCTCCAAGCTAAAAGTGACTCTTACACCGGTAGCCAATGCCTAGAATAAACAGCACTGGACACCAAAAGATTACTCGGCAACCCTCTAACTTCCTTTCATTCTGCTTGCTTAGCAAATTATTTAAGTAAACAAATAATTCGAATTCTTCAGAACTACATGAATCAGGCTTGGGGGGAAAAATGAAAATGCCAAGTATCATCAACAGTGGAAAGTAAGGGACTGGTTACTTTAGGGGGAGAAAAGCTTAAAAGATGGGGAACTGAAGTTGAAATCCTTCATATAACAGAGAACACAAAAGGAGAATTTAATTTCTCACCAAAACCAAATAAGGAGAGCCTTGGTTAGTGGCTGCTAACCACAGCTCAGTATCCCCACCTAACCCTCCAATCCCAGCCATCCCCCCAAAATTAGCACATTAGTAATTACATATGTAAAATCTATAAGAAAGCAAGGAAAGTTAATGGTTATGAAACAGATGTCCAAACCAAGCAGTTTTTCAATCCCTCTGGCTGGCCTCGGTAAAGCAGCTTCCGAAGCCTCACCACACGGACAGCCGTATCCACTCTCGGGCGGACAGGTGAGAACTAACACACAGGTATCACTAACAGCGTGTTCAGACAGGAGGACACACAGCTCCCCATTCACGAGCCCTTAAAAGGGAACGACAAGAGGGGAATACTCACTGAGGCTACAAACTGTTGTGATATAGTGTGTGGAAAGCGCAACAAAAGAGGAGTAGAATGGCTCGTACTGCTTCTCGTGGTGCAGGATTTCAGATTCACTGCAAAAAAACCAACATTTACTTAGTGCTTACTATAGGCCAGATACTCTAGCCCTCTACAGGCATTACCTGACTTCATCTTCGTAGCAATGCTACTTGGTAGGCCCTGTTACCATCCCTATATTCAAACTGAGAAAGTGGAGCTTAGAGGTACCAGGCTTAGTAAGTGGCAAAGGCTAACAGGAAACACTTCAAAACTCACTTAGAATTAAAGAAATACAAGTAAAAATCCAACAGGATACCACTATGTCCTGTATTGATAATTAGCAAAGACCAAAAGCTAATAATGCCACAAGTCGGTCAAAAGAGGGTAGAGCAGGACACTCAAAACACTGTTAGTGGGAATACAGACTACAGGAACGCATTTTGAAGACCAAACAAGTAACACAGCAACTTAAAAAGAATAAACATTTCAAGGGAAGAAATCATCTGATGGGTGCTAAAATCCAACATTCTTCAGGTACCAGAGTCCTCCACCCCACTCCCCACATCCACAGGATATATGGCTAGATCACAACAAAGTGATTTTTAACCACATCCCTTATCTTTCCCAGAAGAAATGGCCTCTTCAGTGAAAATCTGGAGCCCAGCTACATCTAAAAGCTGGATACATTAATGTCATTCTCTTTACCGCATTAGATGCTATTCACAACCCATGAAACAAGAAGGCAAAGAAAAACACTAAAATGTATGTTCTTAAATGGAAAAAAGACAGCAATGTGCTTAAAAAGTTTCCACAGTAAGTTAATTCTCCAACAAGAACTATCAGCCTAGGAAGGGAAACATAAACAGAGTCTAGACTCGGTTCACTTGCCAAATCAACATGGGAGCCAAAAAGCAAGTTCCACATCTGGATGGTGCTAATGTGAGTGATGAATCACCTCAAACAGCACTTAAGAGTCTGACACTTCCCTCTTTGGGAATTCATCAAGGATAAATAGGTATTATCAAAGATCGGTTCCTTATCTTAGAATAACTCCCTTACTAAAAAAAATATTTATGGAGCGCCTACGATGTGCAAGAATCTCCCTGCCCACCAAGGATCATTTCTCTCTAGTCATCGCATGGACAAAAGAAAGGAAACAAAATCCTTAAAATACCAAGCGACACGCACAGTCCGCAGGGCCATCATAGTGCAGGGGCGCGGGCGTCCCACCACACCCAGAAGAGAGCTCCCCACCCCCGCTTCTACCTCCTGGGAAGAGCTGCTCCTTCACTCCCGTCCTGACACTCCACGTTCATAGTTTTAAGGTTCCCCCACCCTGGGATTTGATGGATTTTATGAAGCATTTCCCTTCTCTGCTTTATTTCAGAACTTCAGAGCTGCTTACTGCCACGCCCCGCCCCCCCGTTTTTCAACCGGACAGGCTTACCACAACCAAGAGAATCACCGCCCATCCGAAGAAGGAACTCACCGCTGCTTCCTTCTCATCCTGATAATAAAATACGTCCGAAACACAGGCATAAACACAGTAACTGCGTGGTTCAAGGTTGCCACATTATGATTAAACAAACCGTTCCTCCTGCCCTAGACATACACAACTGCCTTATTCCGATCAAGAAACAATATCCTCTAGGGAAAGATGGACATGGACAACAGGAAAAAAAACGAGCAGAGCAGTCTTGAGCTCCACTCACAATACAATGTGCTTAGGGCAAGGAAGGATAAACTTGGGAAAACCCGTTTTTTTATAAGACTAAACGGGGACAGTAGGCAGGTAGACATGTGGCTCAAAGGACAACGTCGTATCTTGTGATTCTAGAGAAACGTGTGTGTGAGGAACCTAGTAAAGAAGTGTCACCTCCTTTTTTGACCCCACCCTCGTTCCCTGAGAATCTGACAGACACCAAGTCACCAGAGGAGGCAAAGAAATGTAAAAATGGAACAAGAGCAAGATGTTCAGTAGAAACACGAAGAACGCAGAAACTGAAGACAAAAATGACACAAAAGAAAAACAAGGAGACATAAAGGTGAAAATATTTCTCCTCCAGGCAGTCAAGCTACTTTCCTTAAACATGTGCCTCACCTAACAAACTTCGAAACAACGTACCACAGAGCCTAAAAACTGCTGAAAGGACAAGGAATCTGAAGCAATTATATTCCATTTTAAAATAAAATTACATACCAATTAAAAATAAATGCAATGCAGAGTACAAAGGAAAACAGCAGCTAAGCAGCCAGGTCAGAAAAACCCAATTTGACGTGTAAGTGAAAAAGAACTAGCCAGGGTCTGGAAATACCCGGGTGTTCCAAGAAGAGTGAAAAATGTAATGGGCAAAATAGAAGACTGGATTCACTGCCGCCTCTCCCTCTTGTTGTTTCGTCACTAAGCTGTGTCTGACTCTCTGACCCCGTGGACTGTAGCCTGTCAGGCTCCTCTGTCCAGGGGATTTTCCCAGGCAAGAATATGAGAATGGGCTGCCATTTCCTTCCCAGGGGATCTTCCCCACCCAGGGATCAATCCCATGTCTCCAGCATTGGCAGGCGGATTCTTTACCACTGAACTTATAACTATATAACTAGTTATGTAACTACTAGTTATATCTTTGCCATCAACTGGGGAAACTCAAAGCCCTTTCCCCTCACCAGAATCACCAGCTCCCAAGTATAGAATCCACTGGGTTTGTTTCAAGATACGCTTATAAACCATCACAACAAATAAATTAATGAGACACAGGAAACATTTAAAAAATATGTTTAACGAACATCCACTGTGTGTCACAGAGTACTTAATACATGTTAATAAACAAGTGAAAATTTTCACATACGTCTCTCACACTCTCAACAAAACTGTAGGGAAAGTGATATTGAGACATAGAAACATTACCTAATCTCACAACTAACTATAGGCTTCTCCCTCGGGAGATGGCTTTTCTTTCGAAGGTCAATCACAAACTCAACTGATGATGGCACCAATGTACCCCTTTCTCCCTCTTTAAGGTTTTTAGAAAATGACTGTGCATTATCTAATGGGGATATTACTAACAGCTTCTGCCTTCCCAAGTAGGTCTCCTTGGTCTAAGTTTCATCAAATAGCTGGGAGGCAGAGACTCGAGGAGGCTTATCATTAAGAAAGGCAGGACAGCCTAGGAGAGTGAGTGAAAGTCGCTAATTCATGTCCAATTCTTTGCGTCCCCATGGACCATACCATCCATGGAATTCTCCAGGCCAGAATACCGGAGTGGGTAGCCTTTCCCTTCTCCAGGGGATTGCCCAACCCTGGGATCAAACCCAGGTCTTCTGCATTGCAGGCAGATTCTTTACCAGATGAGCCACAAGGGAAGCCCAACGGAAAGGGACTTTCTTTTTAATCTACAAAGACTCATAGAATTATTCAGTGACAACCATGCTCACCAGCATATCCTGCACAGAGTTAAGAACGGAATTCTGTATTTGATAGTACATACAGTTACAATCAACAATTACACTAATCAAGCCCACATACAGCATGTGCTCCATTAAGCTAGTTTTAGCTTCATTTCTGGTCTAGAAAAGTAAAGGTATTTGAAAGATTTTTAATCTTTACTACTAAGGGAGGCCTGGCGTGCTGCGATTCATCAGGTCGCAAAGACTCGGACATGACTGAACTGAACTGAACTAAAAGACATACTATCAACAAGCGGAAGAAATGAAGTCCGCTTTAAGTAAACTCAGATTATCTTTTTCTTTTAAAAAAATCACTTTTCAGAGTTCTTGTTCAGACATTCAGTCATGTCCCACTCTTTGTGACCCCATGGACTGCAGCACGCCAGGCTTCCCTGTCCATTACCATCTCCCAGAGTTTGCTCAAACTCATGTCCATTGAGTCGGTGATGCCATCCAACCATTTCATCCTCTGTTGTCCCCTTCTCCTCCTGCCTTCAGTCTTTCCCAGCATCGGGCTCTTTTCTAATGAGTCAGCTCTTTGCATCAGGTGGCCAAAGTATTAGCTTCAGCTTCAGCATCAGACCTTCCAATAAATATTCAGGATTGATTTCCTTTCGGATTGACTGGTTTGATCTCCTTGCAGTCCAAGGGACTCTCGGAAGAGTCTTCTCCAACACACAGTTCAAAAGAATCAATTCTTTGGTGCTCGGTTTTCTTTATGGTCCAACTCTCACATCCATACATAACTAGTGAAAAAACCATAGCTTTGACTAGACGGACCTTTGTTAGCAAAGTAATGTCTCATTTTTTAATACACTATCTAGGTTTGTCATAGCTTTTCTTCCAAGGAGCAAGCTTGTTGAATTTCATGGCTGCAGTCACCATCTGCAGTGATTTTGGAGCCCAGAAAAATAAAGTCTGTCACTGTTTCCATTGTTTCCCCATCTATTTGCAATGAAGTGATGCCTCCTAATTTATCCATACTAATCCCTCCTTTGTTTCAGTTTGGTTACAAAGTCAAACTAAACAGACGGGGTTCAGAGAAATCCCTGGAGGTCCAGTGGTTAGGACTAAGGGATTTCACCACCAAGGACCCAGGTTCACGGGTGTGGTGCAGCCAAAAAAAGAAAAACGAAATTACAGGGTCTGGACCTCAGAATTATTTCATCTACCTTCTCTTCAAACCAAAGATCAATTCCAATTATAAAGGTATGAAAAGATAGAGACAGAAAGTAGAATGGCAGAGTACTGAGGAATCTCAGAGCATGTGTCATCGTCCCCAAAAGTCAAAAAAGGGAGGAATTCAGGGAATGAGCAACCAACCACCAGATAGGAAGTAAGAGCTGACATGATGGAGCTTGGACATCCAAAGACGGTGGAGGGAGAAGCAGTGAGTGGTAGGCTGTAACAAAAAATAGAAGGTCCCTGGAGGTAAAGAAGAAAAACACGGGAGGCATAACAATAGAAAGAAACACAGGACTGTAGGGGAGCAGTAATCACAGATGTAGAAATAAAGCAGCAGCCAGGCACCAAAACCTCCCATCAGCCACAAAGAGAAGGGCCTCACAGCATCTGTACAGGGCTGGCTTTGACCCAGTCCTACACTCAACAGCCATACCTTGACATTCAAGAAATAATTCCACAATTCTGACTTTTTTTTGGAAAGGCAAATAAAACCTTTGAGAAACAGAATATTGATAGCAGGTTATTAATTTTTATGCTCTAAGCCAGGGGTTGGCAAACTATGACCTGCAGGTCAAATCCGGCCAGTCTTCCCGCTCTGTACAGGCCATATTTAAGAATAGTTTTTACATGTGTCTTTATGGCTGGAAAAAAAAAAATCAAAAAAATATTTTGTGACATGTAAATATCATATGAAATTCACATGGGTGCCCATAAACAAGACTTTGGACACAGCCACGCCCATTTACATAATGCATATGGCCGCTTTCGCCACATAATGGCTGAGTGGACTAGTGCATACATCCCTGTTATGGCCCACAAATTAAATTTACTCTGGCCCTTTACAGAAAAAGTGTGCTGATCTCTGCTCTACACCAAACTGAACACTTGATACGTTTAGGTTGTTTTTAACCGTAAAGAACTTGTAAGCCAGATATTTCTTCTGGAAATTACAGAACCATGTGACAGCAAACCAATAAACACTGCCATGTGCAAGAGTCTGAAAAGATCTTACTGAGAAAGGGAGGGAAAGAGAGAGCGAGAATAACTGCTTTCTGTGGAAAAATGATCTCTCAGATAATAAGTGCAACCTTAAGATCATATTGCTCTCAGAGAGCCTGAAGAGGACACACTGCTGTATTCCAGAGTTGACTGAGCCACAAAAAACAGCATAGAGACTTCAAGGGTCTCGCCTTCCAATAAAAAAGATGTGCTACTCAACAGCAATCAGTTTGGACTTCTCTTCTAAACCATGAAAAGAGGTCTCAGTAACATCTACAAACACAGGCAACTCTTGATTATCTTAGCTATACAGAGTGCAAGAGGGGCCCCTATCACTTATTTGGCAAAATTCAAACATACCTTGATGTATTTTGTTTTGGCTTCTTCTACAGGTGGAAGGGAGCTGCTTAACTATTACAGTTTAAAAGACACAGGCCTCAATACTGGATGTATGGGAGTGTGTCAACAAATGACTTTATTACTTACAGCTTATGTCCATAAAAACATAAAAGTAAATGCTCTAAAAAGAGTGGAACACTGTCCATTCTAAGCAACATGACAAGTATAGTTTGTGATAATACCATTAATCCAAATGTTGAAAACAGTTATATAATGAGGCTACATAATTTGAGAGCAGTATCTTTGATATCCGTTTACATCATCTGAACCTTCTTGGCTTAATAATTAGACAGGAAATCCATCTGAAAGGTAACTGTGAAGTTACTAAACCAAACCATTATTTTAATCTAATTTATTTTTTAAACCTCATCCAAAGTGGCAGAAAGCTAACAATAAACACTGCAATAGACCATCTGTCAAATCATGGGCCTCCCTTGAGAAATAAATAGAAATTTCTAACCTTCTAGATAACATGTAGGTAATACTCTTGTTGGCAGGAAGCTAAAATGAGCCAGTAAGCAACTGCGGAAAGTTGCTGAAGTCACATTTGGCTAGAAAAATGAAAGTGAGACTGGCTTTAAAGGCAGGTCTACCATTAAATTAACGAGAGACCGCTCTGAGCAAGGTTAAGAAACCTTAACCTTAAGATAACCAGGCACTCTGGGTTATCCCTGGCCTTGTATGACACAACTCGCATAATTTAAGAATCTCAAAAGGGCAAAACCATGTTAACAGCAAACCAATAAACAGTCCTGATGGTAAAAGCCTGAACATTCTTTAGTTGCGAGACAGTAAGAGTATGCGGTGTCAGAGACGAAATGACCTCTGAGAATAACACTAACATGGTTTTAATCAAAGACCGTTACAGTAGTAACATACCATAAATGCAACCTGGAAAAAAAAAAAAGTCATCAATACCTAGAGCAGAAACAGCACGTGTCCCGAGTGATTACTGCAGAACGGAGACCGTTATTAAATTGTGTGGTAGGCCCCCGATTTAAACCCCGCGGGTCCGCTCCAGCCCAGGCCAGGGGGATGAGCGCGGACGAGAAATGCAAACTCATCGGAGCTTTGACCTTAACAGAGGGGGCAGCCCCGAAGGCAGACCCCTCACAGGGCGACGTGTCCCGCAAAATTACTCCCAGCCCGGCCGGCCGCGCCCTCCCGAGAAGTCGTCCTCAGAAGTTTTGCTCGGGGGGGGGGGGGGGGCGGGGAAACTGAGGCACGGGGTACTTGCCCGGGCTGGCGGAAGGAATGCCAGACAAGCCTTCGACTCGCGGGGCCGCGGAGCCCCGAAGCCGGGGCCGCGGCGTTCCGGAGCCGCAGGAGGAAGTCGGGAAGCTGGGGGCCCGCACCCTCCGGCACGACCTCCCATCCCCCTCCCGGCACCCGCCCCGCCGGCGCCGCCGCCCGGTACCTCTCGATGACTGAGGCCACCAGCTGCGGCAACTCCTTCATCTCGAAGGCGGAATAGGACGCGGACAGCAAGGGCCGCACCGCCACCTCCCATCCCGGGGTCGTGTCTCCCGCCGGGGCCGGGACCCCGGCCGCCGGCGCCACAGCCGCCGCCTCTTCGCCGCCGCTCGTCGCCATCTTCCGTCGTACTCCTGCGGCTCCCTCCGGGGGCTTGCCACCGGCCCAGCGCCGCCTCCCGGGAGGGGGCGGAAGTGACGCGACCGGCGCGTCAGAAAGCGCGACGCGGTCGCCGGCCAAAATGCGCAACGCGGGAGGCCGGCTTCCCTACGCTCTCGCAAGGGAAGCGTGGCGCCGCTAGGAGGCCGCGGGGCGGGGCAGGGGGCGGGGTCGAGGGGCTGCGCACAGGCCGGACGCAGCACTCCGGAAGGCGGCGACGGCGTTAAGCTCTGGGCCTAAGCGCTGGTAGTCCTGCCTGAAGCTGGGGACTGCGTGGTTTAGGTGGGCACCCCAGGGAGGTGAGTTTGAAGCATGGTTATCAGTTGGCTAGACCGAGGCTTCGAAGTAGACCTGCATTCGGCGACTATGACGGCCCCGGCTCAAGACAGCCGAGAAGAAGAGGAGGTCGTAGCCTAATCACGCTCCCCGGCTTCACCTCCCGGAGGGCCCCCGGTAGTTGCAACACAGCGCGGCACGGCTCGCCTAGCTCTTTCTCCTCCCACCGTCTCCTGCTATCCTTGCAATCACCAGGCCTTACCGCTTTTCGCGCGGAAGCCTCTTCTATGTTTCGATTACCCTCATTAGTAAGATTACCAGCTCTCCTTTGCGTCACTGTGATTTGCCATGCAAGACCCCATTCCCCACCTTTTCTACCAGCAAAGCAAGAGTTATTTCCCTCTCGTTATTTTCTTGTTTCTAGTTGTGACCTTTTCTTCTCCACCTAGACAAGTTCCTTTAGCTTTTGTGGTAAAGCTGGTTTAGAACCTCTCTCTCAGTCGTGTCTAACTCTTTACGTCCCCATGGACTGCAGCCCACTAGGTTCCTCCGTGGGATTTTCCAGGCAAGCGTACTGGAGTGGGTTGCCTTTTCCTTCTCCAGGGGATCTTCCCCGCCCAGGGATCGAACCCGGGTCTCTCGCATTGCAGGCGGACGCTTTACCATCTGAGACACCAAGGAAGCCCTATGATAACCTACTGCCTTCAACTATATAGGATATCGTGTATGCATTACCAAACCAAAACATTTTCCTTTTAAACCTTCAGATAGCTGTGATGAAAAATAAAAATTTTTGTTACTCAAAATTTCTCTGTAAAACAGGATATATCTTATACGAATCTGTGTCTTATAGAACAGTAATGATGTTGGATATATTTCCTTGTATTGCAGTTTCCTTATTTGCCCAGTGGAGATGATGCAGGTCCCTACCAAGTTCACTAGGCTGTTGCCAACATCAAGGAGATAATTTATGCACGTTTTTAGAGATAAATAAACCATTATGCAAAATACCCTTATGCTAATAGCAGCACTACAGATTACCTTAGATCCCTTTGGGTAAAGAATACAGAACTTCCTCTACTGTAGCTGGTTTGGTGGTGCTGAATTCTTTTTGTTTTTTTTGTTTTGTTTTGTTTTTTTTACCATTAAGACTTTTTTTTTTTTCATTTATTTTTATTAGTTGGAGGCTAATTACTTCATAACATTTCAGTGGGTTTTCTCATACATTAACATGAATTAGCCATGGAGTTACATGTATTCCCCCTCCCGATCCCACCTCCCTCTCCACCCGATTCCTCTGAGTCTTCCCAGTGTACCAGGCCCGAGTACTTGTCTCATGCATCCAACCTGGGCTGGTGATCTGTTTCACCATAGATAATACACTTGTTTAGACGCTGTTCTCTCGAAACATCCCCCCCTCACCTTCTCCCACAGAGTCCAAAAGTCTGTTCTGTACATCAGTGTCTCTTTTTTTGTTTTGCATATAGGGTTATCATTACCATCTTTCTAAATTCCATATATATGTGTTAGTATGCTGTAATGTTCTTTATCTTTCTGGCTTACTTCACTCTGTATAATGGGCTCCAGTTTCATGAATTCTTTTTGCTTATCTGTAAGGTTTTTTTTTATTTCTCTATCAAATCTGAATAAGAGTCTTCTGGATAGAGTATGCTTTGCTGTAGGTTTTTCTCCTTTAAGTATTGTGCCACTCTTTTCCTGGCCTGCAGAGTTTCTGCTGTAAAATCAGCTGATAGCCTTATGGGAGTTCCTTTGTATATTATTTGTTGCATTTAATATTCTCAATGTTCAATTTTTGTCCTTTTGGTTACATTGTATCTTGGTGTGTATCTCTGTGGGTTAATCTCCTGGACAGCACTTCTGGACTTCTGTGACTGTTTCCTTTCCCAGGTTAGGGAACTTTCTGGCCATTACCTCTTCAAATATTTTTCTCAGGCCCTTTCTCTTCTTCTGGGACTTCTATAATGCGAATATTTTTGCAACAACATGGATGGACCAAGAGATGATCATACTATGTGAAGTAAGACAGAAAGAAAACGCCAAACACCATATGATATCACTTACATGGGGAATCTAAAATATGACATGGGGCTTCCTTGGCAGTCCAGTGGTTAAGACTGCGCTCCCACTGCAAGGGGGTGGGGGCCTTGATCCTTGGTTGGAAAATTAAGATCCCACATACCACTCAGCACAGTCAAAAATAAATAATCAGTTCAGTCGCTCAGTTGTGTCCGACTCTTTGCCACCCCATGGACTGCATCACGCCAGGCTTCCCTGTCCATCACCAACTCCCAGAGCTTGCTCAAACTCATGTCCATCAAGTAGATGAAGTCATCCAAACATCTCATCCTCCGTCATCCCCTTCTCCTCTTGCCTTCAATCTTGCCCAGCATCAGGATCTTTTCCAGTGAGTCACTTCTTCACATCAGGTAGCCAAAGTATTGGAGTTTCAACTTCAGCATCAGTACTTGCAATGAATATTCAGGACTGCTTTCCTTTAGAATGAACTGGTTGGATCTCCTTGCAGTCCAGGGGACTCTCAAGAGTCTTCAACACAGTGTTCAAAAGTATCAATTCTTCAGTGCTCAGCTTTCTTTATGGTCCAACTCTCACATCCATACATGACTACTGGAAAAACCATAGCTTTGAGTAGACAGACCTTTGTTGGCAAAGTAATGTCTCAGCTTTTTATTTATTTATTTATATATCTCAGCTTTTTAATACGCTGTCTAGGTTGGTCATAGCTTTTCTTCCAAGGAGCAAGCATCTTTTAATTTCATGCAGTCACCATCTGCAGTGATTTTGGAGCCCCCAAAAACAAAGTCTCTCACTGTTTCTGTTGTTACTCCATCTATTTCCCATGAGGTGATGGGACCAGATGCCATGATCTTAGTTTTCTGGATGTTGAGCTTTAAGCCAACTTTTTCACTCTCTTTCACTT
>JADEYB020000016.1:2665720-2708041 GCA_015832495.2 Alces alces
TGTGGTAGTTTGAACATTCTTTGGCATTGCCTTTCTTTGGGATTGGAATGAAAACTGACCTTTTCCAGTCCTGTGGCCACTCCTGAGTTTTCCAAATTTGCTGGCATATCGAGTGCAGCACTTTCACAGCATCATCTTTCAGGATGTGAAATAGCTCAACTGGAATTCCATCACCTCCACTAGCTTTGTTCGCTTCCTAAGGCCCGCTTGACTTCACATCCCAGGATGTCTGGCTCTGGGTGAATGATCACAACATCGCGATTATCTGGGTCGTGAAGATCTTCTTTGCACAGTTCTTCTGTGTATTCTTGCCACCTCTTCTTAATATCTTCAGTTTCTGTTAAGTCCATACCATTTCTGTCCTTTATTGAGCCCATCTTTGCATGAAATGTTCCCTTGGTATCTCTGATTTTTTGAAGAGATCTCTAGTCTTTCCATTCTGTTGTTTTCCTCTATTTCTTTGCATTGATTGCTGAGGAAGGCTTTCTTATCTCTCCTTTCTATTCTTTGGAACTCTGCATTCAAATGGGTGTATCTTTCCTTTTCTTCTTTGCTTTTTGATTCTCTTCTTTTCACAGCTATTTGTAAGGCCTCCTAAGACAGCCATTTTGCTTTTTTTGCATTTCTTTTTCTTACCTCTGGGAAATAGAGGGTTGGGGAAAGTGTTGAAGGAGAAACTTGCTTTAATACTCTTTGGGCATTGCTTCAATTTTTTTTAACTTCTATAGTCTTTTAAAATAAAAAACTTAGCAGCAAAAATTAAAGCAGTTCACTTTTTTTTTTTTTTAACTTTTTGGCCACATGGAGTGACATATGAGATTTTAGTTCCCCAAGCAGGGATCGAACCCACACTCCCTGCAGTGGTAGCTTAGAATCTTAACTGCTAGACCACCAGGGAATCCTCAGTGTATATTTTACAAAAAATAAAAGTGCACAGAATGCCATCTACCTTATTTTGATTATTGTCAAATAATGATTGAGAAGAATGATAATTGTCAATATTTGAATATTTGTACTTTGAGTCCGAGTAATCAAAGTTCTTTTATTTTATGTAACCACATATAAATATAACATCAAAAACATACCTTTCCTTTTTCTCTTTTGGCCATGCCCCATGGCACAGAGGATCATAGTTCCCTAACCAGGGATCAAACCTACATCCCCTGCCGTGGAAATGCATCTTCACCACTGGGCCATCAGGGAAATCCCTCAATTCCCATATTGACTTTATGACCTTTTTTTAAAAAGTGGTAAAGTAGGCTTATCAGAGCTCCAGGCACAACAGGAAAGGGTGGGTTAGGACTATCTCTTGGCATTTCAATCAGTATAAGGATTCCTTAACACAGGGAGCTCAGCCCGGTGCCACGTGATGACCCAGCGGGTGGGAGGTGCAGTAGGGGTAAGTACACATACAGCTGATCCACACTGTTGTAGGCACAAACCCACACAACACTGAAAGCGATTATCCTCCAATTTAAAGTAAATTTAAATATATATATAAGAATTCCGTACTAAGTCACCAAAGGCGCTGTAGAAACTTAAGAAACTAGGGACGAATGTCCTAAGGCTTCTATGAAGAAGATATAACCATGTGGGGAACTGTTTAGTCAAGTGGCAGCTTCATGCTTAGTACCATGAGGAATTCAGAAAACAGTCTGACGATCCCTGGAAGGCAAAGAATGACTGAAATAATAAAATATGAGGATACATCATTCAGGAAATTGTGTGTCTCATAGCCAGGAATCTTGGAGGTCCTGGGTAGCCAAAGTCAACAGGGAAGGCTTTATGGAGTTTAGATTTCAGACAAACCAGATTCTGAGAGGGGAAGAAATCATTCCAAGTAAAAAATAGATTCATGACTTTAAAACAAAATTTTAAATGAACAGAAAGCTGTAAGTAATTTTGGGGACAATCCTGATAATTGTAGCTTATGCAATAGTGCTTAGTCATTCAGAGAGTCATCTGACTCTCTGCAACCCCATGGACGGTAACCCTCCAGGCTCCTTTGTCCACAGGGATTCTCCAGACAAGAATACTGGAGTGGGCTGCCAGGCGCTCCTCCAGGGATCTTCCCAACCCAGGGATCAACCCCAGGTCTCCTGCACTACAAGCAGATTCTTTGCCATCTGAGCCACCAGGGAAGCCCTATGTGAAAGTCGCTCATTCATGTCTGACTCTTTGTGACCCCATGGACTGCAGCCTGCCAGGCTCCTCTCAGCCCACCAGGCTCTTCTGTCCATAGGATTCTCCAGGTAAGAACACTGGAGTGGGTGGCCATGCCCTCCCCCAGCAGACCTTCCCAACCCAGGGATCAAGCCCAGGTCTCCCACACTGCAGGTGGATTCCTTACCGCCTGAGCCACCAGGGAAGCCCAAGAATACTGGAGTGGGTAGCCTATCCCTTCTCCAGGGGATCTTCCCGACTCAGGAATTGAACGAGGGTCTCCTGCATTGCAGGTGGATTCTTTACCAGCTGAGCTACCAGGAAAGCCTGATAACTGTAGCTTATGTAATAAAGTGAAGTGAAGTCACTCAGTCATGTCCGACTCTTTGCGACCCCATGGACTGTAGCCCCCCAGACTCCTCGGCCCATGGGATTTTCCAGGCATGAATACTGGAGTGGGTTGCCATTTCCTTCTCCAAGGGATCTTCCTGACCCAGGGATCAAAACCAGGTCTCCCGCATTGTAGGCAGACGTTTTACCGTCTGGTAAGCCCTATGTAATAAGCTCCTATCAAAAAAAAGGCAAGTTATAGGGGACTTGCCTGGTGATCCAATGGCTAAGACTCTGTGCTTCCAATGCAAGGGGCCTGGTGTTTGACTTCTGGTCAGGGAACTAGATCCCACACGCTGCAACTAAGAGAAAGGCAAAATGACTGGTGACTTAAAGTTGTAGACTGTAGGCAAAATAAATATTGGAAAAAGGCTAGCAAAAATTATTTGGGTTGCAGAAGCGTTTAACTCTATAAATTGTTTTAGAGAACCACCCCTAATCACAACTTAGCAACTGAACAACAACATCTCCTAATTTATGACAATCAAACTGTATTAACTGTGCATTAGCCTGCTCACCAAATTTCTTTGCTAAAGATGGGAAGGGGGCCAACTATCACCACTCTTAAAGTGCTATTAAATTAAAAGGCTGTATAATTCTAAGAGGGTCCGTGGGGCATAATACATGATTTTTTAAACACTTCTGCCAAAGAAAACTACCAAAATTTTAAAAAACTCTTACTGATCCTGAATGTTCTAACTGCAATTCATGTTTCCCAATCACTGACTTCTGACCAGAGTCAAAGACAAGGAGAAATTAGAGCAAAAGCCACAGACCATTCTACATGATTCCCAACAGAGACGGAGGATCACTGAATACTACTCAATGGCAAAATTTTACACCAAAAGATCATGTATGTTGACCACACTAATAAACAGACTGAGGAACTTACTTCCTTAACTCAAACATTGCAAGTACCTCTCTCCTGACGGGGCTCTCTGTACATTTCATCCTTCACAGTAGAGAAAAACGCCATCGGTCCCCAAACCCACCGACGGAAAGTGCTTAGGCCGTCTTCAGTTTGCAGCAGAGACGACAGCCCAGCCAGTCAACAAGGCTACATCCACAAGACGCCCGGGTCCCACCCCTACCCTTTCCTCCCCTCATTTAGAGACAAGATTTAACCTCCAGGAGACGGTGAAGGGCAGGGAAGCCGGGTATGCTGCAGTCCATGGGATCCCACAGAGTCGGACACAACTGAGCGACTGAACAACAATGAAGGTGGAGGGAAACAGATGGCTCTCGGGATACACACAGAAAAAGAGGAAGACAAGAAAACAGGTCAGGCAGGAATTCCCCAGCGGTCCAACGTTAGGACTTGCACTTCCACTGCCGGCAGCATGGAAGAAAGAGAGGAACAAAGAAGGAAAGGAAGGGAGAAAGAAGGAAAGAAACACCAGAGAATTCAGAGGAAGCAGTTTCAAAAGCCATAGGCACAGGCTCAGTGTAGCTGGTCGGAAGCAAGTGCTGCCCTAAGATTAAGAAAGGTTGAGATCTAAGGAAACTGAGATTTGATCATGCCATTAGCATTAGCTGTTTTAAATGCTTTTCAGTATCTTTCAGTAACATAGTTATGATTAAAGCCAAAATATAACAAATTTTATGGAAAACCAGATAATTCCCCTCTCATCAGCTTCTTCTTTCAGATTCTGGCACACTCGTGAAACTAGAATCTAGCAGACTGACTGGGCTACTATGTAAGCAGAGCAGGCGTCAGGGCAACAACTAAGGATACAGCTTGTACACATTTATACAGGCCAGGCAAGATCCCAGCCAGGCTTCCTCAAAACTAGGGCAGATTTTTTTTTTTTTTAATTTGTACTTATCCCCATCTCCCAGGTCACTTTAAACAAAATACACCTTGAGTCAGGATGCATAGATGCCTATTTTTTTCTGAAGATACTCAGATGTTCATTCATTCATTAAAATCAAATTTCACAGGACCTCCCCAGTGATCCAGTGGTTAAGATTTCAGTTTGCAATGCAGGGGACACAGGTTCAATCCCTAGTTAGGAAACTAAGATTCCATATCCCGAGGGGCAATGAAGCCTACGAGTTACAACTACTGAGCCCCGAGGCCACAACTAGAGAATCCGTGAGCCACAAGCAAAGATCCCCCATAACCCAACAAGCATCCTGTGTGTTGTAACCAAGACCCAAGGCAGCCAGGTAAATAAATGCTAAAATAATAATAAAGTAAAATTATTTTCCTTTCTCTTCCTTCTCTACCACCAGCATGTGACCACAGAAAGAAAACAATTTGTTTTTTGTAACAGAGCTCTTACATGCTTCAACGGGCAGCTTTCCCAATTAAAACGCTGCACTTGCTCCACTCCAGGGCAGCTCTCTGTCCCCTCCGAGGCAGCAGTGGCCTCAATGTGCATTCCAAAGCCACAGAAAAGGGCCTGAACAGTGTCATTCGTCACTCACTTTATTCGGACACTTAAATGTACCTCTCTCCCGACAGGGCTCTCTGTACATTTCATTCTTCACAGTAGAGAAAAACCATCAGTCCCCAAACCCACCGACAGGGGAAATTTTTAGGCCGTCTTCAATTTGCAGCAGAGACAACAGTGCAGCCAGTCAACAAGGCTACATCCACAAGACGCCCAGGTCCCACTCCTACCCTTTCCGCCCCTTTTAGAGACAAGATTTAAAAGCTGCTGATTTTAAAAGAAGTATAGTAACCCACACATTAACACATAACCAAACATAAATAATGAGGTTTCTTAAACAAGGACAACTTTTGCCAACTGGGTTATAAGATGATCAGGTCAGCCTAAGGGTGAAATGAGAGGTTGAGAGAGACTGTAAAATGGGCAGATTTGCCTTCCTCCCTTAAAATCCCTTCAAGGTGCAGACAATTCAGTAGTACTGAAAAGGCCTCAGCTCTGACACATTTTAGAAGAGCTTCGACAACAACCGACTACGAAAGATACTACCATGCACCTGGTTTTCGATAAACTGAATCTAAGGCCGGCTGGCCCATTCATGAATGGGAGCATGAAATGAGAGGCTTAGTTAAGAGAAATTTTGACACAAATATAGATTCCTTGACCCACAGTTACTTTGGAAAGAAGCCATGAGAGGCTGGATCGGTTCTCAAACCTCAGCTAAGTGTGGCTCTTCTTTCTCCCCAGTGTAAAACAGCAAACGCACCTATAAGTTAGAGTTATCGGTAAGAGTCCTTCTGAATTTGGAAGCAAGGAGAAGGCTTTCCAGATACACCTGGGAGACAGAAGGCAAACCGACATCAATTTAAGCAGGCCTCAAGAACGAGGTCTGCTGGAGGTCTTATCAAACAGTGACATCTGTGGACAGGCACAGAGGGAACGACGACAGCCTTGGGACTCCAGGGGAAAGTCCTCAGGTGCTCCGCGGTCTCGGCTGACAGAGTCCAGGAATGACGACAGCCTTGGGACCCCAGGGAAAAGTCCTCAGGTGCTCTGCGGTCTCGGCTGACAGAGTCCAGCCTGTGTCTGCCCCTGAAGACTCCTCAGCAGACGCATCCCCAGAGCAGTCTCCACGGGAGTCCGTCTTCCTCCCACAGCGCTTAGCTGAGATGAGCGCCTCACGCACGTCCCCCCCCAACCCGGTACTGCCGCTGGAGCTTGGCGCCCGACCCTCACTCCCCTTGGCCCTCTGCTCTCGGGCAGGGGGGTCTCAGGCCTTTATCGCCAGGCACGGTTCAGGAGTTTGACCTGCGCCAGCCTCTTCGTGATCATGGTGGCAAAGACCAGGCCAAAGAGGACGCTGCTGATGAGCACGTAGTCATAGTCATCCTTCAGGACGTCGAATTGTTTGGACGGGTAGACACGAGTCTGGTAAATGTCCAAACCATACGCCACGACCTGGAGGACAGAGGGAGCGAGAGACCCGTGAGAAAGGCGCCGGTGGCCCGCCATGGCCGCAGACTCTGGTCGGAAAGGAGACAGGCTCCTCAGTCATTTTCCCAAGAGGGAAGCAAACAGCAGGTGTCACGCAGGGCGGCTGTGGATGGACGAGGGGGCACAGGCTGGGCCGGGGGCTCTACTCACCAGACAAGTGGACTCCAGGCCCGAGGGAGCTGTGTAGATACCTCGCATTCGAGAAACTGTCTGGTTATAGTTGATGAACCGCTCTGCATGGATCTGCACGTCTGGAGAATACGGGATCAGGTTCTCCTCTCTGCAAAAACATCAGCCAGGATCGCATTCAGAGCTGCCGTAAGGGGATCCCCCGGCTGCCCTGCGCCCTGGGCGGTTTCCAGGCCACGGATCAGCCTCAGCCTTCCTCTGGGGCCTCCAAGCGCCAGGGGGCTAAACATTGAGCAGCTGAGTGTCAGGAAGGAAGCTGTGCGGAGAGTGAGACCTGCAGTTCCGCCTGGTTCTGAACGCCGAAAAACCGGTATTTCACACGAGAGGAAGCAAGGGCCACTTTAAAACCAAAACACTGAGCCAGGAGGCCGATCCGGCTCTTCACTCCAGACCAGCTCAGTCCACAGCCACAGCCTCCCTCACTCCGAGCCATCCTTCCCCCTCCCCTCCACGCGAGGACATGCCTACTGCCTCCTCACCCTGCCCACAGTTCCTCGCAGCCCTGGGGAAGGAAACTCGGGACAGAGGCACGAAAACACACAGAGATGATGGCCAGAAATTTAAAAATGGATACTCTCAGTGACGAGCTACTGTCCTCCGCATGAGACCTGGACCTGGTCACCTCCCTCCGCTCATTTCCCGGTGTGCCCACCGCCAGCTGCTCCAGCCGCAGCGGCCTCCAACCCTCCCTGTAACTCGTCAGCCATGGCCTCAGGGCACCTGCGGTGGTGGCTTCCTCCGCCTGGAAGGTTCTCCCTCAGACATCCACAAAGCCAGCTTCTCGCCTCTTTCAAGTCCTTCCTCGAATGTTGCCTTTTCAGGGGCTTTCCCAGGCCACCGTCTCAAATCCTACCCTGTGTACCACCCCTCCTAGCCCCCGCCCCTTTTATAAGAGTTTTTTCTCCTTAACATTTACAAGCATCTAACATAGCATTATTTCTCTTGTTTATCTTATTTACTGTCCATCTCGCATCCCCGACTAGAATGCAAGCTCCATGAGGGCAGAGTTGTTCACGGCCATGTCCACAGCGCAGCAGACAGAGGACCAAACATCATCAAGAGGCAGAGTTCCTTAAAGTCACCGCCTTCGGCGCGTCCCACAAGAGCCTACCTGCTTTGTTCTGTTGGGATCTCAGGGCGGCGAGGATCCAGCAAGGCCTTAGGGAGGGAAAGGATCGCTCCGGAAGGCAGCCCAACTGCACAGAGACAAGTCAACAGAAGTGAGTGTTCACGCGGACCCGATCCCAGATTAGGGCTACTTACAAAAATGTCCTTATCACAGAAATCAAAATAGAGTTTAAAACCAAAAACACAGGTCAATGAGTTGCCCTTCAATGGTCAAAGACAATAATCTTAATACACATGGGTCTGCAGGAAGGTTCTAACTTTTGAAGACACTAGTTGCTTCACATATCATCCTGAGACATCAGAAAATAAAGTTCTAGAATCAAGAACTAGGGAATGATGAAAGAGGAAAGAGTGGAAGGCACTTGGATCTCTGCATCCCCCATCCTGTCCTGCAGTCGCACCCGCCCAGCTCAGCAGGGCTCCTCGTGTTGCCAAAAGCGAGCTGGTGCGCTGGGGCAGCAGGGAGGGCGGGGGTGGGGGGAGAGGGGGCCGTGGGGGGGGGGGGGGGGGGGGGGAGGTGGGAAGGGCCTGGCAACATGAGGTCCCGCAGGATCGCCTGTTTCAGGAACAGTGGGAATTAAACGGGAGAAACCGCTGAGAGGGCCATCTTCCTTGCTTCTGAGGGTAAAAGAGTGGTGCAGTGTCTGTCAAAGCTCAGACCCCCAGACGTCTTTGGTAGAAACAACTGGATGGAGCAGACTGTTTCGCAGGCACCGAGTCCTGAGTCTGAAGTACACAAAGTGAGACCCCACGCCTCGCCAGTCTCTGCAGCGCGTCTGCACAGGCCACCTGTGAGGGACGCCGTCAGGGCGCAACGTTCCGGGCGAGGGGCAAACAGCAGAGGCGCCGTGAAAACGGTCCATCAGAACCGAGGGTGAGGGGGGGCGTGTCCGCTCTCTCACGGACCGCAAGCCCCACTGGGGAACGTTTTCTGCTGAAACAAAGCCCTGCTCTCGGATCCCAGCTCCGCCCCCAGCAAGGCTGCCGAGGGCGCGGCTCGCTCACCCAGCAGGTGGCGGCTGGTAATGCCCCGCTCTGTGATGGTGGCCTCCATGGCGCTGATGGCGGACGGGAAGATGTAGGACTGCTGCAGGACCTGCGGCAGCTGCGGGCGGTCCAGGGAGCTGAAGGCCGTGGCGTTGTACTGCTCCGTGCCCTCGTAGAGCTCCAGCGCCGTGAACTCGTTGCGCCGGGCCTTGGTGTTCCAGTACTGGTACTGCGGAGAGAGGAGGGGACGCGGCTCAGGGCCCGGCTGCTGGCTGGGCTGGAAGGGGAATGGACACGCAGAGGCACGTCCGTGGAGGACAAAGCCACCCGCATGCAGCTTTCCTCCTGCTACTGAGCTGGGCTTCCCGGGTGGCTCAGCTGGTGAAGAATCTGCCTACAAGGCGGGAGACCTGGGTTCAATCCTGAGGTTGGGAAGATCCTCTAGAGAAGCAAAAGGCTACCCACTCCAGTATTCTGGCCTGGAGAATTCCATCGACTGTAGTCTATGAGGTTGGAAAGAGTCGGACACGACTGAGTGACCATCACTTTCACTGAATTCACTAACCTTCAGGGTAGCTGCATCTGGACTATCCAGGTGCACTCCAAGAAAAAATGAATTCGCAAGTGTCTTACAAGTCAGAAGACTAACAGCTAACATCTGAGCGCTTTCTACATGCCAGGCACTCTTCTAAACTTGACTAGAGGAGGTGACTGCCGTTACCCCTCTGATACGACACAGGGAGCTTAAGTAACTAGTTCAAGGTTATACAGTCAGAAAATGGAAGAACGCGATCAAATCTGGGCGTCCCAGCCCCCTACCCAGCACCCTCTGCTGCCAGCCAGGGGTTCTGAATTCTATGAAAACACCAAGCAGCGACTGGTTTCCCGAACAAGACGTCAGGGGAGGACGTAGCTGCAGGAAGCCGGCCGAGCCCCTTGAGGCTGCGTCAGGCCCAGGTCACCCGCCCGCCTTACCACCACCCAGTTCTCCGAGTGCACGATGTGGACAGGGCCCTTGGCCTTCCTCTGCACGGAGGCGTGGATGATGCGCCCCGTGACACCGTCCACGAGGAAGATGCCGATGAAGGTGCGCTCATGGTGAACATCCGTGCTCTCCGTCACCACGGCCAGCAGGTTGGGGTTCAGGCTCTGGGAAGATGGAGAGAAAACCTCCTTCAGAACACAGTGGCACTCCGTGAGTGGCACCCCACTGTGAGCCCGGGGCAGGGAGGTGGGCACAGAGCCCTTCGGCTGGCAGAGGAAGCAGCTTTTCTGGGTGGAAGAACTTCCTATTCAGGGGTCATCATCACTGTGCTTGTTCAGTGTCCACTGGGGGCTGGGAGCCATGCCAGGGGCTAGGCCTCCATCATTTCATAGACTCTCATAAACATCCTCGCAAATAGAAGTTACCATCTGCACTTCATAGATGAAACGTCTTAAAGTAGTTAAGCAACTCGCTCTAGTCACAAACACACACACACTCAAGACACAACCCAAGCTGACCCACTTTCTGATGGAAGGACACTGGTCCAGCAACGTGACGTCTCTCCACCAGGGCCCTGCAACTACCACAGCAATGGAGAGGTCTCAGCTCTCATCTAACTTGACCGACTAGACCAGGTGGCATGGGCGATCACTCCCTTCCTAAGACGCCTTCGCCCCCGGCGTCCAGGACGCCCAGGCCCCACCTGTCCTCTGCCTCAGTGGCCGCTCCTTCTCAGTCCCCACTGAAGGTCTGTCCTCTGCTCCCCAGTCTCCAGATGTTTCCATCTGCCCGCGCTCTCCTGGTGATCTCAGCCAGTCTGACGGTTTCCGGACTGCAGGGGCTGGCAGCACCCACATTTACACGTTCAAGCCAGGCCTCCCCCTGAACTCCAGACCCAACTAATGGACCGCTGTGTCAGAATCACTTCTCAGACGTCTCAAGGCAAACTCAACAGGCCCCAAGCCAAGCTCCTGGTCTACGCCTGCCAAAGCCTGCTCCCCTCTAGGCCTCACCTCCTCCTCCAACTCCGTCTCTGCTCTGCCAGAGGCTGTAACTCATGCTCATCACCGTTAAGGATTACGTTCCCTCACAGGATGGTCTGCAGCTGACGAGTCAGCTCTCCACCCCCCACTCGGGAGGATGCTGGATCACAGATAGAGTTTCTGATGGATCGACTAAGGCTTATGCCCAGGAAGGTCTGCCAGCACGACCACTAGTCCTAACAGACGACAGCTGCTGGGCAGAGGCCACGTGCCCGGCCCTGGGTGGTATCCCGTGCGATCATCGCCACAACCCCAGGGGGAGGGCGTGTTATCAGGCCCATCTCACAGACAAAAAGTTAGGGCTCAAACGGATTAAAAAACCCGCAGAAAGCGCCCCTGTCCGCCAACCGCAGAGCCGGAGCCCCAGCCCGGCCCCTCCGTGTACCTTGTAGAGCACGCTGCGGTCACCCATCACGCGGCCCTGCGAGTGCACGTGCTCACTGCTGCGCTTGCCCTTCACCTGGACGATGCGCTGCACCTCCGGGGGGATGGTCAGCTCCCAGCTCAGCTCGGTGGTGAGGTCCTGGGGTGGGGCCAAAGAGAAGGAACCAGCACCGATCATCAGGAAGGTACCCTTAGGCCACGACAGCTGTGGCGAGACCCGTCCTGTAGCCCAGCAGGCGCCTCTGTGCAGGAGGGGACAGGGGTCAGAGGTCCCAGGGAAGCAGCAATAAGGGTCTAGTCTGGGAAGGTTTTGGAACTCCTGGTTCAAGTAAGAAAACCAGTGAAGCCTGGCGTGCAATGGCTGCGTACAGCAGCCTCCTGGGCAGGTGGAGGCACCTGTTGCTCATCTGGGCTGCCCAAGGGGACCTGGGAGACAGTCCTCTCCAGGGGACACGTGTCTGACCCCACGCTGTCCCCAGTCCAAGGTTCCAAACAGCACAGCGTGGTGCCCTTGGAGAGCCCCGGGCGCAGCGGTCAGCCAAGCCATGGAGTCCATCCGCACCAAGCTGCAGAACAAGAGCGTGCGGCTGAGACCCAGCGCAGAGCCAAGTTCAAGTTCCCTGGCTGCCAGCAGATCCACATCTCCAAGAAGTACAGCTTTACTAAGTGTGATGCAGTGAACCTGAAGGCCTCGCGGCTGGAAAGCAGCTCCTCCTCCAGCATGGCTGTGGAGGAGGTCATGCAACCCTGACCTGTGGCCCTCTGGACACGGGGCGGGCCCTGCACCCATGGGGACCTCAGAGCCACCCCTCCTCACTCACGTCCGCCAATAAAGCCTACTTTCTGCCAAACAAACAAACAAAAAAAGAAATACTAGAGCCAGTGTGAAAGAAGCGGAACAGTCAGTAGTATCCCACTGTTTATCTGAGTAAAACTAACTCAAAGAAAACTTACCACTTATTACTAACATCTAATGTCCCTACACGGAGCCGGCAGTGAACCACTAAGCTGGCAGGGACCTCAGAATGCGACAAGAAATGCTCTTTATTATCATGAGAAACCAACAAACCTATATGGTTAAATGCGTTATTACACCTCCACACATGGAACTGCGTGGAGCCCTAAGTGATGGGGGGCGGGCAGTGACTAGAGGGGCTTCCCGATCTGATTGCTGTGTGCACAGCCGCAGTCCTCCTGTGAGGGGCCCCTGAGCAGTAACCGCAGGGTTCTGCACTCTTCTCAGGGTTGTTTTCATCAGATATGGGTTTAACAAAAGGAGGCGGTAGAAACACATCAAGTGAACAAAGCAGATTTCCTACTGATTGAATGTGGCTCAATTCCAGCTCAGGTAGGACGTACACACGCCGCGCCGGCCCACGCAGACCGGTAGTCTCCCCAGCAGTGGGCATGGTGGCGGGACGCGGAAGGCGTGCGGGCCACTGACGCACCTTCCAGCCAGGGAAGTCACTGGCGATGGGGCTGAAAGGGCCCTTCACGGTTTGCTCATGCAACTCTGTATCAATGCAATCTCTCACTGTGAGAATGTATTCACATTACTTCTTTTAAAAAAATTTTTTAATGATAATAATCTTTATTAAAAAAATAAGGCTCCGATGAAAACACTTCACAGACTCCTATGAAAACATCAGAGTTCACTAAAACCCTCCTGGAGAGCAAGGTCACCAGGGAGCCCCGGGGGTCAGAGCCTGGAAGCCCACCCCGCTGACTCCCTCTGGAGCTCTGCCTCCTGTCTCCCCTCGACTGTCTTTACGATGACACCTCAGGGCTCCGCTGGTCCATGACACCCACACCCTGGGTCACACCCCCTACCCACAAAGAACTCTCTTTCAAGGTCCCTTTTTCATCAACTCAGAAGAACAGTGTCTCTTCACCCACCAGGTAAAGAGCACGCTTTCTGGACAGACCATTACTATGCTGTTTATGCTAAAGGTTAGCTGTTACAAAACGCTGGGAAAGGGCACTGTGTTTTTTAAACAACAGCAGATGAAACCTATATGGCATGTACTGTGTGCCAGGCACTTCTTTATGTGACTTACACATATTAACTCTCCAGCGCATCACAAAAACTCTCTGACATACTATTATTACCATTTTGTCTTACAGACAAGAAAGCAGAAGACCAGACGGAAGTCATCTGCCCGAGGACGCAAAGTGAACAAGTGATACAGACAGGCTTCCTGCACGAGCAGCCAGGTCCAAGGTCTGAGCCTCTCCGAAAGGCTTACAGACAGGATGGCAGGACCCGCTGGAGAGGACACATCTCAGATCAGCCCTCGACACAGCCCTGCTCTCGGGGCCAAGGCCAGCCCTTGTGAAGCTCAGAGCAGGACTTCAGAGCCAGCGTGAATCAGTATTTGCAAGAGCTGGACTCAAGTATGTCAGGACAGAAGCAAATTGATCCCAATTCTAGAAGTAAAATTCAAAACTCACATGTGATTAAGAGTGGATCAATAATACCACCTTCATACAGAAAACGCTATTGTTCACTCACCATTCCCACCTCCCACCCTAGGGATGGCGAAAACACTCCTTCTCCCGCCGTAGGAGAGGCACGTGGAGTGAAAGCTCCACAGAGGCCGAGACCCCGTCTGTCGTGCCTGGCTCCTTCCGCGGCAGCAGCGACCAGGCCTGCTCCACAAACACGAGAATGATGGCCTTGGACATCACGATGATGCTCATTTATGCTTACAACAACACGGCCAGCATAATTCACTCCTGTTACCTACAACCCTCCCACCACAGGTCCTGCGAGGACACCAGTGCCCACCTTCCGGAGCCGATATCCGCGCAGCCACCCCTGATCCGCGTCCACCAAGTAGAAGAAGATGGAAGGTGCAAGCTCGTGGAGCTGCCGCAAGACGTTCCGAGTGGCTGGGAAGGATGTGACCTGGAAAACCCCAGAGAAGTTACAGGGGGACTTGGTGGTTCAGTGGCTAAGACTCTGCGTTCCCAGTGCAGGGGGCCCTGGACTGATCCCTGGTCAAGGAACTAAATCCCACAACTGAAGATCCCGCATGCTGAAACCAAGATTGAAAATCCTGCAAGCCACAACTAAGGTTCAGCCAAATAAATAAAACAAATGTTTGGCTTTAAAAAAAAAAAGTTAAAGGAAAAGGAATCCCTAGGCATGGGTTCTCCAGACTCTTCACTGTTTCCCATCAAAAAGGGCCTTAAGAATAAAACAAATCTTAAAGGAACTAAAGTCTGCCGAATTCAATCAGGGCTTAAACTGAGTTCTCTTAGAGACCCAGTTTTCACAAGCGCAGAAAGAGCCCTCGCTGCTTGGAGAAGCCCTTCAGGCCCCGACGTGTGCTGACTGCAGACAGCGCCCCGGGGGCCCATGGGCTGCGCGTGAGCGCCCTGGCCCCCCCCCCCCCCCCCCCCCCCCCCCCCCCCCCCGTCGACGAGGGCCCTGCAGCCTCCGCAGACGCATACCTTGTACTCGTCATCTATCAGCAAGAGCACCTTGGCATAGTCCTGATCCATGACGGGCAGCAGCAGGGACTGCAAGACGGGGCGCTTCAGCACGGGGGGGGCCACCTGGCTCCACTTCCCAAAAATGGGGTTGAAGACATAGAGCGAACTCATTCCCGTCTCCTGAAATGGTCAAGCAACGGTCAGCTCCCAACAGGAAAAGACTGCAAATCCTAAGGAACTGGGGACCTGACTCAGCCACAGAGGATCCCTTCGTCTTTCCCCGCCTTGTGGAAAACAAAGCTTTGGCTGAAGGTGAAAGCGTCTGAAGGCCTATGTGTCCAAAGGGTAAAAGTGTAACTGCCTCTAGCCCAAAGACAAGAATGGGTCACACTGAGGAACAGATGAAATGTCTACTTGGCCCCCTTTCCGATGACGGCAGAATGTATGTGCAAAAAGCCATCTGCTCCCTGGGAGACAGAGGCATGAACAGCTGGTGTCCTGCCCTCCACCACCAGGAGAAGAGCAAGCCACCCTCTAGGTACCGACAGCCTCCTGTGTCTGGGAGAAACAGGGCTGGCTTACTAGGGACCTGGGGACATCACACCTACGCACTTCTTCATCGCCCACCCCCACCCCCAGTGGGGGAGGGGGCTCCATTCAGGCAAAAGACTGGAAGGAAACATAGCTCTAAGCCCTGACTCCCTGCCTGTGCTCTCAGAAAATCCCACAGGCCCAACTGAAGTTGCGAAACACAAAACCACACCCACTGGGCTCAGAGGCGCCACGGAGGCTCACCTTGTCCTTCAGCAGGAGGGTGCACTGGGGCGGGTGGGGGAAGTGGGCAGTCGTCCTCTGGACCATCAGCTTGAAGGAGGAGTCTGGCTTGACGTTCGGGAGATACTGTTTCCACAGGATGGTGCCAGAGCTGCTCTCGATGCCAAAAAGCTGCAACATAAACACCGGGCTCGTTACCAGAGAGGCTGACCCAGAACTAGTTCTGTCCTTGAAAACCAGAACTGGCTCCAGCTCCCGTCCCAGGCTTCCTGTCCCCCTCCCGGGGCCTCTGAAGGGCTCACCTTGCCCGAGGCCGTCACCATCACCATCATCTTCTGGAGGTTGAATTCATCCCTGGCCAAAGTGTCAACATTGATCTCATTCTTGATCTGGCTCCGGGGCTTCCGAGCATCGTAAAACACTTTCCAGAGGTGGGAGGTCCAGGCCTGCAGCAGGATGAGCTGGGAGGACAGGCGCTTCAGGAACATGCCCAGCAGGCCGTCTGGTGTCAAGGAAAATGGACCACAGCTGAGGCTCTCTCCTCGGCGGAATGGGGCTTTTCCAACGAGGGGACACCTGCTCCCCCTAAGGAGGGCTCTCTCCCTCTCCTCCGGAGCACTCGAGTCATCCACACCCCAGGCCACGAGCCCAAGGAGCAGTCCTATGTCCAATGCCAACAGTCTCACACCCAGGCACAGCCGTGAGGGAACTTCTAAGACCTACTCACGGGGCTCTCAGCAGGCCGCCCACCTGCAATCTCGGGACAGGAGACTAGGAGGGCAGGGGGCAGCCATGCAGGGTGCGGCTGTGCCACAAGCATCTCCACCACAAGCCCACATCCACAACGGCCAGCAGAAGGCTTCCGGACGCCGTGCAGAGCCGGAGGAGGGCAGGGCGTGGGGGCGCCGGGGTGCACGTGGGGGCGCCGGGGTGCACGTGTGTGCGTCATCAACAGGCACTGCCGTTTCTCGCGGCGTCAGGCCTACGTTGTCAGTTGCTCAACCTGCTCCCAACAGACCTCCCTGCAGCCCCGCTCCCAGGGCTCCCTTTCACTCCACCCCTTCCTCCGTCTAGGAGACTACCACCCTCAGATCTCCTCTGGACCGGAGACCGGTCACCGTGGCAAGGCAGCACGGTAAGAAGCAAGGCCTCTGAGTCTGCAGGCCAGGATTCACATCCCAGGTGCACTGCTTACAGGCCAGGTGGCCTTGGAGAAGGAAACGACAACCCTCTCCAGTACTCTCGCCTGGGAAATCCCACGGACAGAGGAGCCTGGCGGGCTGCAGCCCATGGGGTCGCAGAGAGTCGGACCTGACTGAGGAATCAAACCACCACCTTGAGAAACGTCCTTCACCTTGCAGCCTCCAGCTCCCTGTCTATAAAAGGGCACAGCACCCGCTGGGCTGCTGCCAAGACCAGACCTCGTGAGGGACACGCGGGACCTCCCCGGGGCGGGTGCAGAACGCTCACGGGAGAAGGACCGAGCCTTTCCTCGGCCAACATCCGTCAACCCCGGCTCAAGGGACAGAAGCGGCAGGCACACGGGGCGAGTCACAGGCAGGCAGTCCGCGCACGCGGCACACACCGCACTGAGCAAGCCCAGGTCAACAAACGACGGCCTGGAAGCCAGCCGTGTGAGCAGGCAGCAAGCAACAAGGCAGCGGAGGCGGGCTTTACCTTGGATGGCTGGATCCCGGCAGCGGAAGTAAACAGTAAAGGCACATTAATCCTCGGCTTGAGAACACCCGCGGTGCCTAGCAGGGTGGCTGGCCCCGAGCAGGCTCCTAGCAAACACCAGCTGGCTGGCCGGGCGGATGGACGGGGGGGCAGGGGGCAGGACGGACCCAGGGGAGAGTGAAGTAAATTCTCTGGGTGCTGGGACCACGGCTGGGTTCGGAGGACACGGGCCTATTCCCGCAGAACCTGGCCAACCCAGCCAGGTCTCTCTGGAAAGGTGGAACTCCTGCCTTGGGGAAAACAGGTGTATAGGGCCTGACATGGCGCTTGGCAGATTTCAGGTCCTCAAACAAGCAGCTATGACGATGCTACGTTAAGACTCTTTTTTATTGGGATCTTTCCCTAGAAAGAGTCACAAGTCACTCCTTTTGGAGAGGAGTGGTTCCATAAGCCACCAGGGCACAAACGCACTGGAAACGGGGCACAGAGCTGGTTCAGAACAGACTGGCAAAGCGGCCGCACCCGGAAGCCAGGGATGCGGGCCACAGGATTGCCGGCGGTCCCAGAGCCCCCACCGGCAGCTCTGCTTCCCGGCCCCCCGTTCCTACCTGCCTTCTTGCCAAACTCCCCTTCCAGCTCCGCCTGCGCCCCGGTCAGCGGCAGGTCCACCATCTCCAGGCACACCACCTCGGCCAGGGACTCCTCGCGGCTCCAGAGCACCACCCTCCCTGCTGCAGGAGCCAAGGGCACCACTCAGCCCGCCTCCGCCATCCCCCGAGCAGACCCGAGCGGAGGCTCTCGGGCCAGAAAGAGACACGGGGCCCGGGGCTGGGGTCAGGAGTCAAGTGAGGAGCCTTCTGTCTCCCGCCCAGGAGTGCTAAGGAATTATTCAAAGACAGGTCCCTAGGTAGCGCTCTGGGAAAACAGGCTTCCTGGAAGTCTGGCCACAGCCCCAGGTGAAGGGTCTGAACGCACCTCGTGGGCAGGCCCCCAAACAGGAGCTGAATGGGGCCCACTCACCCAGCTGCTGCAGGAAAAGCAGCAAGTGATCCTGTGTCTGCACCAAGGCCCGGTAGCCCACGGAGTCATCCTTCTTCAGGAAGACCTGGAGGTACAGCTGTGAACCAAGAGTCAAGACCCCTGCAGTCGGCGGGAACCCAGACGCCTCTCAGAGCCCAGACCCCAGATTCAAAGCACGAGGAGAGGTCAGAGGTCAGGTCACGGCACCCCTGAGTGTCCAAACCACACTGTGCACCCTGAGGAGCCAGCAGCAACAGTGCAGGCGGCCAGCCCGGGTCCTCCCTGGGGGGGGGCCCGCAACGGTCGCGGCCAGCCCGGGTCCTCCCTGGGGGGGGGCCCGCGACTGTCTCGGCCAGCCCGGGTCCTCCCTGGGGGGGGGCCCGCGACTGTCTCGGCCAGCCCGGGTCCTCCCTGGGGGGGGGCCCGCGACTGTCTCGGCCAGCCCGGGTCCTCTAGGGAGGAGCCCGAGACTGTCTCGGCCAGCCCGGGTCCTCTCTGGGGGAGCCCGAGACTGTCTCGGCCACCCAAGCGTTCACGATGCACCGGTCACACCCCACAAAGTGAGCACGAGGCCCGGAGCGGACTTTCCATTTCGGAGACTAAGCAGCAACCGCCCAGGGAGGCTGAGGAGCGCCGCTGAATGTGCAGAGGCGAGGCCGGGCAGCAGCCGCGTCTTCAGTCCCACCAGGCACGGCCTCCCCACTTATGAGGCTAGGGCAGTGGTTATCAAAAGACTACCTTTTTTTAAATATTTATCTGCCTGCACCCCATCTTAGCTGTGGGACTTGGGACCTTTGTTGCCACACGTGAGATCTTTAGTTGTGGCATGTGGGATCTAGCTCCCTGAGCAGGGATCGAACCCAAGCCCCCTGCTTTGGGAGTGCAGAGTCTTAACCGCTGGACCATCAGGGAAGTCCCTCATCAGGAGGATTAAATCCATCAGTGAGTAAGTGGAAAGCTTAGCATGGAGCCCAGCACACTGGCAGCTTGGCTTAAATGGCACTTCTTTTACTGGTATTTATAGGCGTTTCTGGCAAGCTAGTGGTTCAGGCAGAACTACAGTCCACGTCTGGGACCTGTGGTGTGGAGCTGATCCTGAGGAAAGAGCCCCAGGCTGAGAAGCCCCCAGGCCCCGACCTACCCGCTCCGGCCGAGTGCCGTTCTGTTCCAGGCTGAAGGTGATCGCAGTGTCGAGCAGCCGCCGGCCTGTCTCTGCTAAGTAGAGGTTGATGGTGTAGGTCTGGTTGAAGCAAGCCAGCAAGTCCTAGGGCACAGACCACACGGTTAAAGTACAGAAGCCCCGCAAAGCCAAGTCCCCCAGAGAAGTCCAAGAACCTGGGTGGGGCTGGGGGGTGGGGGGGCGGGCAACATCCTGGAGAAGGACCCGGGGCCAGAAAGCAAAACTAAATCCTACGGCAGAAATAAGGAGCATGAGTGAATAAGTAAAATTACAACCACCATACATACTTACTCCAGAAAAGCAAGGAGAGTGGAGAGAGACTTCTCGAAGAGTTACTGTGAGAACGTAGGCAGGGAAAGCACACCCCGCCTTGGGAAGAGCCAAGGAGACGGAAGCCACGACAGAAACGCGTGCCTCTGGCCAGCGCCCCACACTCTGCTTCAGGGCAGCTGCTCAGACTAACCCTCAACTCCGCCAGTGGGGACCCCACAGGACATGAGGAGACGGAGGCCCAGAGGAGAACGCACTTAAGAACAGATTCTAGGAATTCTACTTTCTAATCTCCCAATTGAAAAAGATCAAGAGAAGCATGGTTTAATTCACAAAACTTAGAAAATCCCATCTGAGGCTGGGGCCTCGAGGAGACCGGCTCCCAGCCTGGACCGCTCCTCCAGCTTCACAGGGGGGCCTGCCCCACCCACAGATAGGTCCAGTACACTGCCCAAGACCACACCCTACCTGGGGACCAGACTTCTCTGAAAAGCTCCCAGGTGACCCATCTTCAGAAACGCTAGGCTTCTGCTATGGAAACGAGAAAGAGAAAATACAGCTAAAGGGTCACCTCCCAGCCACCAAAACGAAGCTTCCATCTCCAGGTCTTCTCAGCCCTTGGGAGAGGGCAACTTCCACCCCCCATCTCCACGCACACACCCCACGCAACCCGGAACAGTCCCAGATGATGGTGAGGGCGTCCCACTCCCGGGCACAAAGGAGAGCCTCCTGCTCCCCCACCCCCGCCCCGGGTCAAGTGACCAGGTGAACACGCCCAGGCTTTTGGTTCTCAGGGCTTCCAGCAAAGATAAAGGAAAGAAAACCCTGGGACCTCCCTGGCATTCCAGCGGTTAAGATTCAGTGCTTCCGCAGCAGGGGGCATGAGTTCGATCCCTAGTCAGGGAACCAAGATCCTGCATGTGGCCAAGCGCTGTTATTTCCCAACACTCACCGCCTCGTTCCGGCAGGTCATGACTGCAGCCACTGTCTTCTCTCCAGTGGTGGCGAAGCTCACCAGGGCAGCCTGCGGGTGAAGTCAGGTGCCAGTCCCTAAACAGGGCCTGTCCTAGCCTGCAGTCTTAGGGTGGCCTCCACCAGAACTCATGGCCTTGAGTTAAAAACGCTCCCACGTTTGGAACATGACGGCCAGAGCGCTGAGGGCAGAGGAAGCCCCACTGCACCCACGGCTGAGCCAGGCCCTGCCGGACCTCCAGGACAGGCAAGCTCAGCGCGGCTCTCCGCATCTACAGGGGAGTTCTAATTAACGTGCCCACTCTCCCGTGCATTCAGGAAGGTACCAGTTGTACTCCAAAAATCCTCTGTAACTCTCAAAAGAACAAAGTATTTCATTTCTATTCTAAGGCTAACCCCTCTCAAAACACTCATGGAAAGAGGCCTTCTGTCTTGAGTAAGTATCTCCAAATTCAAAGGCAGGGATTTCCAGCATCCAGGCCTCAGCTGGACCCGCCCGAGTCCTAGTGCGCCACGCTGCCTGCAGTTACCTGCGGGAAGTTTCTGAGCAGACTCAGGACACCATGGCGACAGCGCAGCAGCGCGTGGTGGCTTGGGGACAACTGCAGGAAGAACTGCGCCCGAGACGGGTCCACCGGGCTGGGCTGCGTGGGCAGGATGCGGGGCTGGGATCCACCTGCGAATTCTAGGTCAAGAGACTGGGGACGAGAAGGAAGAGGCTGAGGGCCAGGAGAGGACGGGGGACGGACTGTCCCAGGCTGGCGGCCTCTGTCCCACTTCGCCAGTGAAAGTACCGAGGCCTCGGCACGGGGCTCCGGAAGCTCTTGTTCAGGCTCTCCAAGGGGGAGAGTGGCCCGTCTGCCCTCATTCCAGTTCCGCCAGAGGTCTGACCTCAAAGGGGCTGCCTGGGAGAAAGGCTTTTCCCAGCAGCCAAGGCAGCACCTCAAGCCGGGGAAGCAGCTCTAGCCTCTCACCTGCAGTGGGATCTGCCTCAGCTCCCACTCCGTCTCCAGGGCCAAGGTCTGCAGGGACTGCGAGCTTGGGTCGGGGCACACCAGGACAGCCTCGTCCACCACACCACAGGCCCCGGTGAGACTCCGCAGCCAGGGGGTCGACACCCTGACCTACACAGAAGACGAAAGGACGGCAGGCTCCTGGGGATGCTCACATTTCCCTCTCAGCTCACCAGCCCATCACCACCAGATCCCAGGGGAGGGGCTCGGCTCAGAGGGTCTTCCTGGGGGGCCGTGAAGGAGTCCTTCCCGTCCCTCCCAGCCTCCGAGAGCTCCACAGCTGGAGAAGATCGGGATCTGCCTTCGGGTGGTTTGAAAACTAAGCCAGGCCCTTTTCAATACTGGACACTTTGCTCTTGTCCTGGTGAAGTCCGGCTGCAGTCGCTCTTGGCGCTCAGTTCTCAGCACTGAGCGTAGAAACAGCCACTTCCTCTCTGCCCCAGTGTCACGGGTGCAACAGGGCAGCCGCAGCCACGGTGCGGCACGGCTGGGAGCTGCAGGGCAGCAATACTTGACCCTCCCGATAGGCATCTCTCTACTGCGTTTGTCACACGCGGTTTCATATCATCACCCTCAGCATCCCCTTGTAAGATGACACAGGCAATGAACAGATCTATGCAGCTTTTTTTAGCCACCCCAAGCGAGCACCATGTGCAAGTGTGTGGGCCCCACACAAACGCCAGATGAGCAGAAGGCAGCCTTCATGCGCCCAGCATCAGGGACCAGGGGCGGCTTCTGCATTCACCCGGCCTGTGCACTCCAGTGCAAAGAAGGGCTGTGCCTGCTCCCCTCCGCAATTCACGAGTCTCCTCCAGCCAGACCGTACCTGCTGAACGATCTCTCCATCTTCCACGTTAAACTTGACAATGTTCACATGGCTGAAGGGAACGATTCCGAGGGCCCACACGACCCCCGAGCCGTAGGAATACACCATCTGGTAATGGATGCTGTCACTGAGAGAGGGAAGGAAGAGCAGGGAGCCACGGCTTTAACCACAGGACGGGACCACCCTCAGGGCTGCAACACCTGGCCGCCAGGGACTTGGCCAGCGGTCACAAACTAGCCCTCTCAGATGGGTATTGTTTGGCTCAGTTTTTTTTTTTGTTGTTGTTGTTGTCAACATTTAGAACTGAGATTCAGCATGTAACAGTAAGATTTCTAGCTTTTCTTTAAAAAGTTAAGACGTGGTGGTGCTAGGCCTAACTACACAGGGCACCGTCGTCTGAGTCAGGCTGCCCCCTTGAGGCGGGCCAGGCACACTGCGGCCGCCAACACCCCACCAGGCCTGCCCTGCGCATGGAGGCTGCGCGCTCGGCCCCTCAGATCCCACAGGAATCTGAGCGCTGCTGAGTGAATGAGCCACTCCCCTCGCTTGACTGGCTCTCGGCCCAGGTGGAGCGTCTTCCCCTCAGCAGAGGAGACTCCAGGGCAGCCACAGCCTTGGAGTTTAGGCCTAGCGGCCAGTGAGCCCCAGACCCTGCACAGGATTCAAACACTTGACTCTCAAGGAGGAAGACAGACTGGTACAGAGCAGGAGGAGGTGGCCGCCACCTGGGGGGCGGCAGCCTTACCTCTCCGGGAGGTGTTCCACCCACTTCAGGTGCCCACTGGAGAGGTGATGGAGGGCAAGCGTGGTCTTCTTCAGGACCGCAGCGTACCTCACTGCCTCCCGTAGGCCGACCGGCCCGAGGGCCTGGAAACTGAGCACAGGCAGGGGTGAGCGGCGCCCGAGCCTCCTGGGCCTCAGGCTGGACGAGCCGGGGCACGACCACCACGGCTCGGCAGCTAACGGAACAGGCTCTGGGGTCAAACGCGTCCGGACCCGAATCTTGGCTCTGACTTGAAAGACCGTACCTTCGGCCACTCGACTATACTGTTTCCCTGGAACTCCCCACCTCCTAAGGGCTGTCCTCTCTCTCCCTGGGACTTCACAGTAACCAGGCCAGCCCCCACCACTGCAGCCATCAGACAGTTGTCATTAGCAGGCTGCATGCCTGCCGCACCCAAACGACAATGGAGTTAGCTGATGAAGGAAACTGTTTCACGTTCACAAGTGGGTCCCCACTGCCTGGGGGGTCTAACCCTAACCCCAAGCCCTTACCTAATAAATTACTATCAGAAGATGTATAACCTAATGCAAGCAACTCCATCATTTAAACAACTTTAACAAGATGTAGCTGAAACAGTAGCTCAAATGGCTTTTAAACATAAAATTAAAACACAGGAAGTTTTATACTCCATCCTCATACCTAGAATCTTTCCCTAGTAGCTCAGTTGGTAAAGAATCTGCCTGCAATGCAGGAGACCCAGGTTCAATGGGTCGGGAAGATCCCCTGGAGAAGAAAATGGCAACCCATTCCAGTATTCTTGCCTGGAGAATTCCATGGACAAAGGAGCCTGGCAGGCTACAGTCCACGGGATTGCAAAGAGTAGGACACAACTGTGTGACTAACTTCCACTTTCTCATACCTAGAACACTGCAAGGCTCTCATGTCTTAGTAAGATTAGGAAAAGCAATCGATACCAGAAATGAACACTGCACCCAACATGGAACTCTGCCTCTAACAGGCGCTCAATAAATGCTGAGTAAGCACGTGTCCCATAACCTCAAGACATCAAGAATGGATAGCTGATGCTCTCTGGCTCTTTGGTGCTTTCTCCCCCTGGGGAAAAAAGTCAAAAGGCCCAGAATTGCTGTCCACATAGAATGTGTGTTCCAACAAAGCCTTTAACCAAACCAGGACGAAATTTAGCTTCTTTCCCTCTACCTGCCACTGTCCAGGGTAACCTCCCAGTTCAAGCCCCCGATGTTCGTCTCCCAGGAGCGCATGATCCGGCCTCCATTGGACACAGTGATTGCATCTGGAAGAGAAAAGATTACGTGAGATCATCTCCCAAACTGCTGCACTGTCTGGAGCCTCCCAGGGCCTGTGACCAGTGGCCTCACCTCCCATGTACAAGTGCAAATAGAAACTGCACCTGTCCTTTCCTGCTGGGAACACCCCTACTCCCTTCCCTCCCAGACCCTGAACAAAGGAAGGAACCAAGGAAAGAGGAGCGGGCACTGACGCCGTCACAGGGACAAGGCCGGGCTCCACCTACCCTGCCCGCAGAGCAGCATGGCGTCCACCACCCCTTCTGCCGAGCCCTTGTCAACGTGGCGCCACACTGGGAGGCAGGAGAGTGAGACGTTACTGTGAGCCGCGGCCAGGCACCCAGGAAGCGCGCGGGAGAGCCCGGGGAGCCTTTGCTTGCACACAAGTGTCCAGGGAAGGATTACCCTGGGTGGGCAGTGACCCACCCCCACTCCCTGGGTAACCAGGGGAGCCACGCTGTGCCGATCTGAGATCACACTCTTCCCATCCCCACCCCACCCCACCCAATACAGAAACGGACAAAGACAAAATTCACAAAACCTCTACGACTCACAAGCAAAGCAGTGATTATAACTCACATTTCCATGATTTTAATGCCCAAAAAATCCACAAAGGCAATGTAAATAATTGGAGGTGGGGGAGGGGAGAACATCCAAAGCTTTAGTGTAAAAATAGAAAAATGAGTTTTTTACAGCAGTATCTTACTTAGGAACAGTCAGGACGCGGCCTGAGGAAATAAACTTAAAGGCCAGTTATAGGAATATATTAAATACTCAAAGACGGCAAAACTGAAAAATAAATAAATGATCCGAATCCAGTAAAAGACGCATCTTTTGGCCATGTTGTCCCCAAGGGTGGGGTATCAGCTAGACAGACGTCTCCAGCCACAGGATATCCTGGACTCACTACGGGCAGCCACGCCATCCCCAGCTACCCGTCTACACAGTCCACTCACAGATCTCCCCAGTCCGAGAATTCAATGCTGCAATCACATTCTTCTCTGTGGCCACAACCAACTTCTTTGATCCAGGGGAAAATTCCAAGGAGGCAAATTTGAGCTTCCCAACATACTGCTGTCTCCTAAAGGAAAGAGGCCAGGGAAATGGAAGGGGCCAATGTCATCGCCGCACAGGAGACTTTGGAAAAAAGACAACTGCACAAACACAGGAAGGGATCACCGTCACACCTGTCTTGTGATGCACGAGAAATGTTTGTTAATGAAGAGATCTGACCAAAAGCAAGATTTCCAGGCAATGTACTCAGGAACAAAGGGAAGAAGAAGAAAGAATACACCCTAATGCCTAATGTAACACTCTTCCTTCTAAATGCAAGCACATATTTACCTTACCCTAAAGGGCACCTGGCCTAAATCCCACTAGAACAAAATTACAGTCTTCTCTGTACTCATTAATAGTGGGACCAGGGACTTCCCTGGTGGTCAAGTGGGTAAGACACTGTGCTCCCGATGTAGGCGATCTAGGTTTGATCCCTGGGCGGGGAACTAGATCCCACATGCTGCAAAATTAAAAACAAATAGTGGGACTAGACACTCATATTACACATGAGAAAAGAAACGTGAAGCCTGTTGTCAAGGAGCACACAATCCAACTTTCCCTTTTATTTTCACTGACCTTTGGAGAAAAATTATACAAATATTCTACCAAAACTTGACAGATTTGAGTCAGGCCTTTGTTCTTTGCAGCCTGTTCTAACCCACACGGTGCTCAGGATGCATCTGACGCATTACTCATACTTTCCTTGGAATATATCCCATCACTTTCAACACTCTTATCTCTGCATAAAGGGAATGCAATGAGCTTCCCCGGCACACTACCAAGTCAAAGTAGGTGAGCTGCATGTTGCTGTTCACGCATGCAGCTTCTAGCAAGTTAAACACATAACATTCATACAGAATTTCCCTTGTTACACTGTCTGGTCTAACTTTTTACAAGCGAAGAAATTATACTAGTATAGAGTGACAGGTTTATATGACATCTGACAGTTTCCATCTGTATTTTAACCTACTTTAATCTCACTGTAATCACTGAACAGTTTATGAAGTACACAGGGCAAATACTATTACTGTCATTCTAGAGGTGAGAAAACCAAAGTCCACTGACATCAACAAATTGCTGTTAGAACTAGGATGCAAAACTAAGTCTAAATCTAAATCTAATCTAATCTTCTAAGTCTAAATTCCATGCTCTCTTTTAAAATGCTGATATCTTTTATCTGGACTATAAAAGTAATGCCTGCTTATTGAAGAAAACATGAAAAATACACAAGGGTATAAAATAGAAAACAAAAAAGTGCCTAAAATACCATCATCCATAAACTTTTTTTTTCAGCCATAAACTTTTTTTCCAGCGATAAACATTTAACATTTTGGTGTATTTGTTTACTTTTCAATTTATAAACTGCATATACCTAGGATTCTGCTAAATTGGACGACATGCACATGTGTAACATATACAACACGGGTTTGAACTGAGCGGATCCACTTACGCGCAGGTTGTTTTCTTTTCTTTCTTTTCTTAGTGGCACCTTGAGGCTTGTGGGGGGTCTTAGTTTCTCAACTGGGGATCAAACCTGGGGCCCCCCGCACTGTAAAACATGAATTCCCTACGCTGGTTGTCTTCTACAGTCAATTCTGCAGCGCTACACAACCCATGGTTGGTTGACTCTGTGGATGTGGAACTGCAGGCGCAGAGGGCTTACTATAGGCTACACTCGATTTTCGACTGCACAGAGGGTCTGCATCCCTAACCCCTGCCTTGTCCAAGAGTCAACTGTATATATTATATTGTGAGCATCTGCCCACATCATTAAAAATGAGACTTATGGGAATGCTCCATAAGTTCAGTGCTTAGGACTCCCATGCACGGGGCATGAGTTTGATCCCTGGTCAGGGAACTAAGATCCCAAAAGCCACAGCACTCCCTGCAACCCACCAAAAAAAAAAACACACACACACACATGACTTATGCTGCGTCTGTCACACTGCTTTATATCATGTACTTCTATATCTGCCCCCTCACCAGCCTGAGTTCCTTTCCATCTCTGCATCCACAGCACCTAGAACAACCACTGTGCCAACAACAAGCACTCAACAAACATGCGAATCCACTTGTTTGATACAGAAGACTTCACAGAGGAGCTAGGCTTTGAAAGTGTTCCCTGACTAGCAAAAATTGGTAACATACTGATTGTACTCAATGAGCCAGTCACTGCGCTGAGTAATTTAAAAGAATTGCCTTATTCATTCTTGCAGCTACTGTGGGAGGTAATGGACTGTCAATAAACTCAATTACAGATCAAGAAACCGAGGCACAGAGTGGGTTAAGTCATTTTCCTGAGATCACACAATGCTTAAGTGGCAAACTGACAGGTCAAGCAAAAGTAAGCCCATTCCCTGGCCTTATTAAGGATGGGGTGGGTGGGTGGCTGGCTGGGTGAGTGAGTGGTGAGTGAATGAACAAAAGTGCTGAATGAGTGAACAAATGAAGAGAGAGTGAGTGAGCCAGTCAGTGAAGGAAAGAATGAATGAATGGCACCTCCTGGCTGGTGTCTTGGGCAGCCCTGTTCTGAGCCCATGGCAGAGTTGGGCTGGAAGGGTGGGGAAGGAGGATCTTCGCCGAAGGCGGCCGACGTAGGACACCCAGCAAATCAAACAGCTGACAGTCACAGAAACGGGGCCGGGCGGGGAGGAGAAGCGTAACCTCTGACCAGAACCTCAAGCAAGCCCGGATGGCAGAGCCCGCTACTGGCTTGCGACCCGTACAGCCGCCCCGGGACTGGCTCAGAAGAGCCCCCAATTCTCGCTTTAACACTCTGCCGTGGCCACCTTAAAACTCTTTCAAAATTTTTGAACGAGGGGGTCTCACATTTCATTTTGCCCTGGGCCCCGCAAGTTATGCAGCCGGCCCTGCTGCATGGTAAAGCCCTCCTCCTTTTAAACAGAAGAACAGGTACTGGGACAATAGTTCCCGAACAGGAACCGTCCCTCGTCCCTCGCCCCGTACGCACCAATCAAACTTGCCCACTTGGTCTTCGTAGACCGCGGCCGCAGGGATAAGCAGGGCAGCCCAGAGCCACAGCCGGGAAGCCGCGGCCGCCGCCGCCACCATGATGGGAACGCGGGCCCGCCCGCCGCCGGCCCGGCATGCACCGCGCCGCGGGCCCCTCCTCCGCGGAACCATAGAGTTGCGCTCACAGGCGGGGTCCTCGGTGCGGAACCATAGAGTTGGGCCCGGCATGCACCGCGCCGCGGGCCCCTCCTCCGCGGAACCATAGAGTTGGGCCCACAGGCGGGGTTCTCGGTGCGGCGCCCCAGACTCCGGCGTTCCCCGCCCGCGTGGGAAGTCTACCTGGAGACTCGGGGCAGAGGGCAGGCGGCGGCCGGGCAGGGAGAACAGGGCCTCAGCGCGGGCTGGGTCAGGCACGCGCGAGGGCGCCTACCGAGGGCCTTCCCAGTGGCCCCCGCGCGCCGAGGGCCTGACCGGCAGCAGCGTCTTCCGCCCACGAGGCCGCGGCGAGATGCCCAAGTCCAAGCGCGACAAGAAAGGTGAGCCCAGAGGGCCCACTGGGCCCCCGGGGGCCAGTTTGTGGGCCGGCTGTCGCTGCGCTAGGGCTTCGGGGAGGACAGGGGAGGACGCTGGGACCTCTGCGAGGAGGGAGCGGGCTCACGGCGCGCTGGAATGGTTGGGCCCTTGAGGGTGGCGGAAGCCCCGGGGGAGGCTGGAGCCGCGTTGGCGAAGCGAAGAGGGCTTTGCCAGGCCTCCAGAGAGAGTTACCCAAGGCCGGGTGGCCGGGAAACAGCCTCAGCACCCCCGGGGTGCCGGCGATCTCATCTTGGCCCACCTCTCCGACCTCAGCCCGTCTCTCTCTCTCTTGCTCTCCGCGCTCCCCCTTCCCTCACCTCCTTTCCTTCAACCAGGGTTTATACCCGAGTATGGTCGTTGTGTTCTCCAAGTTATTTCTGCCGGCAAGGTCGTGCTCCTATCTTCGTATGGCTGAATCTTAGGTGGCAGTCCGTAGGACCCCTCCTAAGAGACTGTTTCTGACTGTTTCTACTTATGGTGCGTCTCTTTCATCCCGGCACATTCACTCAATAAGTTAGAGACCTGGCAACTTTTTAGGTTTTGAAAGTTACTGCAGCTACAACATGGAAGGTCTAGAGCCCTAATAGAGCTTAACATTTTAGTTTTGGAAAGTGTGTCTTCCCAGGATACTAAAAGTTGAATCTATAAATTCAGATAGTGATGAGCCTCATGTAGGAAAAAAGCAGTTGACGTTCCCTTGTGCAGTGTAGCTAGAGAAGGTCTGTTAAGATTGACAGATGAGCAGGAACTTGCAGAAAGGAAGAAGGCAACCCAAGGAGTTACCTGGAAGGGTGATGGTCGAAGGAGAGGGAGCACAAAGGGCAGAGAACCTGAAGCAGGAGCATGTTTAACTTTTGCCAGAGGCCAGAGTGGGTGGAAAGGAGGGAGAGAGAACCGAGCAGAGTGTGCAGAGCTTGAAAGAGTTTTGCACGGGATTGGTTTTCACACCCAGGTGAGGTGGGAGGAGAGAGCTTGAGCAGAGGAGTGATGGGGTTCCGCTTTACTTTTAAAAAGATCACTAGTTGTTTTGTTGAGAATGGGCCACGGAAGGCAGGGGCAGTGACAAGGGTGGAAGCAGCGGGACCAGCAGTAATCCAAGAGAATGCCGTGCCGGCTTGGGCCACAGTTGTGGCGGTGGAAATGTTGGGAAATGGGACAGCTGGATTTTGTTTGCCCTCCTGTACTGCACTCGCCCCTGCCTGCTGTGATTACCTTTCTGACATGTGCTTTGTGAAGAGGGACTTCTTATTCATCCGTCCAGGTCCCTCCTGGGACCCAGGGCTTTGCATTTGATGCTCTGTTAAGCGTTTGTGGAATGATTGGATTCTGTGGCGGAATCCGTGGTCAAACCTGGCAAGTGCCAAACCCTTCTGGGTAAGGGGAAAACTGGGTCCCAGGTTTTGTTAGAGAAGAGACGTTTGTCCCTCCCCAAAGAGGCGCCGCTGCATGCACAGATCCAAATTGTAAGACGTGGTGTAGCAGAGGAGAGGCCCCAGACTCATCCTTCCACAGCACAGAGAAGCCGTAGATGGTCTCCACGCTGCAGCCCAGAGCAGGAAGGGACCAGCCCCAGTCATAGGCTGGGTCTCTGGGGGCGCCCCGCCCCCACTCCTCAGCAGGGAGTTAGCCCCAGAGGGGCTGTAGATGCCTGGTTTGTCTAGTGACAGGACAGATGTGGCAGGATCTTCAGCTCAGGAAAGCTGGAGAGGCGCTCTGCGGACCTGGGGGTAGCCTTGCGAGCTAGAAGCAGTAGCCACAAAAGCCTTGCCAGCTTTCTCAGATCGGCTCCATCCGGCTGGGTGCCGGAGGAGAGACGGGTCTCTGAGACGCTCAGGTTTCTCTCTCATCATCTCCCCTTTTTCTTCTCTGTGTTAGTCTCCCTAACCAAAACTGCCAAGAAGGGCTTGGAACTGAAACAGAACTTGATAGAAGAGGTAAGGGCTTGTTTTTTTGTTATTATTATATTTTCCCAGCCCTCGTATTTGGTTTTAAAGGTGGGTGTGGGACTGTCTGTCAGGGACAGCTCTAAACATCAATGGCTGTCAGAGGCCTTGGAGCAGCCTCTTCCCCTCTGGGGCCAGAGTATTACTGCCCGACCCCTGCTGCCCCGGGACTCCAGAGCCCCATGAATTGTCCCGTAGCTTCGGAAATGTGTGGACACGTACAAGTACCTTTTCATCTTCTCCGTGGCCAACATGAGGAACAGCAAGCTGAAGGACATCCGCAACGCCTGGAAGCACAGTCGGTGAGTGGGCAGTGGGAGGCAGGGCCAGGCTGCTCTAAAGTACAGGGGCGGTTGGTGACCTTGGGTACCTGGGTCACAAGTATCGCCTTAATAAGGACAAAATGCCACTGTCCCCAACCCATGATGAAGGATGCTTTTTAACTGTTTGGCGGGGGGGTGGAGTTGTTTGGTTTTTTCGGTCAGGCTGCTTGGCTTGGTTGGAGATCATAGTTTCCCAGCCAGGGATCAAACCCAGGCCCTCTGCAGTGGGAGCGCAGGGTCCTATCCACTGGGCCACTGGAGAAGTCCCTAGCTGTTAAAGTCGGTGTTGCCCTGGGGGCGGAGGGAGAGCAGTCATCCCTCCAGGAGAGGGGGCTCCCTGGACCCTGGGGTCTGGTCCCTTAAAGAACATCCAGCAGCTCTGGTTCAGACTGTCCAGCGGGCCTCTTCCTCAGACCCAGACGCACTCCCGGTGGGCTGAGACAAAATGTGTGCGGGTCAGGTCTGTGCGGGAAAGAACGTGAGGGCCCTGGGCTACGTGGAAAGCAGCCTCTGGCCACGCCTCCTCCTGGGCCAGAGCTCCAGCCCCGGGGCCTGGAGCTGGTTGTCACTTCGGCGATGGCGGGGCGCCTCCTCCACAGAGCCCTCTTTTTCTCTGTAGGATGTTCTTTGGCAAAAACAAGGTGATGATGGTGGCGCTGGGTCGGAGCCCGTCTGACGAGTACAAAGACAACCTGCATCAGGTGGGTCCCCGCTCTCGCCGGGGCCGGGGCGACCTGACTGCCCTCCCCGCTCTCACACGTCAGGCTCAGCTCGCCTTTAGTCTCCAGACCCAGAGAGGAGCTCCGCCCCCCTCACAGTACTCTCCAGGTGTTGCCAAATGTTGGGGGGCGGCAGAGTCGTCCCCAGGTGAGAACCACTGCTCCCACGTGACGGACGCCACCCTCCTCTGGTTTTGCAGGTCAGCAAGAAGTTGAGGGGCGAAGTTGGTCTCCTTTTTACCAATCGCGCTAAGGAGGAAGTGGACGAGTAAGTGCTCTGGAGGCGCAGTGGGAAGGAGAAGATGGGTGAGGTCTCCGGGGAAGGAGTAACCCAGGACTTGGTCCAGTGTAGGGTCCAAGGAAGACCTGGTTCCTGGAACCTTGTCACTGGGTCTCTATCCTCCCAGCCCAGAGCTCCGGGCTGAGCCGAGGAGGACAGGGAGGCCGGGCAAGGCCAGGCGGATCCTGACCTCAGGTGGATGGGCGTTGTTTGTGGTTCAGTCGCTCAGTCGTGTCTGACTCCCTGCGACCCCATGGACTGCAGCACACCAGACTTTGTCCATTACCAACTCCCGGAGTTTGCGCAAACTCATGTCCATCAAGTCGGTGATGCCATCCAACCATCTCATCCTCTGTCGTCCCCTTCTTCTCCTGCTCTTAATCTTTCCCAGCATCAGGGTCTTTTCCAGTGAGTCAGTTCTTCGCATGAGGTGGCCAAAGTATTGGAGTTTCAGCTTCAGCATCAGTCTTTCCAAAGAATATTCAGGACTGACTGCCTTTAGGATGGACTGGTTGGATCTCCTTGCTGTTCAAGGGACTCTGAAGAGTCTTCTCCCAACACTATAATTTGAAAGCATCAATTCTTCAGCGTTCAGCCTTCTTAGCAGCTGTCGCATCCATACATGACTGTTTTCTTTTCCCTCAGGTGGTTCACGAAGTACACGGAAATGGACTATGCCCGAGCAGGGAACAAAGCCACTTTCACTGTGAACCTGGACCCGGGGCCCCTGGAGCAGTTCCCCCACTCCATGGAGCCCCAGCTGAGGCAGCTGGGCCTGCCCACGGCCCTCAAGAAAGGTACAGGGGTGTCCCTGGAGGTGAGAGGTCACAGCTGAGGGCCGAGAGCACAGGTGTCCAAGCAGACAGCTCTCCCCACCCCAAACCCCACCTTTCCGGCGGAGAAGGTTATTTCTATCAAGCTGTGTTTTGTTGTATGAAAATGGGACCAAGCGTGCCCGCCTTGTGGTCGGGGTGAACGTGGACAGTGACTTACAGCTAGGATACAGCAGTTAAGGGACAAGGAAGGAGGAGTCGGTCCCCCCCACCCCTGCCATCAGAACCCTCCAGGCAGCTGGCCGCTCGCTGAGGAAGCCCAGCGCCTGTGCTGCTGGAGTCTTGGGCAGAGGGCCACCCGATTCCTCCGGCGCTGCCCAGGCCTCCGTGCTGGGGTAACTGCTCGGGGTCCCTTCTCTGCAGGTGTGGTGACCCTGCTATCCGACTACGAGGTGTGCAGAGAGGGCGACGTGCTGACCCCAGAGCAGGCCCGCGTCCTGGTGAGGTCCCCCCCACCCCTGGCCCCCAACCATCCACCCGGCAGCCGCGACCGGAGGGTCCACGGACGCCTCTGACCGCACTCACCCCTCCTGACCGTTGGTTCCCTCTGTCCCTTGCAGAAGCTTTTCGGGTATGAGATGGCTGAATTCAAGGTGAGCGTCAAATACATGTGGGATGCACAGTCCGGAAGGTTCCAGCAGATGGGAGATGACTTGCCAGAGAGCGCGCCCGAGTCAGAAGGAGAGTCGGAGGAGGACGACGATGACAGCTGAGGGCCCGGGGCCTCCGGGTCTCGCCAGGACGGACACGAGGCACTGCCACCGCCCTCCTCGAGAGAGCAGCGGGGACAAGGACAGACTGTTTTTCTATAAATAATGAGACTTTGTCATTCAGGCTGTCTTCTGCAAAACGGACTTTTCTTGGGAAAAAAAGCTAAAGACGCTGTGGGGTTTGGGCTTTGGGTTGGACTCCCAGGAGTCTGTTCATTCACCTCAAGCCAGTTTCCAGGACTGGCTCCTGCCTGGCCACGTGGCCGGGCGGCTCCGGGGGCCTGGGAGGAACCGCCTTCTCTCCGGCCTCAGCGGCCCTGGCTGGAAGCTGGATTTGCTGAAGGGAACAGGCACCTCGCCCACCCGCTCCTACCCCAGCTGTGTTCTCTCTCCCCACCTCCCTCCCACACCCGGGCCAGGAATCTTGGGGACGACCCGAAGACAGGAGGCTTGGCTAAGGCCAGAATAAAGCCGCCGCTGAAACGCGCAAGTGTGAGGGATGTCCCCCAGCAGTTTTATTCTTCTGGGAGGTGGGTTTTTGCCCAGATGGTTCTGTTTATACGTATTTAGTGAGGCGATTCTACACCAGAGGATGTCTACCTCAGGGTGTACAGCCCCCTGTTCTGCCGTGTGTAGAAGCATGAGGGCCGCCTGCAGCCCTGCTGTTGAGAGGTGAGGCTTGGAGGCCCTCCTGCCGCCTCTGCCCTTCAAAGCCCGATCCCTCCTCCTGCCCCTTCTCCCCGAGCCTGTGGGGGCAGGAAACAGCCCGCGGCTGCAGAGGAGACGTTCACCGTGGGCCTGGGCTCCAGCCCGGTTGGTGCTCCTTGATTCAGACAGTAAACACACTGCAGCCCGGGCCTTTTCCTGGGGTGGAGGCTGCGGGGGCGCTCACAAGAACTTGGGAGATAAACGTCTATGGACGGGACTGTGAGGGAAGAACCAGCCACGCAGAGCAGCCTAAGGTCAAAATCGACTGTGCGAGAGAAAAGAGGAGACAGGTGGAGTGTGCCCTCTGCCACCCCAGACTAGGCATAGTGGAAGTAGTTGGGACAATCATGGGCGACCAGGCGCCAGGCCTGACCAAAGGCCTGCACGACGGCCGGCTCCAGGGGCCCTTCCTCGACGGCTGGCAAGTTCTCTTCCAGCTGCTCCAGGCTGAACGTGTCCAGGATGACCGCATCCCCACAAAGGCCCTGCAAGGGGAGCTGGCCAGACGTCACACACACCCCCTCCCACCCCCACCCCTGCCAAGACCTGGGGTCCGATATCTGTGTGCGCAGTTCCTTGGCCATGTCTGACTCTGATCCCATGGACTGTAGCCCACCAGGCTCCTCTGTCCATGGAATTTTTCAGGCAAAAATACTGAGAGTGGGCTGCCATTTCCTCCAGGGTGTCTTCCCAACTGGGATTGAACCCGAGTGTCTTGCATTTCCTGCATTGGCAGGCAGATTCTTTACCACTGAGCCGCCAGGAAGCCCCCAATGTCCATAACCCTGCATTATTCCAGACAGCTCCAAAGCCCTGCCTCTCTAGATTCACACAGGCAGGCCTGAGTTCAGAGCCTCCCCTCCTGCTCTGCAGCTGGGCAGGCCTGAGTTAGATGACCTCATTAAGTTTCAGCTTCCTTTGCAGGGTGATTGTGGGGATTAAAACTTTGTACTTTACTTAAGGCCTGGCACTTAGGGGCTCAAGAAAGAGGTATATGTGATACCCATATTGGAGGAAGGTATTGGAAAAGTGGGATGGTGGGAATAGGATGACAGATTGCAGAGAGGGCAGCCAGAGACAGACAAAGGCTCATGGAGGAAAAAACGTCAATATCACACAGCTCCTCTGTCTCAGTCGCTCAGTTGTGTCTAACTTCAAGCAAGAATACTGGAGTGGGTTGCCATTTCCTTCTCCAGGGGATCTTCCCAACCCAGGGATTGAACCCGGGTCTCCCACATTACAGGCAGATTCTTTTATCATCTGAGCCACCATTTGGCAAAAATTTTAAAAACTAAAAATGAAATCATACAGCCCTCCCTTCCACTTCCTCCCTCCTACCCTGAGCTGGGAGTGGTGGTACATCCGGCAGAGGGCGACCGAGGTCATGCCGGGGGTTCTGGCACCTATGCAGCCTGCAGGGCCTTCCCCACCAAGGCAACAGCCTGGAAGTGGCGCTCCTTCTATTAACTGGGTAGGTAGGGAGGGTGGCAGGGGTCAGAAGCAGGGATTTCCCACAGGGTGTCAGTCTTCTCAAGTGGAGGCTTTGCCTCCCTGAGCAGCAGAATGCATGTGGATTTCTGGGTTCCTCATCGTGGCAGTCCCTGCCCAGCGCTGGGGCCAGCAGGGATACAGTGGGCAAGAATCCTTGCGTAGCACGTGCTCACCAGATGCAAACAAGACATCCCCCACTGTCAGGACCGCGTCTGTGTGCCCCAGATCACGGACAGGACGAGTCCTGGTTCCAGACCCAGCTCTGTCCTTGGGTCAGCCACCTGCCTTCAATTACCTGCTTGCTAAGTGAGAAGACAGCCCGAGCCAGCCCCACACGGTGAGCGCAAAGCATACAGGAGATAATGGAGCTGCCATGCTTTCTCAACTAAATAGAGCAGAAAAGGTAAAAACCATCAGCCAAGATCCTGGGCCTCCCTGGGGCTTAGATGATCAAGAATCCGCCTGCAAAGAGGGCGACCTGGGTTCGATTGCTGGGTTAGGAAGATCCCCTGCAGGGGGGCATGGCAGTCCACTCCAGTAATCTTGCCTGGAGAATCCCCACGGACAGAGGTGCCTGGCGGGCTGCAGTCCACGGGGGTGCAAAGAGTCGGACACAACTGAGCGACTGAGCACCGCACAAGATCCTACAGGGGTGACTTTCCTGGAGGCTCAGTGGGTAAAAATGTGTCAGCCACTGCAGGGGACACCGGTTCAAACCCTGGCTTGGGAAGATTCCACGTGCCACAGGGCAGTTAAAGCCCATGAGCCTCAACTGTTGAGCCCTGGGGCCATGGCTCCTGAAGCCCGCGTGCCCTAGAGCCTGCGCTCCACGATGGGAGAAGCCACCACAATAAGCCTGCTCACCGCAATAAAGCGTAGCCCCGGCTCTCCACAATTAGAGAAAGCCCACACCCAGCAACAAAGACCCAAGACGGCCAAAAAAAATAAGTGAGTAAATTATTTTTTACAAAAAATATCCTCCAGGAGAGAGGCCCAGGCTCTGGTGGTGTGACAAGCTCCTTGATACACTGCTTAAGGAAATGGCTTCTAAACCTGGTCAGACAGTCAGAAACCCTGGAGCGGGTGGGCGCCTGGATTAAGGTTTAAATCACAAATCACACCACTGCGCACACAGGCAGTTACAAATATGAGACACTGCTGCTTGAAAAGTCCTGGGACATTTCAACGAAATTAGCACTGAAGCTTTGGAGACAGCTTCTATAAATCTTGAAAGATGAGGAGCTTCCCAGCAGTCCACAGATAATGTCTAAATTGATACATTAAGGAATAGCAATAAAGTATATACGTCAGAGGTCTTACAGTCAACACCAGAGGGAGAGTAAACTGAAAGAGTTTAAAAGCATCACCTCTAAGGAATGTGACTTGGAAAGGGCTTGCTTTTAGCTGCGGGCATGTATTACATTGATAACTTTTTCAAACTTTAAAAAAATGAAAGGGAAAAAAAAAAGGAAAAAGGGCTGGTCCCAACAGATGTTCAACTATAACTTTAGACATTGATGACAATTTTATTGCCAAGAATTTACAAAACTTAGACTCACTTGCCCCAGGTGACAGGGCCAGCAGCAAGCTTCAGGATTCCCCAGTCCCGATGCAAGGTTTCTCCTGCCGCCGTGGGCAAGGGGGAGGCTCTTCGAAGGAGGAGACACAGTCTTGCAGACCCAGCAGAAGGGCCAGGGCACCACATACTCCCAATCCAGGTCCCCAGTCACCCCAGAGACACTGGGGGAACCAACGGGTGCCAGTTGGGTTCTCAGTAAAGCTGAGCTTGAGGGGCCAAGGTCTGAGCAAAAGGGGAGGCTCTGGAACCCAAAAAAGCAGCCCCAGGGACTCCCCATTTTCAGACTATGGGAACCCCCTCCCACCCCACCCGTCCTGACGCCGTCCGCCCGCAGCTCACCGATCCCTGTAGACCTCTGCCCAGCTGTTCCCAAAGAAGCGGCCCTCGGGCTGTTTCCCGTCCTTGTCCTCATACTTGTACCTGCCGGTCAGCAGGCCTCCTGCGGGAAGGCTGCAGTCAGACCCCAGCCACCGCCCCCAGAGGCCATCTGGACCAGAAGTGGGGGTGATGGGGAACCAGGAGGGATGGAGGTCCTGGCAAACCCCTCCCCTTCCCAGGTCTGGGGCCAGGCTTCTCCCAGGTCAGGAAGGGGCAGAAATGGGGTCGGGAAGGCCCTCCCGCCCAGGGGAGCCTGTGCCCACAGCAGCCCCACAGCCCGTACCAGCCAGAGGGTTGTAGGCGTAGAACCTCAGTCCAAAGCGCCGGAGGCAGGGCAGGAGCTCCGTCTCCACCTGCCGGGTGGTGGCGTTGTACATGCCCTGCAGGCAGAGGGCCAGCTGAGCGGGGGCCGGCCAGGGAGCCCCAGCCTGCTCTCAAAGTCTTCGGCCAAGACCCCCCAGGACTCCAGCATGGTTTCCAAAGTCACTACTTTGGACGGGGAGATGGTGCTGGGCCCCAGGAAGGGAAGGCGGCCTGGCTCTGCCATCCCGCACACATCTGCAGGCACCAACCGTGGGCTGGAGCCTGAGCTCTCAAACACGCGGATCTGGTGAGGCCTCTGCTTCAAGAGATGTCAGAGTCGAGTTAGAGGGCGCGCTCTGTGGCCTTCCTCACTTTATTTAACTTCTTCAAGCCCCACTCCAGTAATCATGTCTGGAAAATTCCTTGAACAGAGAAGCCTACAACCAAGCACGCGTGCGCACACACACACACGGGTGCACACACAGACAGCCTCAGTCCGCTCAAGTGTAAATTGAGAACCACAATGGTACTATCTAATTGGGAGTCTCAGAGGATTGATCAGAACTTTGACACACTTGGTCATTGAAAGTCAAGGTGTTAGAGGCCCAGCCGTGTCCAACTCTTCCTGACCCCACGGACTGCAGCTGACGGAACCCGGGTCTTTACCACTGAGCCGTCTGCAAAGTGTTGGAGGGCTACTCATTTGAGATCTCCCATTCCTCCACCACGGCCCCCACCCTTTCCTGATGTTAACTTCAGATCTGAGATTTAAGAACTCTGGCCCAGCTAGTTCCCAGCCTGAAGGAGGGACAAGAAGGAGGAGTTGGAGAAGAAAAAGCAATTAGAAATAAGACCAAACTAAATGCCCAACAGATGAATGCATAAAGAAGATGTGGTATACATATACAGTGCAATATTACTCAGCCATCAAAAAGAATGAAATAATGCTATTCACAGCAACACAATGGACCGATTTTCATACTAAATAAAGTAAGTCAGACAGAGAAAGACAAATATAGTGTGTGTGTGTGTGTGTGTGTGTGTGTGTGTGTTAGTTGCTCAATCGTGTCTGACTCTGTGACCCCGTGGACTGCAGCCTGCCAGGCTCCTCTGTCCATGGGATTCTCCAGGCAAGAATACTGGAATGGGTTGCCATTCCCTTCTCCAGGGGATCTTCCTGACCCAGGGATTGAACCCAGGTCTCCTGCATTGCAGGCAGACGCTTTAACCTCTGAGCCACCAGGGAAACCAAAGGGGGGAGGGGGGTATAAATCAGGAGTTTGGGATTAACATATACACTAATATACATATATACACATATAAAACAGATAACCAACAAGCACCTACTGTATAGCACAGGGAACTAAATCCAATATCTTGTAATAACCTATAATGCAAAATAATCTGAAATATGTAACAAAATCACTTTGGTTACACCTGAAACTAACACACATTGTAAATCAACTATACTTCAAAAAATTAAAATTAAAAAAACCAATAAGACCAGAGTTGTCACGGTGAGGCAGCCAAGTGGCCTAGAAAGGGTGTGGCTCTGAGATGCATGCATGTTCTCGTCTTGTTCCAGATCTACCATGCCGTGACCCGTTTCTCCCTGAGACACCCCAGAGTGAAAGACGGCACAGGGTGCCAACGACGATGCCAGTATTAACAGTAACAGCTACTGTTGCCGAGCCCACCCTGTGTGCCTGCCAGCACAGGCCACATGCACTGAGACGGCATCAGACTGATGGCGGTGTCCCCTGCCCTCACACATCAAACCTCTGCTTGGCCACAGCTGCCTGCTCCAACACCCTCAGCGCTGCTAAATCCCATTGCCTTTGCCCACACACTGCCCACGCCCATAGCCGCGAATGCCCCTTCTCCTCTTTCTCTGGGAAAACGGTCAGTTCAAGGTCTGATGTGCCCTTTTCTGAGTGTTCTTCTTTGGCTCGTCCCAAGAAGCGGTCCCTCTTCTGGGCTCCCCAGCTGTCTCTAGACGCTGAGCTCCCTGAGTGGGTGAGAGTCAGTTCCCCTTCTACGGCCTTGGACAGAGGCTGGCACAGAGCAGGCAGTTAGACAGGGTGCCTCCCCCACTTCCCCATCCCAGCTACTGCTGGTAGCTCCAGCGGCTCCCAGGCGCACCCACCCGGGTGAAGTGGGAGGCACCGCGGGCTGAACCACGCGCCTGGGGCTCCAGGGAGGAGTCCAGGGCTCAGAGCAATGAGGAAGCTGGTCCCTGCCATTTCCAAAGACCGATCTGCAATGGTACCACGGAGTGCCAGGGTGATAAGGGCCGGACTCCGGCAGATCAGGACTGCACCGGGCACCTTCAGGGGTGGGGAAGGGGGCGGGGGCTGCCCAGTGCCAGATTCCGTTTTCAGCCCCCTGAGAGGGGCTAGCCAACTCGTTCCAGGCTAGGTGACAGTTGCTAAGAAGAAGGAAAAGGAGAGGAAAAGGGTCAAGACAAAGTACTGTACGGCTGCACGGGCTAATGTGCAAGGGCGCTGGGAAGCGGGAGGTTCATAGAGCTGCGGTGTGGCCAGAGGAGTTGGCACCCTAGGAAGGGGACAAAGCTGTCGGTCCTGAGCTTTAATAAACTGAAAAACAGACTTACTATGTGTGTGCGTGCTCAGTCACTTGAGTCGTGTCCAACTCTTTTCGACCCTACGGACTGTAGCCCACCAGGTTCCTCTGTCCATGGGATTCTCCAGGCAAGAATGCTGGAGTGGGTTGCCATGCCCTCCTCCAGGGGACCTTCCTGACCCAGGGATCAAACTCACATCTCTTATATCTCCTACACTGGCAGGCGGGTTCTTTACCACTGAGCCACCAGGGAAGCCAAGACGTACTGTATGACTCAGCAAAAACTACACCCTGGTAATCTTCATGAACCTACCTACAAAATCCTTTGACCAATGTAGTTGACTAACATTAACTCCATTGATTGATTTACCAGTTTAAGGCCAACTCTATGCCTGAGTGAAATTCAATGTGTCATGATGTATTATTCTTGTTATATATCACTGCACTCAATTGGTCAAAGGTTTTGAAGGTAGGTTCACGAAGACTAATAGGGTGTAGTTTTTGCTGAGTCATACAGTAAGTGTATTTTAACTTTACAAAAACTCAGCTGTTTAAAAATGTTAAACATGAAAAAAGGTTAAAGATTATATTTATCCTTGTATTTGCCATTTCCAGCACTCTTCATTTTGTGTGTGCATAAATCCAGCTTTTCTTCCATCTAAAGTATTTCTCCCAATATTTGCTATAGTGAAGAAGTGAAGTGAAGTGAAAGTTGCTCAGTTGTGTCTGACTTTTTGTGACTCCATAAATTATACAACCCATGGGATTCTCCAGATCAGAATACTGGAGTTGGTAGCCTTTCCCTTCTCCAGGGGATCTTCCAACCCCAGGGATCAAACCCAGGTCTCCCACATTGCAGATGGATTCTTTACCAGCTGAGCCACAAGGGAAGCCCATAGTGAAAGCTGGCTATTATGAATTCTCCCTAACCTTTGTCTGAACAAAGTCTTTGCTTTCATTTTTGAAAAGTGTTTTCGTTTGAATTCTTTCAATATTTGAACGCTGGCTGGAGCCTTTTGCAAGTCCCAACAAGAGAACCACAGAGCCAACCTCTGGGGCCTGCAAGATGGTGGGACAGCCACAAGGCACCACCCCTGAGCCAAGACCACATTTTAGGATCTTCAGTTCAGTTCAGTTGCTCAGTCGTGTCCGACTCTTTGCAACCTTGTGACTGCAGCACGCCAGGTCTCGCTGTCCATCACCAACTCCCAGAGCTTGCTCAAACTCATGTCCATTGAGTTGGTGATGCCATCCAACCATCTCACCTCTGTGACCTCGTCCCCTTCCCCTCCCACCCTCCATCTTTCCCAGCATCAGGGTCTTTTCCAGTGAGTCAGTTCTACGTATCAGGTGGTCAAAGTATTGCAGTTTCAGTTTCAGCATCAGTCCTTCCAATGAGTATTCAGGACTGACCTCCTTTAGGATGGACTGGTTGGATCTCCTTGCAGTCCAAGGGACTCTCGAGAGTCTTCTCCAACACCACAGTTCAAAAGC
>JADEYB020000016.1:2738240-2793183 GCA_015832495.2 Alces alces
CGGCTCTGCTCCGGGACCGCCCCGGAGCCTCTGCTCCCTGGGCGCCGACAGGCCAGGGCGGGGAGCGGGGGCCACCCTCACCTCCTGGTGCAGCTGGTGGCAGGCGCGCAGCGTCTCTTCCACGGGGGTGCCGTGGTCCGGAGCGTGCAGATAGAAGAGGTCGACCCGGGGACACTGCAGCCGCTGGAGGGACGTCTCCAGCTGGGACCGGAGGCTGTCAGGCTTCAATGACTTCCCCTCCCAGGGATTGGCCTTGGTGGCAATTTTTGCTTCGGAGGAAGAATGTAATGGTTAATGTAACCACTCACTAGCCACATGACCCTGGAGAAATTACTTAAGTTCTCAGAGTTTCAATTCTCTAATCTACAACATGAGGGTGAAAACGATGGATCTGTCCTCATAAGGAGAGCATGAGGATTAATGTCTCATGTGAGCTCCTGATGTTCACTGCCGCTATTAGTCACGACTGCTGGCTGGTGAGCCTCGGGGCAGAGCCCAAGTCTGCAGAGATAAATGAAACACACTCCCATCTCTGCCCTCAAGGCGCTCACAGGCTAGAGGCTGATGTTAAATATGAAAGCGCAGTAGAGCCCAGAGCAGACCTGCATGTCCAACTGAGGAATTCAAGGGAAGGCTTCCTGACCCCCGAAGTTGAGTCTCTAAAAAAAGAGTCCCAGCCAACAAGGAAGGGTGGGAAGCACGTTTCAGAGGGTGGGAACTTGGGCCAAGGCAAGAAAGCACAGTAGGTGGAACACTGAGTTGTAAGAGCGTGAACCCCGGGCAGGAAGCACTGGGACACGAGACAAGAAGGGGGCCCAGACCCAATTCCAAAGGGTTTTCTCAAATCCCAACCATGGTTCAAAGGTTTCATGAGTGAACCAGTCAGCTGCGTTCACTCTGGCTGCCATAAGACAGACACGTCTGGAGATGGACCAAGTATACACGCTGCTACAAGAATTCGGGAAAGAGATGCAGCTGCAGAACGTGGCCCCTGGCAGGTCCATTTAAGAGAGAGGTAGAAGGCAAAATGAGCAGAAGGCAGTGACAGTTTGCCTCTCCCTTTTCGATTCCTGGAAGCATGCACACCTGCACCCCCACTGTCGAGGCACACCCCCCCCACCCCCGCCCCAGCAGAACAAGAGAGTGCTCTGTCTGTCATGCAGGCAGCTTGGAAGTGCTGTAAAGAATGCCTTCTCTCTGGGACGTCTCTGGTGGTCCAGTGGGTAGGTCCGTGCTTCCACTGCAGGGGTTTAGATCCCTGGTTGGGAACTACGCAGGCCTCAGCCTTGCAATGCAGCAAACAAAAGAAAGGAAAGAAGAATGCCAGCTCTTTGGATTCTGTACTTTTCACACTTGGCAAAGGCAACTTGGTGGTTCAGAGGGGAGGACCAAGTCCCTCGGCTTCCAGTCCAGATTTTCTCCATCCCCACATCTGTCAATCTCCCTGCTGCATTCTTTGTGTGAACTTTGCCCTTGGTCCAACGTGAGGACTTTGACTCTGAGCAGTGAGCGCTGGCCTCAAAGAAGGAAGCGGGGAAGGGCTGGAGGGAGAAAAACCAGTTCAGAAACCAGATTTTCATTAGCCAAGAGAAGCAGCACGTGAGCTAGAGCGTGGGTCTGAGATGCACATTCCCAGTTCCTGCAGATCCACCAAGCTGTGAATCTAAGGCCAACCCAGAGGGCACCACCCACAAGCGCTCCGAAGGAAGAGCCTCAGGATGAAAGAGAGGCAGAGTGCGGTAGGAACAGTTACACCGAGTTTACTGAGTCGGACCTACCAAGCTCCAGGCAACCTCCTAGGCACGTCCAGTGGCATCAGGCCTATGAGGGACCATCCCTCCACACACAGCCCCCACTCAAGCCACACCTGCCTCCAGGCCATCCTTCCACACACCAGTCCTGGCACAGCCGTGCCCTTTGCCTCTCAAACCCCTTTCTCTCATTCTCTGCCCAGCAAAGTACAACTGGTCCTCGAGGGGCCAGCTCCAGGACATTCTGAGCCTTTCCGAGGTCCTCTCCCTGGCCTCCTCAAGCCTTCCTCCCCTAAAAGTGCTTCCTCTTCTAGGCTCCTCGGCCATCATTTGCTTCCGTCTTCCCCACTAGACGACGAGGTCCCTGGAGGTGGGTTATACCTCCATAAGAAGCTGGCACGGGGCTACAGAAGTGGACAGGAAGCCCTTACCCCATCTCTCACACCTCCCCACTCTTCAGCCCACCACCCGTGCTCTCCCAGCCTCGCCAGGGGCGATGCTGCAGCTCTCCGTGGGAGAGCCAAGGGTACTGCCAAATGAACGAAGTCTAGTGCCTGATGAAAAGGGAGCTCGAGGGGGCGCACCGGCGGGGAAGGCAATGGGGAGAGTGGTGGAGGCAGAGCGCCTCGGGACCGTTTACGCGCACCTGGCAAGGTGGCAGGCGGGTTAGGGCACAGCTCTGGAGACCAGTGCCGCAGAGAGCAGCACCAAGACAGCAAGAGGGGCAGGAAAGCAAGGACTAGACTAGGCTCGGCTAAGACTCGGGGGCTACCGAGGTGCAACCCCACAAGAGCGGAGGGGAAGGTCGTCCGGAGAAAGCGCTCTTCAGCTGTCCGGACTGGATGCGCACCGAGCTCGAAGAGCGAGCGGGGGGTCCACAAAACTGCGGGACGGTGAGGGGAGGTCGGTGCCCCGGGAGCGGACGGAGCTGCCGGCCCTGGCCGCTGCGGGGGTGTGGCTGGGTTGGGTCGCCGTCCAGCGCACGGGTCTGCGCCGCACGCGGCGGGGTGAGGACGGGCGGTCGGGGCACCGGGCGTTACCTGTGCAGTCGCGGCCGCCCAGCCCGAGCCCCAGGCCGCCCAGGATGCTCTCGGACCGGCCGTCGTTGTACATGAAGGCCGTGTCCAGCTCAGCGTGGCCGCGCTCCAGGAAGGCGCGCACGGCCGCGGCGCTGGCGGGCGCGTCCATGCGGCGCCCCATCCCCATGGTGCCCAGCACGGTGGCGGGCCGGGCCGGGGAGCCAGAGGCGGCCCGCGGGGACCGGGACATGGCGGCAGCGGTGGCGGCGGCGCGCGTCTCAGGCGGCCGGGAGCTGCGAGCGCAGCGGACCGCGGCGCGGCCCACCGCGCGAGTCAAGGGCCGCAGCATGAGGCCGGCGCCTGCGCGCCGGGACGCCTGCGGCCCCGTCCCCCCGTCACGGGGGCGGGGCCCGGCGCCGCCCCGCCCCTCCGCACGCAAGGCTCGCTGGCCACGCCTCCGGAGACCGCCCCTCCCGCGAGGCCGCTCGGGAGGCGGAGCCAAGCAGCTCCGGGGCGGGGCGAGGCGAGACGGGGCGCGGCCTCTGATCAGCTGACCCAGGCAGAAGCCGGAGGACCCAGAAGCCGGGCGGTCAGGACGATCTAGACGCGGTAAGCCGAATTTGAGGCTGGGGCTGCGGGGGGCCGGGGAGGGGATCCCGGGCGGGGACCCCGGGCCTTCGCTGCCACATCCTTCCTACACCTTCCCCCAGTCCCCGGACGGCCTTGGGGGCTACTGCCCCCACCTTGGGGCGCGAGATCCTGGAGCCAGGCTCTCCGGACTGGAATTGGCAGGCCCTCGAGGGCCCAATTCCTCACCCTCTCCCCCATCAGGAGCGACCATCACGACCTCTCCGGCCAGCCTTGCACAGAGGTTAGGGTCTGGGTCCGTTGTTCATCTCCCGATCCCGGCCGACTGGCCCCTTCTGTTCTGACGGCTTTGTTTTCCCCAAAGGCGGGCCAGGGGAGGGGGCCTCGCGGCGAACGAGCGCTGACCCCAGCGGCTTCCCTATGATTATCTTCGCTAAACAGGCGGCCCCGTGCTGGGCTGAGTCACTCGGAGGGAATTGTGACCCAGGACCTGGAAGGCTGGAGTGGGTGGTAGCCCCTAGCCGGCAGGCTCCTCTCCTCAGATGGCACCCCAAGCCTTCAGGGAGCCTAGATTGCTCCCTGTTACCCCATGCCTAAGACAGGTTTCCAAAGTGCCTACATGGGCAGTCTGCCTTCAGAAGTATGAGGACTGGCGTGGTCTTGTCTATTCAGCGCTTGCTGAAGCCTGCTGTTTGCCAGGGACTCTGTGGGGGGAGGGGAACGCTTCAGCCAGAAGGGAATAACTGAGTGCTTAACTTGTGCCAGGCACCATTCTGATCGCTCTGCCTTGATTATCTCATGTAACTTTGCAGCTAGCCTCCCAGGTGGATTCTTATATTATTCCCCCATTTTACAGGTTGGAACTCTGAGGCTCAGTCACTTGCCCAGGAATTCTACACTAGCAGTCGTCAGGCAGGTCAGTTCCAGAGAGCTTTCTTCTCAACCTGACTGTTAGCTGACAATTAGGTCTCCCTTCCTTCCTTTGTTTCTCTCCCTTCCTTCTTTCCTTCCTCTCTCTCCCCCACCCTCCCTCTCTGTCTTTTGCTGTTTTCTGAACCTTTACTGTGCAGCTGTTGTGTCTAGGTTCTAAGAATAAGTTTCCAACTAGGATGACAGAGAAGAGTGAGCTTAAAAGCGGCCATCCCTGAGGACTGTGATTCTTCTGGTGTGTGGAGGAGGGCGGGGGAAGAGATGACAGGTGCTGTCCAGCCACTCCTTTGAGGCCCCTCTGTATTGAGAGGACAGTTTAGAACTGGTCTTGTGAAGTGAAAGTGAAGTTGCTCAGTCGTGTCCGACTCTTTGCGACCCCATGGACTGTAGCCTACCAGGCCCCTCAGTCCCTGGAGTTTTCCAGGCAAGAGTACTGGAGTGGGTTGCCATTTCTTTCTTCAGGGGATCTTCCCAACCCAGGGATCGAACCTGGGTCTCCTGCATTGCAGGCAGGCACGTTACCATCTGAACCACCACTGGTATGCCCTTCAGGGTGAGAAGGAGAAGCCTGGGGGAGGAGACAGCCTAGACATAAATCTGGAGACTTGGGATCACCCTCTGAAGGCCTAGAGAGAGGGACAGGTGATGGGGAGGAGCATCTGAAGTACCCTGGGGCTCTGTCTCAAGGCGTTTGAACTTATCTGGTAGATAAAGGCAGCTTCAGTGGGGAGCATCTCTGTGACTCAGCTTGGGATCTGGAAGAGTTGCTTGGCTGTTGCAGGGGATGCCTTTCTTCAGGTGTGATCATGTACAAAGAATCCGAGGGCTCGGACTCCACTGGGGAAGCTTCTTACATCCCTGCTCCCCAGCCCAGACACACAGATCCTGAAGTTCAAACATGTGGCCTTCATGATCACAAGGCACCCCTGAATGGGCTATGCTTCAATAAAATTAAAAGCACCACCAACATCGATAAGGTACCCCTGAATCAGCTATGCTTCAATAAAATTAAAAACACCACCAACATCGATAAGGCACCCGTGAAGTACAGCTTACCAAAAAAAAAAAAAAAAAATCCCTGTTGTGGTCCTCATCGCACCTATAGACCTGGGCAAGTTTTGTCTCAACCCTGGACATCCATTTGCTCAGTGCTGTTGACCAGAAGGCAGGCCCAGGCTGGCTTCCTGCTTGGATCAGCAGCTGTGAGTGACAGGCTGTATGCACAGCGGCCCTCAGAAGAAAGCGCCTCCTGGATGGGGCTCAGGTGTGTCTCAAAGGTGTGTATCCTGAGCCCCGAGCTGCACACGGCCCTGTGCATGGACAGGGGACCACCCACCCAGGGCCCTGGGCCCTGTGAGCCAGAGTACCTCCCTCAAGACACCCCTCCCTGCCTCCCTCCCTCACTGGGCATGTGTCCACCTTTTTAAAAACAATAATTTTGTTGTATTTTTGGCCATGCAGGGTCTTCACTGTTAGGCCAGCTTTTCTCCAGTTGTGGCGAGTGGGGGCCACTCTCTAGTTCCGGTGCTGGAGCTTCTCATTGCAGTGGCCCCTCTTTTTCAATTTATGGTTTGTTTTATTTCGCTCTGGCTGGTCTGGGTCTTCATCGCTGTGCAGAGGCTGTCTCTAGTCGCAGCAGACCGAACGCAGACTCGGTGGTTGAGCATGGGCTTAGTCTGTGGCACGTGGGATCTTCCCGGAGCAGGGATCGAACCTGTGTCTCCCTCATTTACCACTGAGCTGCCAGGGAAGCTCTCCACCTTCCTTCTTTCTAGGAGTGGATAGCCAATCCCTTTTCCAGCAGAACTTCCCGACCCAGGAATTGAACCCGGGTCTCCCGCATTGCAGGCAGATTCTTTACCAACGGAGCCATCAGGGAAGCCCCTCTTTCTTCGCTCACCTGGTGAAAAGACGGGGTGAGAGTGGCCTCGGGGTGCTTGAGATGCTAGCCTCTCATCCTCAGTCACTCCCGTGGCGTCAGGCCCTGGGCTAAGAGCTGTGTGTGTGTCTTATCGGTACAGCAACTCCAAAGTGTGAGCATCGCTTTCCTCATTTTATGCCCAGACTCAGACGGTTACTTGCGCAAGGCCACTCAGCCTTATCTTTAAAATGAGGACCGTGTTCCCCTTGCAGAGAAGTTAATGAGGCTGGCGGTGTCCTACCCTGATAACCTGCGGCGGTGTGTGGGTTCTATTGTACAAGAAGAGGGTGGAGGAGGCGATCCAGGGGTGGGGTGGTTGGGGAGCAAAAGGACCGATTATGAGGTGACTTTGGTGCTGCAAAGGCACCCTTCCTACCTGGACTGGGTGTCAGCCTGGGCTGGCCTTGTAGCTGCTGGTGGCTGGACATAAGATAGACGGCTCCAACCTCAGCTGTGTTGAAGGTCAAGGTGGGCCACTGAGGCACGGGAAAAGGCTTTCAGCCCCCCTTGCGAGGCCCCAGAGGGACTGTGGTGAGAACCAGCCAGGCAGTGACCTGCAGTGCCCTTACCCCCAGCTCTGGGGCCCCCTGGCAAGTCACGTTAGCACTGAGAGCCGGAGCCTCCCGAGAAAAGTGGCGGAGTCGCTTCCTCTCCCTGCCCGCCGCTCCCTGGTTACCGTGGCCTCAGCAGTTCCAGGGTCCAGCCGGGTATCTCAGCCTATTTGGGCCGCTGTGGCAAAGGACCATAGTCTGAGCAGCTTCGAAACAAACCCTGATTTCTTACGGTTCTGGAGCCTGGGAAGTCCGAGGTCAGGATGCTGGGAGAGTCAGTGTCTGGTGAGGACCCACTTCCTAGCTCACGGATGGCTGTCTTCTCGCTGGGTCCTCAGCTGGCAGAAGGGGCAAGGGAGCTCCCTGGGGTCTTTTTTTTTTTTTTTTTAAATAAGGGCACTAGTCCCATTCATGAGGGCTCTGTCTCCATGACCTAAATCCTCCCCAAAGGCTGCACCTCAAAACCCCATCGCATTGCGGGGTAGGTTTCAACACACGAACTTGGGGGCAGGAAGGACGTAGGATTGAGTCTGTAGCCTTGTCTACGGATGTCGTTTTATGAGGGCCTTCTGACACCAACAGAAACTGAAAGTGGCTAGAGAAGGCCTCATCCTGGGTGAGGAGGGCCCCTCTGAGCGTGAGAAAAGGGGAAGCATGCCTTTGGCTGCAGGAGACCCTGGGTAGGCCTGCCAGACCACACAGGGTGCTGCCGTGCCCAGGGACAGAAGTATGGTGCCATGGGCGCTTCCTGCCCGGGCGGCCCCGGCAGGTCGCTTTCCCGGGTCCTCGTGTACGTGTCCGTAGCCCCCACTTCATAGACTGTATGTGTGTGTACTCAGCCGCATCCGACTCTTTGTGACCCTTTGGGCTGGAGTCCGCCAGGCTCCTCTGTCTGTGGGATTTTTCAGGTAAGAATCGTGGAGCGGGTTGCCATTTCCTCCTCCAGGGAATCTTCCTGACCCAGGGATTGAACCCATGTCTCCTGTGTCTCCTGCATTTGCAGGCGGGTTCTTGACCCGCTGAGCCATGAGGGAAGTTGGTGTGCAGCAAAATGCGGAAAAGCTTACACGGTGCTGAGCACAGAGCCACTAACCGCTCAGCGATCAGGGCTTGATCCTGGCCAGCAGAGACGCTCCGGCAGCCCGCCTCCTCTCCCTCCCCGGGACTGTCACTCAAGCAGTGACCGCTCTGGGACAGATGCCCAGAGGGGACTTCCCTACCCGCCAGCCAGCTCCTGGCTTTGGCGGCGGTGAAAACAGGGACGTGGCTCCCAGCTCCTTGCCAACAGACTCCCCCCATGCTCGGGCTGCTGGGAGAATGCGGCTTGGGAGCGCCAAGCTTGAATTCCAGCCACCTGTGTAACTGGACTCACCTGGTCCTTCTTTGCTGCTTGCCTCACCTGACCAACATTATGGGGGACAACCATACTCTTTCTTTTTCTTCTGTTTGGTTGCACCATGTGGCTTGTGGGATAGTTCCCCGACCAGGGATTGAACCCTGGCCCCAGCAGTGACAGCACCAAGTCCTAAACCACTGGATCACCAGGGAAGTCCTAGGACAGTTGTACTTTTTAATTTTTCTGGCCGCGTGGCTTGCGGAACTTCCCTGACCAGGGATCAAACCCGGACCCCCTGCATTGGAAGCATGGAGTCTTAGTCCTGGGACCCCAGGGATGTCTCGAGCCATACCTTAAACCAGAGGACGTACTTAGTGTACCTGGGCTCAGCAGACCCTCGCAGCACAATTTACAAGAAGAAAATGTTGGAAACTATCGAAATGTTCAAGAGTTAGAACAGAGGTGGGGTTGTTTGAGGGCTCCACTAGATTTATGAACTCACTGAACCCTCACAAGTGTATGGGGTGGGGGGAGGCATTGTCATCACCCCATCCTGCAGATGGGGAGACTGAGGCACAGCGAGGCGGAGCGGCTTGCCAGAAGTCACGATGTTCACAGGTGGGGCGGGGACTGCAGAGGCAGTGTGTGGCCACTTTAATCTCCGTCCTGACTGTGTCCTGGGGTTCAGGGGCTCCGTCAGGGCCAGGCAGGACACCTGGGGTGGGCTTAGAGTGGCAGGATCACAGCGAGGCCCGGACCTCCTGAGGCTGAAGGTCCCTCTCCTCCCGCAGAGCCGTCTCCTGCCTCAGCACGTGGCTCCCTCCCCTCGTCCCTCCGCAGCCATGGTCTGGATGACACTGGCCTCTGCCAACTTCTCCAGCTGCCCCAACGGCTCCAGCCAGTGGATATGGGACATGCTGGGCGAGTGCGCGCAGGACGGCTGGGACAAGGCCAGCGTGGGCATGGGCTTGCTCTCCATCCTCTGCTTCGCGGCATCCACCTTCCCGTGAGTAGCACCAGGGCTGGGCTGCACAGGGTGGGCAGGGGGCTGCCTTGAGGAGGGGCTGCCTGGATGGCCCTGGGCCTCTCCAGACTCGCGGCCACGTGTGCTCCCCCCCAGCCCCGCTCACTGACTTCCAGCGCCCCTGGAGGGCCCCACAGCAAGCCCCTCTAGGGCTCGTCCAGCGCTCAGCCGTGCTGACACGCAGATGATAATCACACCACCTGTTGACTGAGATCCCCCGTGTACCCAGCTCTTCTAAGACCCTGATGTAGCTTCACCCTATTTAATCCTCATAAGCTGAAGTTCCAGTACTTTGGCCAGCTGATGTGAAGAGCTCACTCATTGGATGAGTCTTCCCTGATTCGGGGAAAGACTGAGGGCAGGAGGAGAAGGGGATGACAGAGGATGAGCTGGTTGGATGGCATTGCCGACTCCATGGACATGAGTTTGAGAGGACTCCGGGAGTTGGTGACGGACAGGGAGGCCTGGCGTGCTGCGGTCCATGGAGTCACAGAGAGTCGGACATGACTGAGCGTCTGAGCGACAGTCTCCATAACCACCTGTGAAATCTGTAGCGTTCCTATCCTGTCTTTACTGGGAACCCAGAGAGGTTAAGTAACTAGCCCTGAGTCGCACAGCCAGTCAGAGAGGAGGCAGAGTGGGGGGCTGGGGTGCATCAGCTCGGCCTCTGTCCTGAGACCGTCTGGGGAGGGCACGCCACGATTACGAAACAGCGTGGCCGCTGCTGTGGTTGGGGACAGCGATCCGGCGGGCCCCCTGAGTCCCTTCGCTGCCCCAGGCCTCAGTTTTCTTGTGTGTAAAATGGGAATACTGTTCCCTACCTCACAGGGTTGCTAGGAGGACGGCCTTCACACACTGTGCAAGGGGGTAAGGTTGGCAGGGGGGCAGGGAGAGGAGAGGTCGAAAAGGTCATCAAGGGCCCTGTAGTGTAAGAGCGTTCTCCACCGTTAGGACATTTTATGCTCTTTCTCCTGTGGGAGAAAGATAGTGGTTTAACTGAGAGATCATTCGTATACTGTAGAGTTCGCCCTTTAAAATGTGTGAGTTCACGGCTTTAGTATCTGCAGAGCTGTGTAACCATCGCCACAGTAAGGTTTAAAACATTTTCACCACCCTGCAGAGAAACCCGGAAAGAAATGAGTCATTTCTCATTTCCCTCTAAAGCTCCCGGCCCAGCCGCCAGTCCACTCCTGTTTGTAGGTTTACCTGTTCCGGTTGCTTCGTGAGTAGGTCATATGTTGCGTGGCCTTCTGTGAATGGCCTCTTCCACTCAGCACACCACCTTCAGGGTTCATCCATGTTGTACATAGTAAGTGTCAATGCTTCATCGTTTTTTAAAAAGATTTATTTTTATTTTTTAAATTTATTTGACTGGCTGTATCAGGTCTTGGAGAAGGCAATGGTAACCCACTTCCAGTATTCTTGCCTGGAAAATCCCATGGACGGGAGAGCCTGGTGGGCTGCAGTCCATGGGGTTGCGAAGAGTTGGACACGACTAAGCGACTTCACTTTCACTTTTCACTTTCATGCATTGGAGAAGGAAATGGCAACCCACTCCACTGTTCTTGCCTGGAGAATCCCAGGGATGGGGGAGCCTGGTGGGCTGCCGTCTATGGGGTCTCCCAGAGTCGGACACGACTGAAGCGACTTAGCAGCAGCAGCAGCATCAGGTCCTAGTTGTTAAGCGTGAGCTTAGCTGCCCGACCAGGGATCAGACCCGCGTTCCCCTGCATTGCAAGGCAGATCCTTAACCCCTGAACCACCAGGGAAGTCCCAGCACTTCATTCTGTTTCACATCTGAAAAGTAGCTTATTGTATATATATACATTTTGTGCACTCATTCATCCACTGATAGACACGTGGGTGATTTCTGCCTCTGGCCAGTATGATTAAGACTGCTCTGCAGGGTCACATATGAATTCTTGCGGGGACTCGTGTGTCTGCTTCTCTTGGGCGTATACCTAAGAGTATACAGGTATACTGGGTCACTTGGTAACTGTCTTCAGTCTTTAAAATATGCCTTTAATTTATTTCTGGCTGTGCTGGGTCTTGGTCGCTGCTTGCTGGCTTTCTCTAGTTGTGATGATCCGGGGCTGCTCTCTAGTTGTGATGCGTGGACATATCCTTTCAGTGGCTTCTCTTGTTAGAGCGCACAGGCCTAATCACCCCGAGGCATGTGGAGTCTTCCCGCACCAGGGACCAAACCTGTGTCTCCTGCATTGGCAGGTGGATTCTTAACTACTGGGTCACCAGGGAAGTCCTGTGTTTAATCTTCTGAGGAACTGCCAGAGTGTGTTTCCAAAGTGGTCGCACCATTTTACATTCTCACCCACAGCATATGAAGGTTCCAGTTCCTCTGAATCTCCATCAACACTCGTTAATAGTCTATCTTTTTTATTATTGCCATCCTAGTGGGTGTGAAGTGGTATCTCACTGTCGTTCTGATTTGTTTCCCTGATGGCTGGTGATATTAAGTAGCTGTCCATGTACTTACTGGCCAACTTCTAGTCTCTTTGGAAAAAGGTCTATTCAGCTTCTTTGCCCATTTTTCAGTTGGATTATTTATCTTTTTGTGGTTGAGTTGTACGAATTCTTTATATATTCTAAATATATTTTGCTAGGATTTTTCTCTTTTTCTGTGGGTTGTCTTTTCACTTTCTCGATGATGTCACATGAAGCACAAAAATTCCAAAATTTGATGATGTCCAATTTGTCTGGTTTTTCTTTTGTCGCTCATACTTTTGATGTGTATGCATGTGTGCTATGTTGCTTCAGTCGTGTCCGACTCTTTGTGACCCCATTGACTGTGACCCACCAGGCTCCTCTGTCCATGGGGATTCTCCAGGCAAGAACACTAGAGCAGATTGCCATGCCCTCCTCCAGGGGATCTTTCCAACCCAGGGATTCAACCCACATCTCTTATGTTTCCTGCATTAGCAGGCGGATTCTTTTCCACTAGTGCCACCATGCTTTTGGTGTAATTTCTAAAAAATGATGGCCTGATCCTGGTAAAAAAGAGTCACTCTTATCTTTCCTTCTAAGAGTTTTATATAGATTTCTCCAAGTCTGACACCAGTTCTGATGTGTGTCTTTTCCCCACACAATCAAGCAGTCAGTTCACACACTGTCTACACCTGAAGACAGCTTCATGTCCCACAGGTTAAGGACCCAGTCCTCCAAGTCCCACAAGAGTACTCTCTCCTCCCCACTTCAGAGACCAGGCCAGGGTGTCCCCTGAGCTTCTGACCTCCTACTGTGGATCGGGCATTCCCCGACCCCTCGTCAGGTTCGATGAGTTTGCTAGAGCACCTCACGGAACGCAGCGAAGTGGTTTTTGTAGAGGCTTTATTTCACAGTCGTTGGTCTTAGTGACTGGGCCTGCAGCCTTTCTCCCCTCTGGAGGGGGGTGAAGGGGGCAGGACAGCCCCCGCCTCCAGCCTGAAAGAACGTCCTAAGCATCCGATCACAGAGGTGGTCTTCATACTCAGGCGACCCAAGGGCTTTCCAAAAGTTAACGTTACAAAAGACGCCTCTTTCCCTCTTTCTCTCTCTCTCTCTCTCACCCCTTAGGACATTCCAGGGGTTTTAGTAGCTTTGTAGGGAGCAGGGCAAAAAAGCAAATGTATATCTTTCTTGTTATAAATCACGGTATCACAAATCAGCCCTTAATGTAGAGCTTCGACTCAGTTGAGCTGTATCTGGTACACCGTGTGCGGTCGGGGTCCACCCTCATTCTCTTGCGCGTGGTACCCAGTTGTCCCCGGACCGGGTGTTAAAAGGACTACCATCACCCCGTGTCCCAGCATGCTGCTGGGAGCTTGACATGTTTCTGACTCACCTTGTCCCAGCTGCCACTCCGGATGTGCCCAAAGTAGGCGGAACCGGCGCCATCCTTGCCTTTGCAGAGCTTCCCTTAGAGAGGGAGAGGGTGAGGGCCAGGGAGAGCCTGGCGGCGGAGAGCCGCCTCGGAGGCTGTGCCAGCCGTCCGCAAGCGGCGGGCTCAGGGCGGTCGGCTCGCTGGCCCTGAGGAGGCAAAGTGGGCAGAGCTGGGTGACCGGTGGAGGGCAGAGAGGGACTTCCCGTCCTGGGGTGAGAGCGTCCCCAAAGCCACGAGGAGCGGGCTACGGCGACTCCTTCCCAGCAGGGTGTGATGCCAGCCCTGGGCCTGGCTGGCTAACCAGGGAGGGGCGTCAGAGGTCCGGGAGAAGCCCCAGGTGAGGCTGGAAAGGCAGCCACCTGCCAGCTTCTCCTTAGGACTTACTCGGCCTTTCGTGAGAGTGACGGATGGAGACTCTTCAGGTCACCATGTCCTGGGAGGTACTTTACTCGGGGCTGCGGGTCAAACTTTTGGGCCTTCTCAGGACCTGGCCTGTGCTGGACACGGTCCCGTCCCTCAGCAGGCTTGAGTCCGGGAGGAGGTGGCCAGCGCTGACAGCGCTCGCGTCTGAGAAGGGCCTGAGGAGGAACTGAAGTTTCCTGAAGGATGCAGAGAAGGGCTGGTGGGCCGTCCGTGGAGGCGGAGTTTGGGGGAGGAGAGTGGAGAGGTGGGGTGGCCTGTGGTCCGGTCAGGATGTGCTCTGGAGGGCGGGGTCCTCTGAAAGATCTTGGTGAGACGGGGGTTTTGGAAAGATCCTTGAGGGCTTCCCTGGCGGTCTGGGGGTTAAAATCCGCCTCCCAGTGCAGGAAGCCTGGGTTTGACCCCTGGTCGGGGAACTAAGATCCCACAGGCCACACAGTGTGACCAAGAAAATAAATAAAAATGAGAGAGAAAGAAAAGAAAGATCCTTGAGAGGGAGGCTGGAACTGCGGGGCACCGGCTCGCAGGGGTACCTGGTAGGGGCGCTCGGCAGGAGACGGTGGGGAAGGCCCAGCGCCCAGCCCAGCTGTCCCAGTTTGTCTCCAGCGATCAATCGCCCAACGAGGTCCTGTTTAGGCATCCCCTTTTACTAATTTAAATACATGCAAACGACTAAAGAGACATGTAAGCGGCAGGTGGCCCTCGTGGAATGACTCACAGCAGGGCTGGAGCCCGGGAGCTGGGGTATGAATCCTGGTTCCCGGACTTTGCACCCCCAGAGAGGCCCATCAGCCACAGGGACTTGCCGCCTTGGCACCTCTAAGGGGAGAGCCGCAGCCCCGCCCCTTCTCTGCGGCCCTCGATGATAACAGGCGAGGCCTGGCCCATCTTATCCTCCATCTCCCTGCAGATAGGGTAGCGGCCAGGCCCCGGGCCCGCGGCCACAGCCATCCTTCCCTCACGCCACCCCCAACCCCAGACCCCTCCATAGAAGAGTGAGCCCAGGGTCTCTGGGACACAAAGTGTCGGGACCCTCTAAGCCCCGGTCCCAGTGACAGCCTGCTCTGGGGGGAGTCCGTACCCGACCTTGACTCTAGCAGGAGGCGTGTCCCAGAGAGCTGGGCTGGAAGGGATTCCCTGGTGAGAAGCCCCAAAGGGCGAAGATAAGCCCATGAGGATGCCGCCTGAGGGGGTCAGCCCCAGCGACCCCTGTGCGGCCGCCCCCCAGCCCCGGTCTCCCACCTTTACGCTCCACGCGGTGTCACAGCCGGGGGCTCTGAGCGCACGACTCCCCCCTGCCCCCCCCGTCTCCCTCCTCCCCACCCCGTCTCCCTCCTCCCCCCTGTCTCCCTCCTCCCCACCCCATCTCCCTCCTCCCCCGCAGCCAGTACATCAAGGCCTGCAAGACGGGCAACATGGACCAGGCCCTGTCGCTGTGGTTCCTCCTGGGCTGGATCGGCGGAGACTCCTGCAATCTCATTGGCTCCTTCCTCGCTGACCAGCTGCCCCTGCAGGTGGGCCGGCCCCTGGGCAGGGTGGGCTGCCAGGGACAGCCGCGGCAGAGGCATCCTTCCATCTAGTGAGGGCCCCCCTCTGCCTACTGCCCACCGTGACGACAGGCTGGTCCCTGCCTTCCGGTGGGCCTCAGTTTTCCCATCTACAAACTGAGCACATCAAACCAGAGGGTGGCTGGGGGCTCTGGCCTCTGAGGTGCTAACAGCCTGATGAAGCTTTCGGGGCCCGGGGCCCTGGAAGAGGAAGCTTTTCCCATGGGAAGCCTGGGTATCACCCTTCTCCTGTGACTGGGTGGAGCTGAGACTCGAAATCAGGACCCTCTTGTCTCCCTGAGGGGGACCGTGAGTACCTGCTCCCGGGTCAGGCTGGACTGTAACGCCCCATTTTGTGCTGCCTGGTCACCCCGGCCACCGTTTCCTCCCTCTGCCCAGCCGGGCACCCGCAGGCCGTCCCCTAGCTCTGCCAGGTTAGGGATTGCCGCCCGCTCCGTTCCAGACCTGCAGACAGAAGTCCCGAGCGCTGAGGCTCAGGGCCACCCGGCCGGCATGAGGCCGAGCTGCCCGGCGCTGGCGTGTGGCCCCCACGCCTGGGACCGCCGCCAGCGCCCTGGGCCCCCCTTGCAGACCTACACGGCCGTGTACTACGTCCTGGCCGACATGCTGATGCTGTCGTTGTACTTCTATTACAAGTTTAAGAAGCGCCCCTCTCCGTGTGAGTACGGGGGCGCCTGGGGGCGGCCTGGGAGGCTGGGAGGAGGCGGTGTCCTGGGGCTGGTGATACACCGAACCCCAGAAAGGCTTCCTCTGGCCTTACCTGACCGCCGCGGCCTGATGCCCTGATGAACCGAGATAGAGGGCAGTGAGCACGCCCGGGCAGGAACACGGGGAGTCCCCGTCACGCGCACAGTCTCCTTCGATGAACACAGCGTCGCTGCTCTTCTGCATCTGGCCCATGGGCCATCGCTGCCCTGAAGTGTTCCCAAGGGGTCAGATCCCGGGCTTTACAAGAAACGATCCAGATATGTGGGGTGGGGCTTCATTAGCATTTCCCTGCTCCGTAACCCCCTTCCTGCCCCCATCGCCCTCACCGAGTCACCCTTACAACCCTAGGAGAAGGGTACTCTCGTTATACCCATTCTGCAGATGAAGGATGAAAGCTGAGAGGTTAGGTCACTTGCCCAAGGTCATACAGCCACCGAGGGGCAAGGCCAGGACTCAGCCCCGCCTGTCTGCCCGCACTCAGACCCCTCACCTCAGCGTCCCCCCACCTCACGTCCAGGGTCTGCCCCCATCAACTCTCTGCTCTTGTTCATCCTGGGCGTGGCGTGCACCACCCCGGTGCTGAGAAGCGCTGGCTCAGTGGCTGCCCCGAGGGAGGTCTTCCAGGGGCGGACACTCCTGTCCGTGGAGCCGGGCAATAAGGTGAGACGCGGGCGTGAGAGGGTGGAGTGGGGTTGGGGCCACATGATCGGGGGGGTCGCTCCCCAGAAGGGAGCTTGGGGCCCTCGCCCTTCACCCTTGGCCTCTGCCGGGCACTGAGCAGCCTCCCCCGCCCTCTCAGCCCTTCACGAAAAAGGAGATCATTGGCTTCGTCATCGGCTCCGTGTCCAGCGCACTGTACCTGTTCTCCCGGCTGCCTCAGATCCGCACCAATGTGAGCTGCGGGCAGGGGGCAGGGCCGTGGGCAGCTTGGGCCCCTGGGTGAAGGACTAGCACAGGGGTGCGGGGTCTTCGTGGAGCAGGTCTGGTCCACCCTCACTGTTGGCTTGGGTAGCTGAATCCAGTTCTCCAAGCCTCAGTGTCTGCCTCTGGGAATGGGCACGAGATGCCGGGCTGCTATCCGGGGGTACAGGACCCCTGCGTGCCCCGGGGAGGTAGGAGGTCAGGTGGGAGCGAGAGGCTGAGGGCAGAAGAGGAGGTGAGGAACCAGGGCTGTGGGGGCTTGCTGAGCTGAGCTGGCATGGGGCTGGGGAGCGGGCAGCTTGGGGCCAGCAGGGTAGCGCAGCCCCGATCTCCTGCCCACCTGGGCGAGGATGTTGGAACGGGGATGAGGAATCAGGCCCTGGAAGGGATGGTCTGGGCCCCAGGCCTGTGTCGGGCGCTGGTCACACCCTGTGCAGTTGGCTTAGTGTAACAGGGCAGACGGGCACGTGGACAGTTACGGTCCAGAGAGACAGGAACACTGCTGGAGGTCTCAGACCCTCTCCTTTTCCACCTCCAGTTCCTGCGGAAGTCAACCCAGGGGATCTCGTACTCACTGTTTGCCTTGGTGATGCTAGGGAACACGCTATATGGACTGAGTGTGCTGCTCAAAAACCCGGAGGAGGGCCAGAGTGAGGGCAGCTACGTGTTGCACCACCTGCCCTGGCTCGTGGGCAGCCTGGGTGTCCTGCTGCTCGATACCATCGTATCCTTCAGGGTGTGAGGGCAGGTGGGGCGGCTGGGGCTGCAGCAGCCTCCCCTGTACACGATTTCAGCTTCCATGCATCCATCTATCCATCATCCAGCCATCCTTCTATCCATCCATGTATCCCATCTATCCATCCATCCATGCATGCATCCATCCATCTGTTCTTCTGTCCATCCATCCATCATCCATCCATCCATCATCCGTCCATCCATCCATCCATCCATGCATCCATCTCTTCTTCTATCCATCCATCATCATCTGTCCATCTGTGCATCCATTCATCTGTGCATCCATCCATCATCTACCCATCCATCCATCCATGCATCCATCTGTTCTTCTATCCATCTATCTATCCATCCATCATCTATCCATCTGTGCATCCATCCATCTATCCATCATCCATCCATCTTTCTATTCATCCATCCATTATCCATCCATCCATTCTTCTATCCATGCCTCCATCCATCCATCTATCCATCATCCATCCATCCTTCTGTCCATCCACACATTCATCTATCCATCCATCGATCCATCTGTGCATCCATCCATCCTTCTAGCCATCCATCCATCATCCATCCATCTAGCCATCCATCCATCTATCCATCTGTGCATCCATCCATCATCTATCCACCCATTCAAGAGTCAAACCTCCCACGTTCTGGGCACTCTTGTAGGCACCAGATCCAGTCATGAGCTAGAACAGATGGCCCTTTCCTTGGGGAGCTTATAGCTCAGTGGAGAGGCTGACAGGACACACATAATCATAAGTAATTCACTGCGGTGCCACCAAGTACTGCGGAGAAAAACTGTAAGTGTGTGTAACCAGGGGGCTGTCCTGGTTTAGAGGCTCAGCAGAGGCCTCCACGAGTGCCATTTGAACTGTGACCTGAAGGAGAGGAAGTTAGGGAGGCAACGGCAAGGGAGGAATGTTTGTGGCAACAGCTTGTGCAGAGGCCCTGGGGAGCAGGGCATAAATCAGCCCATCCAGGCTGGAGAAAGGAAAGCTGCACCTTGGAGACACACGTGAATTAGACACAGAAAAAGCTGAGTTCCAGTCCTGGCTCCCCTGTGTCCTGTGTGACATGGGGCACTGTCTGTGCCTCCGTGTCCCCGTTCCGGTGTTCCATCAAGTCACGGGCAGTCACATGAGCTGCGGTCTCTGGAAGTCCTTGGCAGTGGACGTCGCACATCGTGGGTGCTCAGTAAGGGTGTGCCAGGGGCCAGGCAGGGCGTTACTTTGATCTCCTTTGGGGGGAAGTAAACGTGGCCCTTGCTTTAATGTCTGTGGCGTTCCGGGTGGGTGCAAAGAGAGATGAAGAAAAGCTGAGCTCTAGTGTCCCCAGATCCCCGCCCCACACCACCGCCACTTGGGGGACCCCCTAGGATATTGGAGCGGGGAGGAAGGCCAGATGGTGGGGTCGGGGTCAGAGGAGGCTGCCTGGGGGAGGAGGACCCTGGTGCCGGGCTTGGCAGATGAATGGGGTTTGGCGAGGGGTCACACGGGGGCCGGGAGGCCACGGCTGACCCTTCCCGGCAGCAGGGTGCGGGGCGGGGAGGGAAGAGGGGAGCAGCTCTGAGCAGGCCCCCGGGGCGGGACCTGCCCGTCTCTGCGTGTTGGGCCTTGACGTCGACCCCCAGATCTCCGTGCAGTTCTTCATGTACCGGCACGCCGCCCCCTCATCCGAGCGCCAGCCGCTCCTCCCCGGCTGAGCAGGACCAGGCCGAGCCCAGGAGGTGCCCGGGGCCTCCAGACGCCCCCAGGAAGGGAGAGGTGTGCAGTGACGGCGCTGCCTGCCCTGGTCTGGGCCGGGGGAGCGCCGGGGAGCCCGGAACTGCCGGCCCAAATGCCCCCCCAGCACCCCCAAAGGCTCGTGAGCTGAAGCCCTGGCTGACCGCCTCTTCCTGGAGGACGGCCCTTGGGCCCCCCACCCCGACTTGGGACTTGTCCTCCGCAGGGCCGGAGGCCGCTCTCCCTGGAGCCCGGGGAGGGGCTGCAGCAGACACTTGCCCCTCAGAGTACCTGAGCCCCGTGTCTCACCTACCTCACTGCCCGTCACCCCCTCGGCACCCCCAACCCCCCAAGGAGGGGCCCAGGCGCACCCAGGCCTGCCCTGTCCACCACACGTGGCCTAGTAAACGGTACTCCCAGGCAGCCTGTGGTGGTCTTCCTTCTCCAGATGCCAGGTTCTGGGGGATGGGGAGGGATGGGAGTCAGGCCCCAGGTGGGCGTGAGGGCTCACAGTGTGGGAGATCCAGGCCGGAGGGGGCTGTGTCTGCTGGCCTGTCCCCGCCCAGCCTCCCGGGCCTCTGGGTTCTTCAACCTGTTTCTCTGTGATGGCTCCATACCTGGTGGTAAGGACACAGTGGCGAGAAAAGACCGTCCAACAGGGTTCCTGCTCTGCGGCTCTCAGCAAGAAGCAGGACAGTTAAGGTTCAGACCTTGGTTCTGCATCTCAGCTTCCCTGTGCCACACTTACCTCATCTGTGCATTGGGACGATAGTACCACCACTTCACACATCCTCCTAAGGAGTAAATAAAATGGTGTGGTTACGGAGGTTACCCCAAGTCTGGCGGCAGTAAAAGCTCCATGAAGGTTAGCTTTGATCATTTTTTGATGGCGGAGGAGGACAATCAGATTCCCCTGGAAATCAGGGAGACCTTCCTGGAGGAGGTGACGCAGCAGAAGGATGAGTGGGAGATAACCTGGGGAAGTAAGGGTGTTGCAGGTGGGAAGGGTGGAGAGGAGGGCAGGGCTCAGCCCCAGGCTCTAGCTCCCCTGCCCCACCTTGGTGTGTCTCCCAGACCCCATCCCGAGTCCACCTCCTCTTGGCCGCAGCCCCGCGGGGGCCAGTGACAAAGCTCCCCCCTGTGCTGGCCCCACACACCGCGCCCTGCCTGCCCAGGTCCCAGGAGCCAGCGGGGTGGGAGGCGCCAGGTGAGGCCGAAGGCTGGTGGGGAGGAGGTGGGACTCAGCCTGAGCCTGTCTCAGCATCTTCTTCCTCCAGCCTCAGGGGATGCCCGGCCCAGTCTGGTGCCACAAAAATTTGCCAAAGGCAGCTCTCCTCTCCACCCTGGCCCATGCTGTGCTGGTCATCTGGGGTGAACCAACTCTGGTCCTCACCCTCAAGGAGGGGAGATGGTTGCTGGGCTGTGGAGGGAAGGACTGTGGCCAGAAGGTACAAAGTGCAGGAGGAGTGAGGAGGCAATCAGGGAAGGCTTCCTGGAGGAGTGGCCCTGGAGCGGACGAGGGAACTGTGTGTGCAAAGGCCTGGGGGTGGGAGTCAGGGCTGCCCCCTTACGTGGGGCCCATGTGAGGATGGTGGTGGGGGCTGGGCCGGATGCCCAGGCTCGTGGCAGGCAGCTGGATTTGGTGGGGGGGAGAGGAGGAGGGAACTGGGGTCTGGGGAGCCCCTCTGAGGTTCAGCTGGGCGATGGGGCGAGGGGACGGGCCTGTGGGGCCCCCGGTGTCACCTGGCCTGTTTGCTGAGCACACGCTGTGTGGGGGCCAGGCCTGCCCCCTGCTCTCCACGGCCCCATCTGAGGGAGGTGCAGTCATCATGGTCCTTTCCCAGAGGGGAGAACGGGCTCTGAAGAGCCGAGCAGCGTGCCGGGGCCTGGGCCCCTCATTGCCAACGCCCGCCTGCCCCTGGCTCCGCCCCTGCCTGGGGGCCCAGCCTCTTGGGCCCGGGCCCCCTGCCCACTGTCCCGAGCAGCACCTCCCACGCCCACGTGCCAGCTTCTTCAGGGCCCTTTGCAGCCAGGGTCTGGCTCCACCCAGGGCTGTGACCGGGCTGGCGGCCCCCCAGCCAGAGGACCGGGGGGCTCAGCGTGAAGCCAGGTGCCGGCCGGGGCCCGAGCTGGGCGGGGAAGGGACACAAGCTAGCGTAGCCCCTGCCCTGGGGGTGGGGGGCTGACATAATCCCTTCCTGCTGGGGAACAGCCCGTCTGGTGGGGTGATGGCTCTTGCTTGCAGGTACCACCCAGTCTAGGAGAGCTCTGGTTCTCTCCTCAGCCAGTCCGATGGTGGAGACGTGGGCACGCCCTGTCTGACAGAGGCCCTCAGGCAGTGGGCGCACGGGGCAGGCTAGCGGGTGAAGGCGCATCAGCGTGTCCATCCGCACGGGACCGGGTTCCTCCCGAAGTGGGCAGACCAGTCTGACCATCGGTCAGTTCCACTGCCCAGACCGGGCCGTGCTCACTGGCCAGTGAGGCCCCAGAGGTGGACTGCCTTTCTGCCCTCGCTGCATGGCCTTCAGTTCCCGAAGCTAAGAAAAAGGAGAAATCTTCAGTCACCTCTTCACCCCTCCTCCTGCTGCACTTGGCTCTCATCGGGGCGGAATGGTCGGACCACAGGGCTCCCTGAAACAGAAGGAGCTGCATGTCCAAGTGTCAGCCTCATCAGTGTGAGTCCAACGGCAGGGAGTGGGGAGGAGCCAAAGGGCCCTGATGCCAGAAAGCGAAGAGGAACTAAAGAGCCGCTCGATGAAGGTAAGAGGAGAGGAGAGCGAAAAGGCTGGCTTACAACTCAACGTTCAAAAAACTAAGATCATGAAATCCGGTCCCATGGCAAATACTTGGGGAAACAATGGAAACAGTGAAAGACTTTATTTGGGCTCCAAAATCACTGCAGATGGTGACTGCAGTCATGAAATTAAAAGACTCTTGCTCCTTGGAAGAAAAGCTGTGAGCAACCTAGACAGCGTATTAAAGAGCAGAGACATTACTTTGCCAACAAATGTCTGTCTAGTCAAAGCTATGGTTTTTCCAATAGTCATGTATGGATGTGAGAGTTGGACCATAAAGGTTGAGTGCTGAAGAATCGATGCTTTTGAACTCTGGTGTTGGAGAAGACTGTTGAGAGTCCCTTGGACTGCAAGGAGATCAAACCAGTCAATCCTAAAGGAAATATTTATTGGAAGGACTGATGCTAAAGCTGAAGTTCCAGTACTTTGGCCACACATGAAGAGCCAACTCATTGGAAAAGACCCTGATGCTGGGAAAGATTGAAGGCAGGAGGAGAAGGGGACGACAGAGGATGAGATGGTTGGGTGGCATCACCAACTCAATGGGCATGAGTTTGAGCAAGCTCCGGGAGATGGTGATGGACAGGGAGGCCTGGCATGCTGCATCCACGGGGTCACAAAGAATCAGACACAACTGAGCGACGGAACTGCGGGACTGCCTTTCCTGTGATTAACTCAGTCCAGAGGATAACCATGAATCTGTCCCCTAGCCCCGGGCCCCCCGACAGCCACCCAGCAGAGGCTCTGCCCCCAGCGCACGCGAGTGCTCGGAAGACTTGTTGGCAAGTATTTCCCTCCTCCACCAGACCACACACCGACATCCCCATCCCCACTGCGTCCCCGGACAGGGGTGAACAAGTGAGCGAGTGAAGTGGATGCCTGAAACACAGGCCCTCAAGGAGCCCTCAGTCAGAGAGACACATAACCGCCACACAACTGTTGGATTTGTACAGCTTATTTATTTTATATATAAATATTTAAATTTTATTTAAGTATGAAAGTGTTAGTCTCTCTGTTGTGTCTGACTCTTTGTGACCCCATCGACTGCAGCCCACCAGGCTCCTCTGTCCATGGAACTCTCCAGACAAGAGTACTGGAGTGGGTTGCCGTTCCCTTCTCCCGGGGGTCTTCCGGACCCAGGGGTCGAACCCAGGTCTCATGCACTGCAGGCAAATTCTCTACTGAGCCACCAGGGAAGCTCCTTATCTAAGTATAATTGATTGAAAGATGTGTTAGTTTAAGGTGTACAGTAGGGTGATTCCATTAAACATATGGATTTCTGCACTTTATTTTTTACGGCTCTGCCATGCAGCATGTGGCCTCTTACTTCCCTGAGCAGGGATCAGAACTGTGTCCCCCCCAGAGGAGGTGAGGAGTCCTGAACACTGGATCGCCAGGAGGTCCCTGCATTGGAACACTAAATGGGTGAGCTGAATGTGAATTATATCTCAGTAAAGCTATCTGAATACATATCATGTCAGCTATTATTAAAACTTGAATGGAAAGTTGTGGGTTATGAAAATATATCTAGTTATTACAAAATAATCTCAGTGCCCAATATGCATGAGGAATGGGTGGTCAGATGTGTGGAGGAAGTAAAGGATTTCATTCACTGGACTTGTCAGAGACACACACACATGTATGCACACGCATGTGCACACGTATCCATATGTATGCACACACATATACATGTACACACACATACATGGTATCATTTAGTCATTCACAAGAAAGGTAGAGAACGGTCATATGTGTGTTCATGAAGTAATATTTTATTATTTGAAGTAATATTTTAAATTACTTATTTTAAGAAAATAAGAGTAGGAAATTCAAGCGAAATCTTTAAAATACTGTCCCACATTTAAATATATTTCAGAAAACTTCTTTAAACTATGAGTTTATTACAAAATACTGTTTATATTCTGAAATTCCCATCTTTTTAAAAAGCTACAGTTGAAGTGATAGGAATATGTCCAAACTTTTTATAAAACAAGAAAAAATTTCAACAATGAATTTTAAAAGAATATCAATAGACCACCTGTTTTGTGAACAGCTGAAAAGCGACTTGCAGAATCAATAAGAAAGCTCTCACACAAAATACCTGTTGTGAGGTGGGAGTTTTGTTTGAAGTATCGACTTGACATGGTGTGATTACGTATAATCTGGATTTCCTGCTGAAGGTTTTACAGGTTTTTACATTGAGAAAAAAATGATGGCACACTTTATAATATTTCACTTCTATAATTAATATGTAATTCATCATGTTTAATAATACTGTTTGGAATGAGACACACTTGTCTTGTAAGATTTCGCTATAGATACTTAAAATAACAAACAACAATCACTGGTCAGGAGAAGAAGGTCCCCTCTCGGAGGCGCCAGCCAAGGGAGTAGGGTGAGTGAGGGGACGGCTACCCTGGGGGGCGGGCGCCTGCCTCTGCCTGTGCGGAGGGCTTAGAGCAGAGGCTGCCCCGGCCCCCGGGCTGCGGGGAGGCGGCGGCACCGCAGAAGGAAGAGGAGCCCAGAGCAGGCCCACAGGCCTGGGCTACCCTCCCGAGGAAGGGTCCCCTCGGACCTGCCCTGAGGCACGGCGGCTGCTTGCTCCAGGATCTGAACGAATGAAGGTTTGAGGACAGTCTTGGAATCGGGGCTCAGGAAGGGCTCCATCCGAGAGGCTGGCCTGTCAAGGCTGCAGCAAGAGGGCAGCGGGAGGGCTGTGCAGACGGATCCCCGGGTCACCCGCCGGAGCCCTCGTGCTTCTAGAAACGGGGACCATCACGGGCGCCAGGTGCACCAGGGCGACTCCGGCAGGGCTGAGACCGGAAGGCGGGCAAGATCAGAAGCCCCGGGCCCAGACCGGGACCCCTGCTGCCCCTCCCTCACCTCAGCGGCCTCCCATCATCCGCCAAGTGCCAGCAAGCACGGGGAGCATGCGATGCTGCCCCCGAACCCCAGGAGTCACCACCAGCGGCAGGGGGCCCCAGAGAGCCGGTGGGCCCCCCGCAGCCCCGCGTCCCTCTGCAGGACGCTGGGGGCCTGCCGGCCGCCACGGTGCCCGCCCCGTCCGAGCAGGGTCAGCACTGGCTGGGGGTGGCCCTCAGCCAGGGGCTTACGCTGCTCTCCTGCCACCTGCTTCCGGCTGCCCCTCGCCGGGGACGGCTGGCCTCTGAGCCCGTGGTTCCCCATCACAGCAGCCTGACCCAGTGCCAGAAAACAGCAGCGACGGCCCTTCAGTGACGGGAGATTCTAGAAGACTAAGATCGGGCCTCTCGTACATCACAGTTACAGCTTCTGGCTTTCAAGTGTCACTCCCGATCCCGGCACTGAACACCTAGTGACAATGAACTCACGGTCTGAGCCAGGCGTCCTGCCCCCGGAGCCCGCCTGGCGGGCTGGCCCTGGCTCCACCAGCCTGCACCTGTCCACCTCCCCTATCTTCTCCACCTCAGCGGTGTTTTGCACTCAGAGGTGCGCCCCCATCTGGGAACTTTCTCATCAGGCCCAGTGGAGAGAAGCCGGGACTGTGTCTGGACAGGTCAAGCCCGTGCCCAGTGAAAGGGGACGGGGTCAGGGAGCCCCCACCCCAGCGCGCCCGACGAGGTGACGGCCGCAGCGCTTCGGGTCAGGCGGGGCAGGGGCCTGGAGAAGCAGCTGGGGCCCTGCAGGGACGCCTCGCCCCCGCTCACTCGCCGCGTGGGGTCTACACGTCCTCCGCCCGACACCCCGCCGTGCCCCCCGCCCCCCAGCGGGGCGGCCAGAGTCACACATCCTCGGAAAGTGAGGCAGGCGAGAGAAAACACAAGGCTAACTGTGTCCCAGTTTCTTTTTATTTATTTTTTTTGTTCTTTTTTTCTTTTTTTTTTAAGTATGGAAGCTCAAGTATAAGATGTAGAATTTTTTTAAGCTTTACAAAAAAACAAAATAAAACAAAAACTCCTTTTGCATTCCATAAAAATTGACAGAAAAGCACCTGGCCAGAAGAGCAGGACGGTCCGCAGTCCCCGCCCCCCACCGCGTGGTCTCTGCGGGACCGTGCCGAGGGCCACCTCTCCTTTCTCCCAGAGCTGTCCCCTGTCCCCCGCCCGGCCCCCAACCCCAAGCAACTCCCAAACACACGTGGAATCAGATTTCCAGTTTTTCTTCTATCTTTCACACACCACAGTTATTTCATAAAATTTTTTTGTTTTACATTTTTTACACCAATGTAACAAAAAGGTGGGAGGGGAGGGAGGCAGACAGACAGTGTATTTTTATGCCTATAAATGGCTGGTGGGGAGACGGGGGGCCAGGGTGGACAGAAAACGCGGTCTCTATAGGAATACCGAGTCGTGATAGCAAAACGTGGTGGGGGAAGGAGGCCTCCGAGACCAGGGGTGTTTACCGGGTTTATTCTCGGGAGAGATGGCGCTGCGGTGGTGATGCGAGTTGTTATGTGACCTGTCGGGGAGGGAAGGGACGAGGGAGGGAGCGGGAAACGAGTGTCTAAGAAAGGAGCCTAACAGCGCACGTTGTCTCCGGTCAGTGGGAAGCAGAGGCTTTTAACACTGCTGCTTTCTCTTCAAAGCCTCCACCAGGTCGTTCTTAAGAGCTTCTTGTTTTGATTTGTCTGCAAAAGTCTGCACAGACCTGCGGGGTGGAGGGGGTAAGAATCGTCATGAGTGGGTGGGAGAGGAAAGGAAAAGGGGAGAGCTGCCATGCGGTACATCTGGGGTGGGAGGGTCATGGGGCCGGGCGCCCCTCCACCCACGTCGCCGCTAGGAGCAGAGCTGCAAGCCATGCGGGAAGGTCGGGGGGTGCGGAGGGGCCCAGAGCCGGAGGCTGGCCCCTCAGCACCTCGCCAGGTCCTGCAGGGGAGGCACGGCCCAGTTCTGCCCCAGGCTGGCTGTGACCTGGACTCCGGGCACATGTCACAACATCAGCCTGAACCACAAGTGGCTTGTGGGCTTCCAAGCACGGTGCAGCTGAGTGGCTGCGGGTCAACACCTGGATCCGTGGAAACGCTCACGTGAGCGCACCGACACACGGGTTAGACAAGGCGCGCAAAAGCTAAGCTTTGTGGACGACGTGTAACTTATCACTCGTAAGTGTTTCTCCAGCACACTTAACTCTCAGGAGCATCACAGAGGAGTCCGAGCACTAGTCCCAATTTACAGATGAGGAAACTGAGGCTCTGAGAAATGCCCCTGGCAACGACCTTAGTGATCCTGGTCAAGTTTTCCCAATGTACAGGCTAACCAGGGGCTTAGGAAACTACGTATGACCTTTAGAACAGTCTCAAGGCAGTGCAAAGCAAGGGCGGCAGGCTGCCTGGCAGGACCACTGGGGAGCCACAGGAACCTCAAGCTTGATGCGCACTGGCCGTGAAGCAGAACAGGAAGGAGAACAAAAACTAACCGCCAGCCAGCGCCAAACGTGGCTTGAGTACAATGAGGCAGGACCAGGAGCACCCATCTGGAGTGCTGGCCCCTGAGTCCTGGGAGCACCCTGGGAAGTGCCCTCGAGAAGGTAAAGAGGACGGCAGAGACAAGACTCTCAGAGACTCCACGTGCAGCCAGAAACCTCCCATGAGAAATGCTGCCATCTCGGCTGATGCCGCGCAACATGCGTTTCTGAGTGCTCTGCTCGGGGGGCCTCGTGGCCTCCGGGCCCGTCAGCAGCTCCCGCGGGAGGAGACCGCGGCGCCCCCCACGGCTCCCTGGCCGCAGCGCGTGCTGGCTCCTCTGGGAGGGGCACACCAGGCCTGGGCTGCACCCAGCACCCCCACCCCCAGGAGAAACGTCCAGAGGGAGGACCGGAAGAGACAGGAGGTTAGGCTTCGAGCGGCTGGAGGCGTGCGGGGAGAGTGCTTGTTTAGGGAAAGCAGCTCAGGTCACGGCCAAGCCACCGGGCACAAGTGTCTGCAGGAGGCGCCGTGTGTGTCCCGGACAGAAGGTGCCAGGCTGGGGAGCAGGGGATAGGGGGCGGGGGGAGTCCTATGTCCCCACAGGGCCTGGCTGAGGGGAGGGGTCCAGAAGATTCGAGACCCCCCCTAGAAGCGGAGGGGCTGGGGGGAACTGTACTATAATAGAACACCTTTAAAACGGGGCTGGTTAACTTTCTGATGGGAAGGTGATGATCCCAGCACGAGGCTGGAGGCCGAGAGACGCCCCAGGCCCGACGCCGGAGAGCACCCAGACCAGACCGCTGCAGCCACGGCAGAGCAGCCCTCCCTGGTTGCGACAGGGGCCGACCCCGAGAAGGCCCCCCGAGCCCCTTCTGGGTCTGGGCCCCACGTCCAGCTCCCAGGCCTGGGAGGAAGCCCCTAGGCCCGGGCTCTGGTCTCCAGACGCCTGATATTAAACCCAGTTTCCCTCCTCCTCTCCGGGGACGCTGATGGCTTTTGCACATCTGTATCCATCACACGCTCAAGTCATGGTTCTTGGCCGTTGTCTACAAGCAAGACTGTCTCCCTTCTGTCAACTGTAAGGCGTCTAGGAGGATGGCCGCAGCTCACCGGGGGCAGGGGGTGATGCTGGTCCCGGTGGCTGCAGGGGGCCTGGGGGCACCAGGCGGGGCTCAGACATTAAAAATCGGCCTGCAATGTGGGACAGCCGGGTTCAATCCCTGGGTCAGGAAGATCCCCCGGAGGAGGGCATCTTTACCCACGCCAGTATTCTTGCCTGGAGAATTCCATGGACAGAGGAGCCTGACAGGCTACAATCCATGGGGTTGCAGAGTCAGACACGACTAAGCGACTCACAGAGTGCTCTTAAGAGAGCTGGCTCTGTGTTCCACCCTCAGACTCAGGGCAGTACCCCTCTTAGACCAGCCGGCCCCAGGCAACTGCCCACCGAAAAGGCGTCTTTCTGAGCTTCTGGGATCCTTGGTGGAAAGGTGGCGAAGCTCCGGCTGCACACAGAGCAGGCAGAGGCCGCCCCAGCCTCCGGCCGAGCGTGGTGACCGTGCCCTGGCCCGCCGGCCCGCCCCACACGCGGCCCTGCCCGAGTGGCCAAGCACACACTGCACACGTGACCCGGGCCCGCGTCGCGCAGGGCGAGGTCGGCAGTTACGGGGCGGCTCCCGGCCGAGCGGACACGGGTTAGTGGTGTTTAAGGGGCCGGCGGGGTCTCGGCGGGCGGGTGAGTCCTGTTACGTGGGGCGGCGCTCAGGCCTCAGGCAGGGTACCTGGAGCGGCTTAGTTATCGGGCTGGATGTGGATCTGGCGCTGCGTCAGCACTTGGGAAAGCTCCCTCTGCAGCTGCAGGAACTTGGGGTTGTCGGGGATAACGTCAACAGATCTACAGAGAGTGTGCAGAGTGAGGGCCGCGGAGGAAGTGGGGGACCGCGGGTTTTCAGCCGACACCCGGGACGGTGCAGGCCGATGGGTGTGTCTGGCGTGGAGGATGCAGGGGCCCCAGGCTGGGAAGCTCTGCGCAGAGATGACGCCCCAGGCTCAACAGCCCAAGGACAGCAATGCCGTGTGGGGTGAGTGGGGGAGTAAACCCCCAGGGCCAGACCAGGCTCCCCACGGATGGGGAATCAGAAAGGCGAGTCCAGAGTGAGCGCCACTCTCATAGCTGTCTGAGAGACCAAACGGTCTCCTCTGGATAGACTCAAACCCAGGCCGCCCCCAGGCTACTTCCTGCCGCTGCCTGGCCCAGAGGAGGGGTCTGTCCACAGGGGGACGGCAGGGCCGGGGGCCAAGGGCGGAGCACGAGCCCCCAGACCCAGACTCCATCCTCCCTGCCTTGGGACCCCCCGCCCCAGCTCCTGGACAGGCAGGACGCCCCCGAGAGGAGTCCCTGGTCTAAGGTCACGCAGCTGGGCCCCTGGCAGAAGGCAGCGGGCCAGGGCTCTCTCTAGGGGATGCACCGCTGCCCGAGACCTGGCCAACTGGAGGCTGCGCTCCCCGCTGCGTCGGAGGGTCTGACCCGGGGGTCCTCTCAGGCCCCAGGGCCAGGGGGTCTGGGCAGAACCTTCAGGCAGGACTCGGTCCGGGAGACCGAGAGGTGGCTACAGGAACCAGGGCACGTAGCCGTGAAGGCGGACAGTCCCCAGGAGACACGGCACGCGCCGTGGGGCAGAGGGAGGGGCAGGAGGTCGGCACGCGCGTCTACCCTGAGAACAAGTCCTGCACGCGGGGCTTCAGCTCGCAAACCCGCGTCAACGCCCGTCGGGCGGGCACCGCGGCCCTGGTCTGCAGAGGAGGGGGCTGCGGCCCCAGGCTGTGCAGCTGTTAGGCGGTGACCTCGGACCCACACCCCCGTCTTCCGGGTCCCACAGCCTGCGCTCGTGCCTACGTTACCTCAGCCCGTTGACGATGTCCTTTGTTTTCCCGAAGTAGATCTCGTTCAGCGTACTTCTGATTTTGTTCTCCATGTCCTGGAAGGGAGGCGGCCAGTCAGGGGCACGGTCAGGAGGGGCCCGCCCCGCCGGCAATCTGCAGTCCCCGTGGCGGCCACACGGGGGGGTGCGGGAGCCCCCGGCCAGGGCCTGGCCCGCCGCTCATGCCCTCCCGTGGGCTCGGGGACGGCTCCGCAGGGCACCCCTTCTTCCGGAGGGCGCTGAGGGGTAGCTGGTGCCCCCCACCCGCACTCGGTGGGGCGGGGCAGGGCTGAGGGCTTCCCGCGCTGAGTCCTCTGGCTGCGCGTGTTTGGGGGCGGCAGAGGAGGGGCCTCTGGCGCTGAGCCCAGCTGGCGAGCGGGTCAGAAGGCGCAGAGACACCAGGCGGGGCCCAGAAACGGGCACCGCGCGGCTGGAAGCTGGCGGGAAGCCGCCCGGGAGGCGGCCACTCACCTCCACCAGGCGCCCGATGTTGGCTATGTGCGGAGAGCAGTCGCTCACGGTCTCGTCCTTCTCCATCTGCAAGGGAACTCGGCTGAGTCAGAGCGCCGGGCGGCGGTCACCGGGGCTGCACGGAACCTGCTCTCCCGGCGGGCGGGCCGCGGGAAGCCCGGCACGAGGGTCACGGGCGGTCGGGCCAGCGCAAGGTCAGAGGCCTGTCTCCAGGGCCATCTCGGGCCCACAGCACAGCCCTCCCCGGCTCCACGGCAGGAGGGCACTCGCGCGGCTTCAGGCCCCGATACCACAGGTGAGCCTCCAAGGCGCCGGCCAGCGGCGGCCGTGCCTGGCAGTTACGGGGATTGGGGGTGGGGCCCAGGCGTCAGACAGGGGACCCCAGACTCAGGCCCAAGGGGAGACTTGCCCAAGGTCACACGGGCGGGGAAGGCAGAGCCTGCCCAGATCAACGCTGTGCCCACTTCCCAGCCTGCATTCTGTCTACTCCTGCTAAAGGTGCGGTCCTTCCTGGGGAGTGCCTGGCCAGGAAAGGATGCACACCATCCATCCAGGCGGCCTTTCACATGCGACCTACAGCTGTGAAAACGCTGCATAAAACCCCGTTTAGCCATTTGAAGACCGAGTCCTTGCCTTCCTCTGTGCCATGCCTGTCGAGGGAACACAGTTCTTTTCTCCCGACTTCCTGTAACTCATCTCAGTATTCTTCTTCGGGGGTTCTGGAGGAGGGGCACCCAGTGAGTTGGTCCTGGCCCAGGGATGCGCCCCCTGAGGGCCAGCAGGAACGGGGAGCAGGCACGGGGTACCCTGACATGAACGCCGAGTCACAACACGACTCCCCCCAAACTTCCTCCCCGGGCTTAGGGCTTCTTGCTCGCCACGATCACACACCCCCAAGGGCGGGTGCACGTGTGTCACCCTCACAGGCGCCGAGCAGATTACTAAGCACACAGATGCCGGTCAACCTGACTGGACCATGCTGCAGTCAGCACTGTCACTGGAATAAACTCTGGAAGCTTAACACACAGGCAATCAGGAAGCAGGGCGACGGCACAGGAACCGGATCAGGAGGCCGAGAGCTCAGGACGAACTCAGATGAGTGACAACAGCAGAGCTAACTACCTTCAGAGCCGGAACAGGCAGGGCACATGCTGCGCTGGACGGTGGCCTGTTCAGATGCTAAAGGCCTCCGTCGCCTCACCTGGTTTGACTTCTCTTACCGATGAATTTTAGGGTGACTTTTAGAGTGGGAAAGGTACAACAGACCCAGTTAAGAGGGAGACAGAGCTGGAATCAGGTGGTGGTAGGAGAGAACCAAGTCATTTAAAATGATTAGGCTTCAGGTTCAGACTGAATCTTAAAATCCGATTCTGTGACACAGAATCCCTGAAAAGCTAGAGCTTGCTTCAGAGGTGACGGGACTCTGTGGAGGGTGGAGGCCGACCCCGCTTTCATAACGAGGGAAGACTGGAATTGGAAGTTAAACACTGGCCTGACGCTGATCCAGACAACTTTAGATGGGACCAGTAAAAACAAAAACCCATCTCCTGGCACGTTTTCAAATCAGATGCTCCAGGAGCCAGCATGGGCTGGCCATGGACACGATGACGGGGATGCTGGGCGGAGGAACACGGGCTCCTCGAGAGCGCGGCCCTGCGGCAGCTTCCCACCTAGGATCCCGCGGCCCCGGCTGGACCACAGCCTGCCGGTTCCCCAGGGCAGCCAGCAGGATTCCCTGCCAGGCCCTGGGTCCGTCTCTCTGTGCAGGACCTAAGGGAAGGCGCCAGGGGCATCAAGGGTGGAGGTGATGGATGGGTCGCTCCCGGCCAGAGACACGGTCGGCGGCAGGGCGCAGAGTTTCCGGGCCTCAATCTGTCTCCCCTCCTCAGGGCCACCCTGCACCCGAGGAAACTGAGGCAGGGAGACGTCACAGAGCCCGTCCCGACAGCCCTGCTGGGCCTGGCGGCCTCTGGTCCTTCTGCTCCAGCATGACTGTGTGCACCTGGGCAAACGCAGACCACATACTTTGGCTCAGACGTTAATCTTGCCGAGAACAACTTGGGGAACAGGTCCAGCAGACAGACTTGTGGGTTTTGGGTGATTTCGCTTGACAAGAATGCGAGGTGACTGCTAGGACAGTGTTCGTGCACCTTTCAGGATCGAAATGCAGCTGTTCCTGGTGCCCAGGTCAGGGGCCGTGTGCCCACCCCCTGCCCTGGTGGAGCTGCAGGGCCCCCTCCCAGCCCGGCCGGGTTCAGTCTGGGTTTCAGACAGCCGTGGACACGCTCTTCTGCGTCAAAGGTCTGCATGCCCTGAGCCCAGGAAATGGGAAAGCACCTGGGCCTTTCAGGCCAGGAGGAGGACGCGGGAGGTCATGGCCGCGCTCTGAAACCTGCTGCCTGGCGGGGCGCGTCCAGTGATCCCGTCACTGCCGAGGGCAGCGGAGCTGTCACAGCGCCCGCTCACACGGCCAGGCGCCCCGGGTCCCCGGAGGGGTCTGGGGAGAAATGGGAGGCCCTGTGTCACGACGCTGCAAGCTGGGGAGAGGGGGAACCAGAGTGGAGTGACAGCCTGGAACCCACGTCCTCGCCTTCCAAAGCCAGGACACCAAATCTCTGAGAGGGAAGACGCCTGGCTCTGGGCGGACTGCTCTGCGGAGGGCTGGCCGAACTGGAGAGGCAGCGAGACGCCAGCAGGACCAGCTGAGCCGTCCCAGGCACTCTAGCCAAGGATCCTGGGGAGACTCGATCCTCGGAGATTCCAGGGGTCCCCACAAAACAAGGGGTGCGCATGCCTGTGAACTTCACCGTTTCAGGTGTGAGAAGCGCCCCTCCCTGCCCCCTGGGCAGAGCTGCAGCATTTGTGAGATGCGCTTGGCCCTGACGGCTGGAGCGCACGCGTGCTAATGGGATGGGAACCCCATCTGCCACAGGGAAGGACAGAGGCTGCCCACTCAACCCCGAAAGGTGAGCTGGACACAACACGCTGGCACCCAGGGCTCTCCCCTCCCATGGGGAGGAGGCTCCCGTGCCTAGCTTGATGGCCGCTCAGGGCTGCTCTTCTGGGCAAGGCGAGGCCTGGGGCTCTGACCCAAGTGAATGACGTCCTCCCACAAATCAGTTTCCCTCCTTCCCCAGCTCCGCACAGACGGTGGATCCCTGGGACACCCAGAGAAGCAGGGAGGCGGTGAGCTCAATGAGAATCCCGTCTTAAATGAGCGCCAATCACCCAAAGCTGAAGCCAGGACTGGAGGCAAAGGGCTCAGGGCCGTGGGGTCAGCGAAGCCCCATTGGGTGTCAGACGGCTTGGGCGTCATCTCTGCTTCAGAGTCAGAGCCGTCCTTCAACAAAGGGAGAGGCTGGCCCTACCAGGCCCTCAGAGGTCAGAGGGGCCTGGGCAGGGGCGTGAGCCTTCTCCGGGAGCAGACCGACTCCCCGGGAGGACCCAAGGGGCTGCGAAGCTCGAGGCCAGGAATCTGAGCCAAGGCAAAGGCCCAGCAGGGCCCCGGGGGAGGGAAGGAAGAGGGTGGGCTGGGAGGGGGGCAGGGGCCTGGCACACGGATGTGTTTCCACGGCCCCCCTGCCGATTCCCTCCACACCTGGTCAGGGTCAGCTTGCTGGCAATGCTGACCCACCAAAAACAGAGCTATTTTTGCAACGCGGATATTATTACATCTCATAAAAGCGGCTGCCAGGGGAAAACATTTTTATGGGCTGTGGTCGCACAGATGTTCCACAAGGTGGTTCCAGCCGAGTCTAAAGTCAGAGCCCAGCCTGCCCATCCCCGTCCGGTACTCCCGGCTCCCCTCCGTGGCTGAGACACGCGGGGGACATGGGCCTGTTTAGAAAGCAGGCCGTTTTCCTCAAGAGGGAAAATGTGAGCAGACTGCCAGGCGGTGCTTCTCCAGGGCCCTGCAGGCGGCTCCGCTCTGCAGCCCTGGGCCAGGCCTTGACCTTGGAAGCCTCTAACTCCTTGCCGCCCGGCGCTTGGGAGGAGCCGACACCCACCCCAGGCCCAGAGTGGGTGGCACCGAGCTTCACCGACGTGCTGATCCTGGGACTTGCGTCAGGCCGGCTCCAGCCTGAGGCCAGCATCCTCCTGGGCCCCGGGCTGGGCGCCAGGTCAGCGCAGGGCTGGAGACCAGGGCCTGGCGTGCTGGCAAGCCGGAAGACAGTGGCCGGACAGTCTCTCAGAAGAGCTTCCGTCCGCCCAGTTCAGGGAAAATTAAGCAGAGCCTGGCCTGCATGGTAACAGTACTCGCAGCAACAGCTCCTGCTTTATTTACTGGGCAGAACCCGTGCCTCAAGGTGGCTTTTATTTCTGCTCTAACAGTCTTTCCAAAGGGGCGTTATGGGCTCGCTGGTGAAAATGCTGAACTTCAGAGAAGGGAAGTGGTCTGTCCAGGTCACACAGCCGGAAGGAGACTGGCCTGGGATTGGGACAACAGCCTAGATGATTTCAAAACCTGTTTTTTTCCAGGAGACTTCTCCGCTTGCTCAGCCTCATCCACACTCCTTACCGGAAGAATCAAGGCCAGACCACAGTGCAAGGCTCAGACATTCCCAGCGGCTCCGTCCCCGCCCTGCCTGCCTCCCTGCCCCTGCCCTTCCTCGGATCTCCTCTCCGCTCTGCCCGACCTTCCTGGGGGGCACTGCCCAGGGTGACAGCCTCACACTGACTCGCCCCCTTGACCAAGCTGGGGCCGCTCTGCCCCCGGTCACGGGACATGCACGCTGCCTCTGCCCCACTCAAGCACAGCGCCCGCCTGACTGCCCAGCGAAGGTCGAAGTGACTTTCTCGGCCTCAGCCTGCACGCAGGGGCCCCGGCTGGAGCCTCACTGCGTGCAGACGCTGCGCGGGGGCCAGGGGACTAGCCTCACCTCACCTCCCCACCCCACAAGACATTCCACCTCTGTTGCTAAATATTTAGAACATGAAAAAAAAAAAACAAATCAAACACACATCTGCAGGGCCCGGCCCGTGGGTTTCCTTCCAGAGACCTGCGGTCCCGCCTTTTCCCACGTTCCTCTGATATGCAGCAGTGACCTCACAGAGTGATGTCCTCTTGGGCGCGCTGGCGCTTGGCCGGCGGCCCGGGGCCAGTGTCCGCCCTCAGCCCCTCAGGATGGGCTGAGAGCCCCTGTGGGGACCAACCCCCACCTGCCTCCTGCGGCCGCATCGCTGCAGGGACTTGCCAAAACACAGGATCTGCTGTGTCTTCCAGGGACCTGTGACCCTAAGGGACGCCAAAGGCGGGACTGCAGGCGGCGGGGGAGGGCGCCGTGGTCTGAGCATCCCCACTGCCAGCGGGTCAGCCAGGCTGGCACGCTCACCAAGAGGGAAAGACAGTCAGTGTGAGTGGCTCCTACTGCCCACACGACGGAGGAGGGCATGGAGGCAAAGCCCGAGGAGGGGACGGGGTGGGGGCGGTAAATGCCGCCAAGCCCGAGCCACAGCCAGCGGCTGAGACTCTGATCTCCCAGTGCAGGGGCCCGGGTTTGATCCCCAGTCAGGGAACTAGACTCCACGTGCCATAGCCGCAGACTGTGCATCCACTATTAAGGCCCGGCCGGCCAAGTCAGTCAGGACCGGTGAGGGAAGCAGGAGCACGGCGGAGGCTGGGGTCACCCCGGGAAGGGCGGCCCAGGCCGGCGTGGCTGTGGCGCGGATGCGCTGCGAGCCCTCGGACCGGCTGGCGGCTCCTGAACCCTGGGGCCAGGGCGGCGAGGGTTTGGCACCGAGGACCCGGGGCCGTCCCTCCGCACGCCCAGGGTCAACAACTGTGGCCTCACGGAGGCACTCATGCCAGGGAAGAGCCCTCTGAACCCAAGGCGCACACCTTGGGGGTCACCCAAGATTCTCTAACCCGTCCCTCCTCTCCTCCTCGGGCCTCTGCCCTTCCTCATATCTCCTGCCGTGAGGCCCCTTCACTGACCCGCTGGCCACAGGCCAGACGCTGTGGCCCCTGGGGCTGCCCCGCTGGGCCCTGGCCACCCCTCTCTTGCGCGGTCTAACGGCCTCCACTCCACCCACAGGGCCACCTTTTGGAGACACACATCTGATCGGTCGACTACTTAAAAATCTTAAAGCCCTCCTCACTACTTCCGGAGGTGTAGGCGTCTCATGAGGTCAACCTGGTTCCTACAAAAGACACCCAAAGGGCAGCACGGCTGAGCACAGCCCAGGGAGGCCTGGCCTCTCCACCGGCCTCTGCAGGTGTGGCCCACTCGCCCAGGGCTGCTGCCCACGGGAGAGTCCTGGGCACCCACGGGGCAGCGTCCTGTCTACACTGAGCTGACAGCATGACACACGCCTGTGCAAATGCTATTGAGCATCTCCCGAATGCCAGGCACAGGGGACGGATTAGACCAAAAAATGCAGTGTGGCAGAATGCAGCCTTTTTTTATTTCCTAGGAGACAAATCTGGGTTCACGTCCCAGCTCTGCCTGCTGCTTCGGTAAGTCACCACGGGGCAAACTACTGAAGAGCCGGAACCCTAGTTTCCTCACCTGCTAAGTGATGCCATGCTGTTCACAACCCGCGCCACCACGCGCGTCCACCCTACCGCGGATCCGCTCGGCTTTCCTGGAACCCCCTGGCCTCCGGTCCAAGAGGACCAGAGGCGTTTTCCCAAGGCTCACCTGGAACAAACAGCTAAACCCACAACTCTCATTTCCTCCTGTTTGCGCAGAAGCTACGCATCATTAACTGAGATTTGTCACCCTCACGGCTTCCCGGGCCCGCCTCCTGCAGTTACTTACATTGGAAACCAGCCCCAGCTTTAATGTGCCTCGGAGGAGTTATGTGACCGGCCGCGAGGATGATGACAGAGCCCGAGTTTCCCCATTAGGGCCGAGAGCACAAGGCAACCCACAGAGGCCGCGGCCCAGCCCAACGCGCTGAGGACAGCCTCTCATTGGGCTGGCGTTTGGCTTGGCAGCAGGCGCCGTGCATGGCAAGCCGGAACCAGGCCCTGGCCGTGGGCTGACAGCTCTGATTTAAACTATTAGGAAGGCTGGGGATTAAATATTTGTCCAGGTCACTGTAAACTGGGTGGAATTATAAACAGTTCAGAGCGGTAAGTGATGCAGGAAGCCGCCTCCGGATACGGATTTAGTGTTTCCCACCACTCCAGCCGCCTGGGGGTTCCTCTGCCCCGACTCATCGGTGCTGCTGCAAGACAAGGGCCTGTTTCCTTGCGGAAGGATGGGCTCTGCCCAGCGTGCACTCGCCTTGGTTCTGGGACGGTTTGGGGACAGCCCTGCCCCGAGGCCAGAGAAGGTGACCCCCGAGACCCCCTGTGGCTCCAGGCAGGTTCTACGTGGAGAGTCTGAGGCTCCGACCCTCAGAGCAGGCACCTGCCTTGCACTACTTCCATTCAAAAGCATGGAGATGCTTCTGTGACTGCAACACAAATGCAGTTAGGAGTTACCAAGGTGAAGAGCTGACTCACGGGGAAAGACCCTGATGCTGGGAAAGACTGAAGGCAGGAGAAGGGGACGACAGGGGACGAGATGGGCGGATGGCATCACCCACTCGACAGACACGAGTTTGAGTAAGCTCTGGGAGTTGGTGATGGACAGGGAGGCCTGGCGTGCTGCAGTCCACGGGGTCGCAGGGAGTCGGACATGACTGAGCAACTGAACTGGAGGTGAGGGGACATGTGCATATCCATGGCTGACTTCATGCTGATGTATGGAAGAAACCTGGAGAAGGAAACGGCAACCCTCTCCAGTACTCTCGCCTGGAGAATCCCATGGACAGAGGAGCCTGGCGGGCTACAGTTCAAGGGGTTGCAAATAGTTGGACACAATTGAGCAACTAACACACACACACACACGGAAGAAACCACTGCAATGTTGTGAGGTAATTATCCTCTAATTTAAAATATACTTAATTAAAAAAAAAAGAGTCACTAAGGACTTTCCTGGCGGTACAGCACCTAAGAATCCACCTGCAGCGCAGGGAGCACAGGCTCAATCCCGGGTCCAGGAAGATTCCACGTGCCTCTGAGAGTGAAGCCCGTGGGCCACAACCACCGAAGCCCGCCGAGAATGCGTGCTCCACAACCAGAGGGGCCACCGCAATGGGACGCCTGTGCAGCACAGAGAACAGCCGTCCAAGCTCGCTGCAGCTAGAAAAAGCCCGTGCACAGCAACGGAGACCAGGGGCAACCAAAAGCAACAATAAAGTTACTGAGTTATAATTTCCACCACATTAAAAAAAAAAAAATCAATGGCTATTAAAAGTATAATTATCTTACTGAAAAAAAAAAACTTGCTATTAAAAGGGATCCTCAGGGAGCTCTGGGCTGAAGACGGGGACGGCTGTGCTCAGGGCTGCCAGCCCGGCTTCCCCGAGGCCTGTGCGTCCTCTGCCCTCACACAGAGGCACCGCAGGCCCGCACCGGCCGGGGCGAACGCCTCCCCGAGGGATGGCCTGTTACGAGTCCTAAACGTGGACGCTTAAGGGTCTTGCTTAAAAGCTCAAAGCAGCACGTGAAGTAGGAAGTGAAGGCTGCTCTAGGGAAGGCGGCACCTCCTGGTCCAAGCTCCCAGTTCAGCTGAGGCACGCTTGGAAGGGGCATCTTGGAGACGAGCTCTCATGAGAACTGAGCCAAAGACGGGCAAGAGAAAGGCACACGTCCTTGGTCACTCGGATGACCCAACTCCATTTCTCGTGTACCTCTGGTCTTCATCCATGGTTCCTGGCTCACAGATCCCAAAACCTTTGGAGCTTCCTGAGTGAGAGCAGCAATGGCAGCATCTTTTATGGTATTTGGTCTCGTCTGCAGTCCCTGAAATCAATCGCTTCAGGTCCATAAAGGGGAAACAAGAGCCCTGTCACTCATAACAAGCTCCTTCCACCACGACTGGGTTGATGCGAACGAGGTGACTTTTGGAAACCACCTCAGGATGGGGCCTGGCTGCCAGGGGCACCGATCACAGATGGAGGGGTGGCACTTTGAGGAAGAAGGGCTGGAGGTCGACTCGACTGCCCATGAGTGAGTGCATCACACCCGTCGGGCAGTCTCCGTGTCTGCTGGTCGCTCAGCCGCGTCTGACTCTTTGCGGCCCCATGGACTGTGGCCCTCAGGCTCCTCTGTCCGTGGAAGTTTCCTGGCAAGGATACTGGAGTGGAGCGTCATTCCCTTCTCTAGAATCTTCCCAACCCAGGGATCGAACCCTGGTCTCCCGCACTGCGGGCAGATTCTTTACCGTCTGAGCCACCAGGGAAGCCCAAGGAAGTCTCCGTGAAACCCCACAAAAAGTGGGAATCAGAGAGCTGCCAGGTTGAGAAACCAATCGGCTCCCAGGCGCCACCTGCAGGGCCCCAAAACTCCCATCAGGACAGCAGGCCTTGCCTGAGACCTCACCCTCCGGGTCTCTCCATCCGGCTGTTGATCCGTAATGTTTAAACGTCCGCTGCAAAGAGCTGCAGGCTAATGAGTAAACAGGTTTCTCTGGGTTTGGTGAGCAGCTCTAGTAAATTAATGGACTCCAAGGACAGGGTTGTGGGAACCTCTGATGTGCAGCCAGTAGGTCAGAAGCCCAAGTGACAACCTGGACTCTAGAGTCTGAAGCTGTGTCTGAAGGGGAGGCGGGCGGGCAGCCGTTTGGGACTGAGCCCTGAACACGCAGCCTGACACTGTCTCCAGGTAGGGTGACGCGCAGGACACCCTGCTGGGGTCCGCAGAAGGGCCTCACCCCCACCCCCGCCAAGATGGCACCGGGTGTGGAACCCAGAAGAGTAGCGTTTGTCAAGTGTTAATGGGCACATAGATTACTTGAGATTTCTATGAAATTGAGGTCTCGATTTGGTAGGTCAGGGTGGGGCCCTCACTCTCTGGATCTGTGACCGGCTCTGCGGTCCGCAGCGCTGATGCAGGGCCTTCCTGCACCAGGCTGTGGGCAGGAAGGTGCCCCCGAGCTGCAGAGGACGAGGCTCTCAGCGAGCCCACCTGCCCGGCCAGGCGTGCAGGACCACAGCGACAGGAAACAGAGCAAAGCAAGGCTTCTCGCCACATCAAAGGAGCCTGAGGTGCAGAGACGCGCGGAGTCCTGAGGATGAGGAGGACCGAGCCTGCAGCCCCCTGGTCCCAGCACGGCAGGGAGCTGGCTGGGAAACAGCAGGTGGCATTCAGCCACAGGCAGCTCAAACAGCATCTATTTGGAAATGTGAAGTCTGCTTAGATGGTGAATGAGAGCCTAACCAGCTCACCCTAAAGACCAGCGCCCTGCAACTTCCTCCACGGAAGTCTCTGACAGCCATGCTGGAGAGCTCTGAACTTGGCTGTGAACGACTATGAAGACAGACTCATTCATCTGAGTTAATGTGCAGGAACAAAGCCGGAAGGAACAACGAACCCAGGGATGATGGAAACCGAGACTCCACACATCCGTCACGGGCAGAAGGGACAGAACCCAAAATGTGGGTCCACAGGTAAAACCTCATTTTAAGAAAGATCAACCACACAGAAACAGAATGAGAGATCCCTGGACCGTCAATAGTTCACGGGAAGAGACGGGGGCAGGGGGTGGCTGCCCAGTCAACTGCATACCTGTGAGGTGCCCGCCAAGCAGCAGGGGACCCACCCTGGAGAGCAGGTTCCCTCCTGGTGCCACTTCCTACGGAGGCTGACGTGAAGGAAGTGGGCTACCCCCCAGGGCCGCGCACCCCGGGGTGCCACCAAGGAGGGCGCCATGGGGCATCCCGTCGGGCTGGGAGATGACCTCTGAACTCTTCCAACGTGCACACCCTGTGACTCAAGCAGGCTGTGGACTGCTTTAGCCAGACACACTCGTTTTTTCCTCTATGAGATAACGGATGTTCTGGGCTTGCAGAGTGCCCTGCTTGGGTGCAGAGTGGAGGATGCTGGTGACTGTTATTCTCTTGCAACCCCGTGTCCCTGGGGCCCTGCTGGGGGTCGGGGGGGGGGGAGCCGGAGCAGAGCAGAGAGCAGACGTGAGCACCCGGCAGCTGCCCAGGGAGGCTGGTTAGCAGCTCGGAGACTAAAGCAGGCTCTCCCTCTTCTGAAGCCCTTCAGCTTCTGGTTCAGCCGCTTCTCTCCTTCCGGGGACCCTCATGGCCACCCCCAGCAGCCTGCTGCTCAGAAACCCTGGCCGCCATCACTGCTCACGCTGCCCACACCGACCCCCCCCGAGCTATGAAAAGCTGCCCGATTTCACTTCAGGAAACTGACACCCCCTGTTGGTCTAACTCTACCCACAGCCAGTCACAAGACCCCAAAAGTGACTCTGTTCTGGACAAGCAGCCCAAGCCGGCAGCGAAACACTCTCCCCAGGATGGGCCAGTGGTCGCCAGGTGCCCCCACGCAGAGTGGGGGTCCCACCCACATTGGGAGTCTTAGACCCCGCTGGGCTGGACGACAACAGGACTTCACAAGTATGTGAGCTGTCTCGTTTCCGTTTTTGCTTAAGCCGGTTAGACTTCTACTTCTGCCACCAGTGAGCAGGAGTCACAACTAAGAAATGAATCCATTCTAAAGTGTAGCCAGCAGTATGTCCCCAACATCACAGGAGCATCTTAGCGTAAATACCTTGACCCAAAGGAAAACATCTCCCGTGACTGAGTCTCAGCAATCACCCACAGGCCTGCGGGGCACCCCGCACCCAGGCCCTGTGGGGGCAGCTGCCCACACGTCTCCACACACGGCCAGCTCTGGGGCTGGCAGGGGCGCTGCCCACTTGCTCTACCTGTCTGGTGAGGCTGCCCCCGAGGTTCATGGTGCCAGAGCCCGACTTGTTGGTTTGCAGCCACAGCATCACCGTGGAGGTCAGCTTGTAATGGGCGGTGCGACCACTGGACTTCTCCTGCAGGAGAAGACAGAGATCGGAACCTCGCGTGTGACCCTGAGCTGGGCCCCAGCGGGTCCCTGAATTCAGGTCATTCGAGCGTTCCCTTCCTAAGACCTCACCATGACATGACCTTGTAAAAATCCCACGCGGTTTTTAAATTTAGGGCTGAATCTGCAATCATGTGTACCCCAGCCCTCCAGGGATCTTTATTATCAGTGACGACTGCACTCCCGACTTATCTGTCCACGTGGCTGTGGACACTCGCAGGAAAAGCAGGGTTTTACACATCACAACATCCCCTCATCAAGCAGCCCCAGGGCCAGCGACCAGGGGGGCCTTACCTGCACTTCCACCACATGGATGGAGTCCCAACAGCCTTTGATCTTCTTTGATCCATCTCCAGCCTTCTTTATGAGGATCACTCCAGCAAAACCATGATCCAGATCCCAGAGGTAGACAGATGAGACACCACCTTCAAAATACCTGCAGGAAACAGGCCCACATCCTGTTAGATGTCAAGCCTGTCAAACTACAGATCGCCGACCCAGGTCCCAGGGGTGGGTGTGTGGCCCAGAGTCTGGACGTTTGTCTGGGTTTACAGGCCGTCCCTATGGGGACGCCACGGGTGGTTCATGCCTGTGTCCTGCGTATCCGCTGGGCAGGGGAGAGGATGGGGCACTCTCTGGGGCCGGGGGGTGGGTCACAGAAGGAACACAGAGCGAGAAGTCCTGAGATGAACCTGCGTCTGAGCTGCCCCCGACTCTAGCTCTGCGGCCTACGCCAGCAGCTGACTCAATTTCTCGAGGCCTCACGCAACCTTTAGAGGAAGGATCCGGTAATGTGTGTGACGTGTAACAGACACTCAATGGGGCTCATTACTACTGAGTCATCATTATTGCCTGATAGTCCTATCTTTTGAGACGGCTCTTCACAGGCGGAGAGAGAAGAAAACGAGCAGAGTGACGCTGGTCCAGGCCCTCCCACTGGGTGGACAGGGCTCTCCTCCCCAGGGCGTCTGCGGGTGTTTCAGGGCAACGGGCGGCAACACCGAGGCTGGACCTCAGCCTCCTCTGCAGGTCTGCGGCGATACTGAAGAGCTCCCGACGCAGCGCAAATGCAAGAGGCCGAGGACAGGCCAGCGGAGCAGAGAGAATCAGGACAGGACCCCAAGTCCGAGGGCAGAAGGCAGCGGCTGTGCGTGCAGGCCTGAGGGACTCAGTAGGCAAAGGCGTGCAGCGCCTCCCGACGAAGACCCTGGGAGGAAGGAGCTCGCCTCTGGCGGCTGACACATCCTTTCCCAGGAAGTCTGTGGCCTCTCTGCGGCAGGCACACTCTGGGTCCCTCCAGCGGGGCCTGGCCCGTGCACGGCCTCAGACGCGAGCAGCGGGCAGGCACGGAAACGCGCGGGCGGGGTGCCAGGCGGCGCGGGTCCCTGCTCGCCCGTCGCCAGCTGCGCCTGCGCCCGCCCGCCCGATGGCGGCTCATCCAGAACCAACAGCTGCGCGAACTTGGCCTCGGTCTCCTTATGACACGGGGACACCACCTACTCCAGGACTGTTCAGTGATAAAAACAACACGAGAGGACCCCCTGGTGGTCCCGTGGGTGAGAACCCCTCTGCCAACACAGTGGACACAGGTTTGGTCGCGGGTCCAGAAGATTCCACGAGCCCTGGAGCCCGTGGGCCGGAGGAGCCACTGCAGTGAGAAGCATACCTCGATGATGCTATTACATGACAAAAAATATAAGTGGTAAATGGTACTCTTTGGAGCTGCAGGCCCGGGGCGGCCGGGTCCTCCTGCTCTGGCCCAGCGCGGCCCCTGGGCTGGGCGCCCGAGGCTCCACACTCGGTCTGCTCCCTGGAGCCCGCTCTGCCAGGACCCCTCAGGCAGGCTGCCCCCACCACTCATCACCGCTCTACCCATGCACATGAACGGTCAGGTCAGACTCACGGCTTCGTGTCCCCTGGCAAGCCGGCGCGAGGAGTGGGCTGACGGCAGGAGGTGCCGGCTCCCAGGCCGAATGTCGGTCAGAAGACTGAGGCCAGGGAGGACTCCGGTTCCAGGCCAGGGCGGCAGTGCAGGGAAAGCGTGGGAGAAGAAAGAGACCCGCCTGTGGGGGCCCAGTGACCTCCAGGAAACCGGCCGGCGCCAGGCACTCAGGGACCGCGCTCAGGAAGGCTCTCTCCCTTGTTCTAGATCTCTCTCCAAACACCCAGCGGGTAAGGCTTCTGGCCTAGAGCCCGAGACGCGCCCCCTGTCCACGGGGCCACCTGGATCTGGCCCGGCCCACAGCAGGCTGGATGCATGCGGGGCCCCCTGGGTCGCCCCGGGCCCTCACGCAGGCGAGAGGAAGGCATGTCTTTCGGGGCCCCCGCCCGCTCTCCGGGGTTTTGGTGCCCCCCCACCCCCCATCCACCAGGGAGCAGAGCAGCACCCCCGGGCAGGAGCGGGCAGCCCACAGCAGACCTGCCGACGCCCGTCCTGGCGGTGAAGGTGGCTGGCTCCCAACGCATGGTCTTCCCTGCTCGTCTGCGTGTCGGGAGAGCAGCCCCACGTCAAAAGGGAAAACACACCACCTTCTAAAACGCTTTTCTCGCGCAGGCAGAAAGGGTAGGCCGCCAACTCCCTCTCTCCACTGGCCACCCTGGGGCGGAGGCATGGAGCCCAGCAGGCATGTGCGTCCTTCCGCCCCCCACGGGCACAGCCTCACCTGCCCCGCAGATCAGACAGTCGTTCTGGTCTCTGTGCTGGGGCTGGGGGCAGGGCAGGCCAAGGGCCTGGCGGATTGACAGCCCTTGCCCCCTTCACCCAGCACCAGGCAGTCTGTGGTTGAGCCCTCCAGGCCCCTCCCTTGATTCCTGTTTTCCTCCAGAGGAATTACACAGCAGCGGTTGATACGGACGGCGGAACTGGCCCGCTCCCACTCCCGGCTCCCACTGGGGCAGCGTCTCCCTGGTGTGTCCACTGCCCCGTGGGCCACCCTGGCCAGGGCCCTTTAGGTTCAAAACACGGGGCACACAGGAGGTCAAAGTGCAAGCTCGAGTCTGGTCTCATGGGTGGTTACTAGTCTTTTCCTCCAAATTAAAAAAAGAAAAAAATCGTTACAACGTTGTTCTATGAAAGAGAAATTTAACATTTCGCCCCCAAAACCATAAATCAACATTCCCCATAAACCTCATTTTTCCAAACTCCCTCCGATCTGTGTCCAGACGCTTGCTTTTTGTGTAACTGGAAGCACAGCAAGGGGACTGGGCTGGGCTTGGCTCCTCCCCACTTGGCGGGAATCCCGGCCCCCTCGTGGGGCCACATGACGCCCAGAACTGGTTTTAACAGCGGGGACGGTATTCTGGGGGGTGGTGTCCGAACGTGCGGTCCAGCGGGCTTCTAATAAAGCGATGACGGCAGCTGCGCCCCAGGGGCCGCGCTGCCTGGTGCGGCTTGAGCGAGACTCGCATTCCGCTCCCCCCAGGGGGACCTCCGGGGACTTGCGTGGCTGCAGGTCTCGACCTGCTGCTCCAGGAAAAAAGGAGCAGGGATGAGCGAGCAGGCAGGGCTGGCTCAGCACAGCCCGGAACGCTGCCGCTGGGGCGAGGCGCCCGCGGGGCACAGACGGCCCGCGTCCCGCAGTTTACGGCCCGGCTCTGTGCGCCAAGCACTAATTAAAGAAGGGACCTCAACAGGTTTTTGGAAACTTATTCCTACCTACCTTACTTTGATCATAATGACATGAAACAGGGGGAAAAAAATAATTTTTATGTGGTTCACATTTATGAGTTTTTACATAAAGGCTTTTGTGGGTATTTTAAGAATGTGCTAAAATGTTGTCTGAAACCACATAAAGCCATCTGAGCAGTCGCCCGCCAGAACTAACAGCACACACATGGAAGCACTTTAACTGGCCTTTGTATATTTAATGAGTCAAATAGTATTAATATTGTTTAGATGCTAGCATGCCGTTTCAATAAGGCGGCTCCGCCATCGCCGGGGGCGTGACTGGGCTTTGCCCGGCGGCCTGTGCTCTGACCTGGCTCCATCAGGGACCCCGTCGCCCGGGACGGCAGACAGGCCCGGGATCACGGCCACAGCCCCACTGAGCTGGGCTCAATGGGGACAGTCCGCAGGTCTCCAGTCAAGCGAGCCGCCTGGGGAGCATCGTTAAAACACAGACGCCCCAAACTGAACCCCCTGGGCTTCTCTCAGGCTTTCAGGGAGTGAGGGCTGAAACCCACACACGTGGAAGGATCAGTTGGTGGGTGGGGACACAGTGAAGAAGCCGCCATGGAAAGATGAGCCAGGAAACCACGAGCCCTTCAGATCCCAGGATCATCAGGAGCAGGGCGATGGGAGAGCAGCCCAGACCAGCTCAGGATCTAGAGGAAGACGCGGCTTTGCAGTCCACTGAGAGGCGGTTCCATCCACCATGTGCTCCCGGTCTCAGTGGCTTTCAAGACCGCCCCGGCAAAGAGGAACGTTTCTTAAAGCAAACGGAGCCAACTGGAGTTCAGACAGCAGGGACTCTGGTCAGGCGGCACCTGGACTGGCTCTGTAAGTCCCACCGTCTAAAAAACATCGTGCTGACTACAACCAGGTTTCATAAACTTCCAAAAGGCCGAGTCCCCAGGGGTCAGCTGGAGGAGCCAGGAGTTGCAGGCAAGCCCTCGGGCGGTGGGCCGCTGACCTCACAGCCAACCTTGGCGGAGCGCCTGGGTGGGCGGCCTTTTCACAGTGAGACCCTCCACCTGGGTCAGTGAAGCGCCAGGGACGTCCGTGATTCTGTTCTCCCCAGAGAGCCTTTCCTCTGTCCTGAAATGCCCTCCTCCACTGGGCCAGAGTCAGGGTTGCACATACAGATTCTATGACCCTAAGTCTCCAACCTCAGGACTTCTGGGGAGGAGAAGAGAAAAAGGGAAAAATGTAATGCGATGCTTCACTCTCAAAATGATCTACTTCACGAAAGAAAGGAATAAGAAACAACTGCCTATTCCGGCTCCCATAGCTTTACGGGGTGTTTGAGGCTGAGGTGTGCGTGGAAATGGGGATGGAAACTCAGCTCAGGAGTCTGGGCTGTGACCGGCCTTGGCCAACATGGGGCCGCACGTCTAACAGGAAAGGCGGGACTAGACGGGGCTCGAGCCTGGCCTCCCTCCTGCCCGTCAGATCGCCTCCTGGGAGCTGGGCTGGACTCAGCTCTAATGCAGAGGCCCCAGCAGGTGACGATCACACGCCACAACCCCCACGCAAGAGCCACGGCCGGCACAGCTCTGCGGGCACAGGCCCTGCGGCTTCCCTCTGACGTGCGGGCCTTCAGCCAGGAGCGGGCAAGCCGCCTCCCAGGGCTGGGCAGGAGGCGGGCGTGGCTGTGGGTCTCTGGCAGGGCAATGAGCCCCTGGAGGTGGAGGGTGGCCGGTCACCCCCAGACCCAGACCGGTCAGGGGAGGGGGCGGTACAAGGCCCCGCCCCCAGGTGCTGGGCTGTGCGCTTCTGCCGCAGGCATCCTTGAATAAAGCCAGGAGGAAGGCAAGGGGGTGTGTGGGGTCCGTCCGGCGCTCTCACTCGTAAGATGGAAACGCTGACCCTGACGAAGCTCCAGGATCTGGAGGCTGCGGGAGGGCTGGTGTGAGGGCGGCTCCAAGAGCCGCGGTGCAGCCTCCTAACCCCTTCGCCGTGTGTACCTCCGGGGACGCCGGTTCCGCCATGGAAGCGTGTCCAGAGCCTGCCCGCAGCCTGGGGACAGGTATGCTGCAAAAATGCCCGCAGCACACACAGGTGCAGCCGCTGCCAGGGCCGACGGGCTCAGGCACGCGCTGCACATCTGGATGGCGGCTGAGGCGCTTTACAGCCTCTTTACAAGGCTTTTGTGTTTGTCCTTGAAGAGGAACAGCGACCCTGGGATCCGACCGCGACCCTGCGAGCACCTTCGGCGTCTCTGAGCTGTCCGTGAAGATGCCACCCTCCCCAGGGGGACGTGGACAGTCAAGGTCTTCCAGAGCTTTGGAGCCACTGCCAGCTGTCACGGGGTTTCCGTACGTTACCTTAGAGTTAAGATCACAGACACCCAGGAGAGAAAGGAACGCGCCCGAGTCAGGCGGTGGAGGGGGAGCTGGCGGCCCCAAAGGTGCGCCCTGTTCCGCTGGCCCAGGCTCAGCCTGCAAGGCTGGACTTAGGTAAGCTCACTCCCCCACGCAGCTGGCGCAAGGTGGAGGAGCAAAGTCAGGGCAGGGAGGAAGGGGTCTCCCTGTGGGCGCTGAGCGCCCCACACACGGAGCTCTGGAAAGGGGAGCCTTCCACTTGCAGGGGTGGCAGGGGCTGCTGGCTGAGCCTCTGTGAGACCACTGCCCTGGACGCCTGCATGGAACTGCTTCCCAGGGGGCTCGGGAGGCCCACCGCCAGGGGGAGCAGATCCTTGCTTCACCCCGACACGTGCAGCCACAGAGTCCGACACATGACCTGGCGCCACGTGGGGACGGAGGCCCGGGAGCCCCGGAGAAGCCAGTCCCCGACGCTGACTGGGGACCTGTCCATAAATGGAGTTGTTCTCCGCATGCTCCTGTTTTCCATTTAACTTTCTTCCAGCAGATGACAATCAGTGAGTGCCAAGGCACGCAGGCCCTGGGCACGGCCTCGGGACCCGGTGGAGGGGACCAGGTGGCTGGGCCGTCACTGGGCTCCGGGCTGGGAGCAGTGGGCGGCCGTCTGGACCCTGGCTGCAGGGGCTCCAGTCACCGCCGCTGATGCCCCCACCTCAGAAACTTAACCCACAAAAGCGGGAAGCAACTCAACTCCCCCCGGGGCGGACTGGCTTCTCCCCACTTGCCTCCCAGGCGATCAGATCAGGGCAGCTGAGGCGACCTTGGCCTTCTCCCTTAGCCCAAGTCCGCAGGCAGGGCGGGTTCTCAGAGGCCCTCCGATGGATGTGTGGCTGAAGATACAAAGAACGTACGTGGAAACTCAAACACTAATTATGCTGCTGATGAGCTCAGAGCAGACGCAACATCCCCGCCTCTAGCCCTGAGTCCCCGGAGCACAGGATTTGTAGCAAGGGGGGCCGTGGCAGGGCCTCTGGGCAGGGCCCCCACGCACACAGAGGCCCTCCACCTCTGGGCAGGGACCCCCCAGACAAATGAAAGGGGCAGACGGCGCGGGGGAGGGCCAAAGCAGGCGGTCCAGGCCTCACCCGCCCTGGGGCTGTCCTCAACAGCTCCGTCGCCCCAGCTTATGCCGCGCACTGCTCCCACCTGGGTTGCGATTCTGGAGATGGCCGACTCTGGGGTGGGACACACAGGGTAACCTCAGGCCACAGGTGCCGTTCAGTCGGACTAGGAGACTGGGCAGGACCAGGAAGCAGGCCAGGAGGAGCCCGGGTCAGGGTCTCCCTCCCCAGCCTGCAAAGCCTCTGGGGGACGGCGGAGGTCGTACAATGAGCGCTGTCCCATGTACTTCAGGACCCCCAGCCCCTTCCCCAGGCGCGGAGGACGACATCCTGGCCACACCGGACAAGGGCCTCTGCGCCTCTCTCCACCCTCCTGTCCTGGCGGCCTGTGTTCTCCCGCCACGCCAGCAAGCCCCTCGGCTCAGAGAAGCCCACCCACCTCTCCTGGATGGGTTACACAGCCTGGCCTGGCTGCCCACAACCACCTGAGCTTCCGTGATTCGCCAGGAGGACTCACTGGACTCAGAAGAGCCGTGCTCACGGCCCGAGTCACTCCAGAGGAAGGGGACAGCCGAGGCCGTGGAGAGAACCGGATGCGGGCTCCAGGAACGCCTCCGGCGCCCAGCACCGAGTCACACGGGGACCTCATCTCCCAGTGATGGGCCGGGGAGCCCCCCGGGGTCTCGAGGCCCAGGGTTCTGCCTGGTGAAACCCCTGCCTCGTCCACAGGCTCTGGGAGGGAGGCTGCAGCTCGGCTTAAACCACAGTGTCTACGTCGCAGTCTCCGCGCAGGAAGCCCCCCAACTCTGAGTTCCCAGAGGCCAGGCCGGGGCCTCCGGCCTGCGATGTCGGGACGTCCTCCCCCTGCGACAGGGACGCCGTCCGGGGCCCCCACGACCCCTCCCCGGCCCTGCGGCAGGAGCTCTCCCCGCCGCCGTGCCCTTGTTTTGTTTTTTGTCAGCGCTTACCAAATCAAGCGAGTCCTTTGTGCCTCGGTTCACTTCTTCCCCTGGGGACCCCTCGCCCCTGCTGCGCACCAAGGGCTCGCCAGGCCCACCCCCGTGGCACCCGCACCTCCGAGAGCACCGCGGGGTCCCGGGAAACCCTGGAGGCTCGGTCTCAAGTTCTGCCTCCTGTCACCGCACACGGCGACCATGCAGCCCGCGGCTGAAGCAGGCCTCGTGGGCTCGCTGTGGGCCGGGGCCGGGCCCCAGCAGAGCCTGCAGCCTCCTGAGCGTGGCCCGCTGTCCGCCACATCTGCACCCACACCACCCCACAGCCACAACCGCAAATACACCCGCCCTAAGACCTCCACGCACGGGACTGCCGCCCAACGAGGACGATTCTGTTACCCTGGAAGGGCAAGTGGACAAAGGGGATCCTCGGGAGGGGAATAGCGCCCCACACCAGGACGGGCAAGGCTGACTGAGAGACAAGGAAACGGAGACTCAGCAAGGGGACCACTGGCCCACCGTCAGCCAGCAAGGACGCAGCAGAGAACCGTGGCCCGGCCTCCTCCACGGCATAGCTCCTCCCCACTCTGTAGCCTGACCCGGACGCAGTCCTGGGGTCAGAGCCAGCTCCTGGGAGGCCTCTGGGCCCCACCCACGCCCCGTTACCTGCTTCCCAGACATCTGCTGGGCTTCCCAGGTGGCACCAGTGCTAAAGAACCCACCTGCCAATGGAGCAGGCACAAGAGACGCAGGTGTGGTCCCCGGGTTGGGAGGATGCCCTGGAGGAGGGCACGGCAACCCGCGCCAGTGTTCCTGCCTGGAGAACCCCATGGACAGAGGAGCCTGGCGGGCTACCGCCTGTGGGGCCGCAGAGCCGGACGCTACTGAGTGAGCACACGGACGCACACTTCTGCTACTTCCATCTCAGCAGCCAGCCTCCTGCTGCCACCTACGAGTCCCAACGGGACCCACACACCCAAACCCTCCGGGCCCAACGCTCACACATCCCTTGGGGCCCAGGGTGCGAGGTCTGAGTTTTGAACACAACAGACCTGAGCAACACGCTATTTCACCACAGGCCCCTGGAGCGGGGTGTTCCCCTGCTGGCTGGTGCTGCTCAAGCACCATCTGACGGCGGCACGGGGGACGGAAGGGAGGCAGGAAGGAGCAGAAACGGCCACAACTGTCGCGCAGGCCCCAGGGCAGGGAGAGGAGCAGAGGACGGGGTGGGGGGGCCGGGGGGAGAGGGGCTGGCACCCCCGCCGCTGCTGGCAGAGGCTCGCGGGCCCCGCGCTGCCACCAGGGCGCCAGCCTTGTTTCACTCTGAAAACTTCTTCCAGACAAGAGGAGCTGATTAGAAAACCTAATTAAAGCGTTTGAAGATTATCTCAGACCCGAAGCAAGGGAGAACACAAAGTGCCTTCCCGCCCCCGACTCTGGCCTTCATTAAGCTTTGATTTCAATCAATTGCACACCCACTAAAATTAACTTATAAGGCCAATAAATTGCAACCGCATGTTTGAAGGTATTATCTGCTGCGAGCCAAGAGCCAAGGATCGCAGAGCGTGGGGCCAGCTGCCTGGCACAGATGGGAGCAATCATGTCTGAGAGAAAGCAGTGCCAGGCCCCTGGGTTAGAACATCTGGGCTCGGAAGAACCCGGGCTGACCGAGGGCCCAGTCAGAGGCAGAGCGGGGCAGGCTTCCCCTCTTCTCTGCGAACCTGGGAATGCAAAGCGCTGACCACAGGGTGCGCGGCGGCCTGCTGGCGGCTCACACCGCAATGAGATGCTTCTCTGGCATCTCCCCAGGGAGACGGCTCGCTGGGGCTGCGTGATGAGGTCTGGGGACCGATGAGCCGCCCCAGGCCTGGGCCTGAGAAAGAGGAGACGGCTCTGCCAGGGAAGGAGCGTCCCGTGGGCCGGCTGCCTGAGAGGCGGCCCTCCCCGCTCCCTCTCCCTGCGTCCCAGCACCTCGGGCCGCAGCAGAGGAGACTGGGAGTCGCTGGGATGCTGGCGGCCAGGGTGGGAGGGCCTGGGAAGAGGGGTGATGACACTCCAGACGACTGGCGAGCAGACCATGACCTCCCCCAGTGCCAGCACTCCAGCAAAACCCGCCTGTCATCTCCTGAGGATTTTCAGCAAATGGACTGTTCCGATCTAAAATCAGACCTGTGCAATCAGCAGCTGCTTAACAGTTATTCTCCTGGGAAAGTTTCCCACCAGGATGCCTCTCTGTCACTGGCAATGGCGGAGCAGGAACGCTGTAATCCTGAGAGGGATGGGAGGGCAGGGAGGCGGGAGGAGTGAGGAACAGGCTCATGGGAACCAGGCAGGACCCCTGGCTCCACTCTCTGGGGCCCCAGGCACCTCGTGCCCGCTGTGGGAAGGCAGGCATGCTCCCGACTGCTGGCACTTCTGAGCCACGCTGCAGAAACCTGTGCATAGGCGGCAGGGGGCCCCCGGAGGGCCTGCTGGTCAGTCCCGTCCCAGCCTGGCCTCTCACTCAGACCACATCACTGCGACATGCCGGTGACTCAGCCTAATCCCTACAGAGTCAGAACCTCGACGGCCAGGCGATCCAAGCCTGGAGGGCTTCCTCCGGGATGATGGTGACAAAGCCTCCATCCCCCACGGCACAGAGACGCCTCTGGGGCTGGTGAGCCCCCCTCTTCAGGCAGGGAGGCCTGGTGTGGCCCAGGACGCCTGGCTGGGTCGCGGCTCAGCTCCACCTTCACGCTCACCGCAGTCTCCTTCCCTGCGTCTTGTTAGGAGAACGCCAGGAGGGAGAAGAAGGCTGGGGGACCAGGGCCGGGAACCAGGAGCTGTCTTCACTCCCAGGCCCACAGGCTCAGGCTGAAGACAGAAGCCAGAGGAGGGCCCCGGAGCGCGGAACGGCAGGAAAGGGTACCTTTGGCCCGTCTTCATTTTTCTTTGGTTGACTCCCCAGCCCTTCAGACGACCGGCCTCCGTGAGCGGAGTTCAGCGCTCCTCCCTGGTGTAGACGAGGGCCCCTCCCGCTGGGAGCCACAGGACAAGGAGCCCCTGGAGGCGCCTCAGAGCACAAGGGGTTTGGAGCCCGAGGGCAGCGTCCAGCCCCTCGTGGGGGGATGAGTGGGCGAGAGGCCAGAGCACAGGACAGACTCGGTCCTAGTTTTGGAACCCACCAGGACCCCAGGATTCAGGAACAGCAGGCCTGGGCGAGAACAGGGGAGGGCCTGCCTGTCACAGTCCTCAATCCCCAGGGGCACGCCGAGCGCCCCCAGAGCGGGCTGCCTGGGAGCGCCCTCCACCCCCCGGGAGCCCCAGGCACCCAGCCTCTCCTGGCGGAGGCCCTGCAATCACTCTCTTCCCTCTGGGTCTGCCCAAGGCTCCGGGCACCTGTCCGCAAGCCCAGGACGCGCCATCTCCTCAGCCCCTCAGGCAGCGGCTCAGCAACAGAGCCAGCGGACGCGAGGCAGTGTCGGGGGAGCCTCCCCTCCGAGTGACCCTCTGAGCCGTTTGCTGATGTGTAAGGAAGGTGGGTATTGGAGAAGACTCTTGAGAGTCCCTCGGATGGCAAGGAGATCCAAACAGGCCATCCTAAAGGAATTTAGTCCTGAATATTCATTGGAAGCACTGATGCTGAAGCTGACGCTCCAATACTCTGATGAAGCTCTAATCCTCTGACCATTACTCTGATGAAGTATCCAATACTCTGATGCGAAGAGCTGACTCCTTGGAAAAGACCCTGCTGCTGGGAAAGACTGAAGGCGGGAGGAGAAGGGAACAACAGAGGATGAGATGGTTGGATGGCATCACCAACTCAATGCACATGGGTTTCAGTAAACTCTGGGAGTTGGTGATAGACAGGGAGGCCTGGCGTGCTGCAGTCCACGGGGTCGCAAAGAGACACGACTGAGCGACTGAACTGAAGTGAAGGAAGGTAGGTGGAAGGCTCCATGGAGGAGCGCTGCGGCTTCCTTCAGAGAGAGAGAGAGTGTGTGTGTGTGTGTTGTGTGCGCGCGCACACACGCATGCACACTTAGTTGTGTCCAACTCTTTGCAGCCCATGGACTACAGCCCACCAGGCCCCTCTGTCCGTGGGATTCTCAGGTAAGAATGCTGGAGTGGTTGCCACTTCCCCCTGCAGGGGGTCTTCCTGGCCCAGAGACTGAAGACTGAGACCTCGCATCTCCTGCAATGGCAGGCAGATTCTCCGTCAGGAGCGGCGTGGTGACAGCACGTGGTGACAGCGGGAGAGGCCGAGACGAGGGAGGGGCAGGCACCAAGGGCAGGGTGAACAGTGAGGCCCACGGCCCCGCGGCCCGTGGAACCACCGGGCCCCAGGAGACCTGCAGTGACCGCCGGCCTGCACAGCCCACAACGGGGAGAGGCCTCTGAG
>JADEYB020000016.1:2793918-2806582 GCA_015832495.2 Alces alces
TCTACAGACCGTCCCAGAACCTCAGAGGCAGCTCTGGGCCCGGACTCCAGCTCTACAGACCGTCCCAGAACCTCAGAGGCAGCTCTGGGCCCGGATTCCAGCTCTACAGACCGTCTCAGAACCTCAGGGGCAGCTCTGGGCCCGGACTCCAGCTCTACAGACCTTCCCAGAACCTCAGGGGCCGCTCTGGGCCCGGCCACCACCTACAGACCGTCCCAGAACCTCAGGGGCCGCTCTGGGCCCGGATCCCGGCACTACAGACCGTCCGAGAACCTCAGGGCCGGCTTGTCCTGTGAGATCCCCCCTGGGTGCAGGAAGCTGCCCTGTCACCCCTCCCCACTCCCCCGCAGGTCAGCTCACCTTCAGAGGGAAGCGCAGGCCCACGCGCAATACGGGTCATCAAGGTGGAAAGCCCCTTCAAGGGGGACTCTGCCCAGGCAGGGGAACCTTCTCAGGAGGCGGTGCGGAGAGTTAGACCTGGGGGACAAACCCAGCTCCTGCCGATTCCCAGCAGGCTAACTGCCTGGAGGCCTCCCCTTACAGGGGGCTGATGGCCTGGTAGACACCTCCCACGTACCCTACAGAGCCACTGCTCCGATGGGGAGGACTTGTGAAGGGGGATGGGGAATGCTCTAACGCATGAGGCCCGCTGAGGCCTCGCAGAAGGCACAGGTCGGACAGACCACACGCCATTATACACGTGAACCAGCGAGACATCAGGGAGGAGGGAGCAGTCAGAGGGGACACGAGCCTCTTTCCAGGCCTGGCCCCTCCGTGCACTCCAAGGGGAACAAATGCACCTGGATCCCCGTATCCAGGCAATCACCACCTAAGTGTTTATGCCTGTAAGAAATAAGAACCGGCCTTGTTCTGATCCTCAGAGGACCCGAAAGCCACCCTGCCTGGCTGCCCCTTCCCGCCCGGGGCCCAGATCTCCCGGACGCGTTCCGACCCCACCGCGCAAACCCCGGGTCGCTCTGTCCCACCACGCTTCGCGACACCGACCCGCTCACACTCTACTGTCTGCCTGTCCACAGGGGACGCTCCACGTGGCAAGGACGTGGTCACCTGTGCTCAAGGCCGGAGCCCCAGGGCTTGGCGAGCATCTGGCTTGTGTCAAACACTCCACTGCTGGCCAAGTAAGGGAGCCAAGTTTTGCACTCTGGAGTTGGGTAAGGGTGGTTTTAAACTGGAATAGAACATGTGAAATATGCCACTGGCTGGGTGAAGCCGGATAAAAGACTTCCCCTCTCTGAACCTGTCATCTCAGCTGAGACATGGGACAGCCCTCGCCCACAGGCCGGAGTGGAGACAGACTCAGTAAGACCGAGGGAGGCAGAGAACGCCAGGCTCGCCAGGCGCCGGCTGCTAACTGCTGCTATCAGCGCTGCTGTTTCGCCATCAACACGACCACTGACCCACGAAACTGACTCCACCTGGGGTTCCCGTTCAGCAGCTGGACAGGCTTCTTGCCACGTGGCTGGGTAAAAACAACTATAAATAAACCAGAGATGCCAGCAACGAGACCACCTCTCGGCATCGCTGGGGAAGGAGATGTTCGACTACAGGGCAACGTTCTAGATGTGATGACTCCTCAATCACTGAAATTTACTCTAGTGCTGAGACTCAATAACATGTGGAAACATCAGAAAAACATAGACTCAAATTCTAGCTCTTCGCCTCTAAGTCCTGTGTGTGTGTGAGGGGGTTCATTTAGCCTCTGGGAACCCCAGTCTCATCAGTAAAAATGGGATTATCAACGGCCCCAGAGGTTCTTGAAAGGATTAAAGACTGCACGTAGAATACTGGCACACGGCAGAGTGAAGATACGCTGGACTGCGCAGCGACGTGTCTGGGGCCGTCGGCTCCCGGCTTCCTCAGAGCTGTGCTTTGGATCCTGGGTTGGGGGTCTTTTTGTCGATGCGTGTGTCAGATGGACGCATGTAATTCTGCATTCTGTAGTATGTATATCAGATCTGCTAAAAACTGGACCGCCATGCCAGCTGCCTGCAAGATGGGGCCTGAGGTCCTTCTGCAAAGGGTGACATCACGGCGTCTGGACAACACTGCAGCAGTCGGACGCTCTGCTGCTCTCACGTCTTTTTCCCGCCTACACCCCAGGTCAGGTCAGGGTGGGCACACTCCAGACTGAAGGCCAAATGCTGCCTGCCTCAAGGCTCAAGAGGTGGCTTTACATTCTTAAAGGGTGTGGGATGTGTGCTTAGCCGCTTAGCCGCTCTGACTTTTGCGACCCCATGGAGCCTGCCAGGTTCCTCTGTCCATGGATTTTCCAGGCAAGAATACTGGAGTGGGTTGCCATTTCCTTCTCCAGGGGCTCTTCCCAACCCAGGAATTGAACCCTGGTCTCCTGCATTGCAGGCAGATTCCTTACCAACTGAGCTACAAGGTAAGGATAATTATACATAAAAAAGAAAGAATAAAGAAAAAGTGAGAGGACTGATGTGGCCTGCAAAGCCTATAGTGTTTACTATCTGGTCCGTTACAGACATATATATGCCAAGTCCTCCCCTGAATCACTGGGTGTACTGAGGCAGCACTGTGTATATTATAGGTTTGCTATATTTTCAATATGGAGCTTAATTAAAAATGAGATTCTATTAAGAAAAAAATGCTTTGGAGATAATCTTCTCTGGAGCCTTTCCGTGCGAGGTGGATGAAGTGAGTGGCCACCCTTTCTGGGGGTGTGGCAGGAGGCAGAACTCTAAGCAGACGCAGCAAAAACATATTCCCAAGTGCACGGGGTCGCAAGAGTCAAGACACGATTTAGTGACTAAACTGCAACAACAAAGGTGCAGGCTGGGGCCCCCAACGACTCCGGAGGCAGCAATACTGGCTTGGAGGGAGCTGTATATACTGAGGAACCCCAACTTCCCCCACAGCCTTCCCCCCAATACCCCCGACCTTGGAGACTGGTCTGGGAGCAGGGCTGGGCCCCAGGCGAGAACCGTCAGGGCGGGTGGTGCCATGAAACCCAAAGGGGCCTCTGCGGACAGCAGACCCAGGCTTGACTCCTCGCTCTGCCTCTGGCCTCCGACACAATTCAGTGAATCGTTCTGAGCTGATTTCTTCGTCGGCAAACAAGGGGACTACAATAGCACCCACGCTGGGGAAGATCTGAGACGACCGGCACGGGGCATCAGGCCTGGAGTCTCGCACACAGGAGGTGCTGCCCTCGGACACGCCAGCCGCCTCTCACGATGGACCCGAGGACCACACTCCCGCCCAGCGTCCTGCGGGCGCTCCGAGCTGTCCCTGGTCAGGCCAGCCAGGGGGCCGGTCGTGTCTCCTCTCCGATCTAGGTATCAGGGGAGCCCCTTAACTCACAGGTCTCGGTACTGGTCAAAGGCGTTGTTGGCTTCCACCTCCAGCTTCCTCAGCCGAGCAGAAGGCATGGCCCCGTCTTCCAGGGGAGGGTCATACTTGTTACTCCATGGTGACCTGCAGGGCAGAGGGAAAAGGTCACACGACTCGTTCCAGGCAGACGGGGCCGTCGAGCCCGTCAGCCCCAGCTTCTGAGATTTCAGAGGAGCAGCCGCACCCGCAGGCCCTGGCCACAGACGTGGCCTCTACTTTCTAGAGGCTTGGAGAGCAAGGGCTCAGGGTGTCGGACCTGGGTGTGACAGCCAGGCCCCAGCTCTCACTGGCTGTGTGTTTCTAACATGTGTCTTGACTTCTCTGAACCTCCTTTTCCTCGTGTGTAAACAGAGGCTTCTCTTTACCCACAGGGCTGCTTCGAGGAGCAAAGGAGGAAAGTACATCAAGCGCCCAGAGAGTGGCATCTTTTAAAAATCTTCCTTTGTTCTCATTAATTCTCTCTCTTCTATTAATGAAGAGAGACCCCTCAGTCCTTCCTGACTTGCCAGCCATTCTGGACAAAATGTGACTCTCCTCACAGATCATCTCAGCCAATTAAGGATTAAAATGAGAGCTGTCGGTTAGGGCAGCAAGAGACCACAGATCGCACGTGAGGACATCCCAGGGACGGAGTCCTCCCCGTGGCAGAGGACGGCCCTCCAGCCTTCTCGGGCTGTGTGCACACAGAACACTGCGGAGTAATGAGAACCAGCCTCACTTTTTCCAGCCCAAAGACTCGCTGTGTTTTTAAAAATGTGTTTTGCCACATCAGGAAAGCATTTAACCACAGAGGGTGCTGGGAAGGTGGTTGTAAGGGAAATGCACTCGTTAATTCCCGCAGGTGGACGCCACAGGGCTGGGGGTGGAATCACAAAGGAGAGAGGGGAAAAGAGAGGCGGGCAGGGTGACGCGGAATCCAGACAAAGTCCTTCACACCCTGGGCTGTAAAGAGCAAGAAGTCGGTGGTCAGAAACCTTACTGCCTTTCCCGTCTCCCCGCCCGATCACACCACTTCAGGTCGCGAAGGACTCAGAACTGACTGATTTGGGATTGATGGTAAGGGACAAAAGGCATCCCTGTCTCCTTAACGAATCCTGTGTACAAACATCTTTCTTCCTGGTACGTGACGCCCGGCACCTACTTCAGCAGATCCATCACGTCAGCCGGGCAACTTTCACGTCGCCCTCGGGCAGAAGCCCCCTTTTGAGGCTCACAGGCGAGTGAGGGCAGAGTCACTGTGCCAGGGGGCCCCGAGGGTCTCCCTGCAGTAGCTGCCCTCAGAGCAGGAGGTGCCTGGGCAGCCTTCTTTCCACACCAGCCCCCACCTCACTCATGCGTGTCGGGAGACCCTGCATCAAGGGCATGAGCCGTCCCCGCTGCCCCGTGACCAGCAGGCAGCCCGCGGGTCACACTGGCTGTGCCCAGGCCACAGGCAAGGGTGCCGAGGCCCGCCAGGGCCGCGCTCCCCTCTCCCGCCCCGGGCAGGGCTGGTCTCACCGCGCTCACCCCTCAGAACAGCGCCGCCTGGCACAACTTCCCCAACAACGGCAGTGTTCTGCGTCTGTGCGTCCGGAACGGTAGCCGGGAGCTTCAGGTGGCTCCTGAGCACCGGTGTGGCTGCGGAACTGAACCCTAAAACTCTACTGAACTGGAACCTAGTTCAGACGGTCAACTTGAGAAGCTAAGCTCCTGAGGGCAGGGGAGGGGGCCTGGCGCTCCACCGCGTGCTCGAGAACAGCAGTGAAGTAGGAGAGTGTGTGGGCCACTGCACACCCGTCCCCACCCTGACACGCAGCGGGAGGGACCGGTCCTCCGCCTGTCCCCCACCCCTGCCACGGTCACAGCCTGGCCCCCACCTGGCCCCGGGCAGCAAGGGTGCTCTGGGCAGGAGCCCACGGCACGCTCAGTCCTCGTGGCCCAGCACCCAGCACGGGGCGGGGAGGAAAGGACCCCCGCCAACCTGGCGGGTGTGCCTCCGAACCGACAGAGGTGAAGCAACTCTCTGCTCTTTCTGCTGGGGGACACCTAAGAATTAAAAAAAAAAAAAATCAATGAAGACCTCTTACCAGACCCAAAGGTGAAGAGTGCTGTCACCCCCATTTATACATAAACCAGGAGGCTTGGTGCCTCCGCTCGCCAGAGGGGGTGGAAAGGGATCCGAGTGTGAGGACCTCCACTCCTCACTTGGCCTTCGCAGCCACGGCTCACGGCCACTGCTGTCTGGGGGCCGGGGGGTGCTGCAAGACCCGCCCAGCCGGATTTTGTTTAAAGGTGACCCGATTGAGACATAGGAGCCCATCTCTCTTGCTGACTGGGAGTCTGGAATTTTCAAGAAGCCTGTAACTCACATCTCCCCTGGCTCACAGACGACAGCATTTCCAGCCGTTAGTCCTGGAGCCGGGGTAATTGTAGCTGGGGGAAAAAAAAATCATAACATTACCCAGAATATTCTGAGTGGAAGGGGCACTCAGAACACATTAAAGAGCTCAAATGGAGGCCATTTGAAAAAAGACAGATGGACAGGAACGCTTAGATTTCAAAAGTCAGGCCTTTCATTTCCCTCGGAGAATGCTTTTTGTTTCAGCTAACAGGTTTCAAACAGCGCCGCTGGCAAACTGTCCCACCATCAGGATGCTATTTAAGCAAAACATCAAACACAGTCAGGACAGAAGTGTGTGGAGAAAGTCAGAAGACCTTGAAGTTGTATGCCGAGAAGAGAAAAAAGGAAGGCCCTGTGCCCGGGCTTCTCTTCGGCCGAAGACCCCCAGGCCCCTGGGAGCCCCCAGGAATGCAGATGGGAGCCGGCAGGGTGACCCAGAGTGGACACAGCCCCAGCCTTCCAGCAGCCACTGGGGAAGAGCTGTCTCAAACAGCAAGCCCGAATTTTCAGGAGGAAACAAGAAATGTGACGATGACGTTGACTTAGCAAGCCTCAGCTCTGGGGCCCCTCTTCCAGGATGCCCCCACTGAGGACAGGATGCGGCCCTCTGCCCACGACCCGGCAGTGGCCAGCCCCCTCAGGCTGAGCCGGACCTGCCTCAGGCGGTCTCACCACCTTGGAGCCGGATGCCCACCTCTGTACCTCCATCCCCACCCAGACCTCCCTGGACTCAAGAACATACACAGGCTGTCTGACTCTCCACTTCCATCCGCTGGGCATCTGGAGCTTAAGATGCCCCCAAACCCACCCCCCGCCCCGAGCCTTCCTCGCCTCCACGGTCAGGCGCCCCCCCGTCCCTCCAGCCGTTCCTCCCCCATCCCCGCCATCGGCAAACCCCACTGGCTCTGCTTCTCAGACCAACCTCAAACCCGACCACCTCTCCCCGCCTCTGCCCTGGGCTCCAGTCTGGATCAGGCAGAAGTACATTCTTCACCCAACTTCCACCTGAAGCTAGTAAAGGCACAGCGTTCTAGGACAGCTGTCTGGTCTCTCTTAAGTAGCATTAGTTCTCTGTAATCTCCCCCCCAAGTTCTGGACAACGGCCCCATCCCAAAATTCTTGCCTGGAGAATCCCCAGACAGAGGCGCCGGGTGGCTACCACCCATGGGGTCGGACAGGACTGAGCGACTGACACCTCCCCCACTTCACTTTCTGTGCCGGGCGGCACTCCAGGGGCACTGCTTCCCTTGACCCCCAAGCGCCCTGCACTGGCCTGCGTCCCCTCGCCCTGCCTTCAAGGCCTCTGGCCTCCCCTCCACCCCAGGCTCTCCTCCGTGCCGGGCTCACTGGACACCGCGTCCCACCCGGGGCCTTCATGCGGGACGCTCTGCCCCCAGACCTGCGCGGGAGGGAACCTTCTCGTCCTGAAGGCTCACATCTGCCTTGACCAGCCTGTCCCAGCCGGGCCTGCCGCCCCCTTCCGCCTCTCCCTATCCTTGTCCACTCTTCAACAATCTCCACGGTTTCCCCATCTGCCTACTCTCTGGGTTCCTCAGCAGGACACACAGGCTCCACAGAACCTCAGGGCCTGCTCCCTGAGACGCGCTGCTGAGCGCCCTGTGAGGAGAGTGAGCCCTGCCCCCTCCACCTGACACCCGAGAGAACCAGGGCCCAGAGGCTGACCCGCAGAGGGCCCAGCGGCTCCCGCAGGCCGTGCTGCCCTAGAGCCCGTGCCGGCCCCCCCCCCGTGGTTTTCTCCTGCTTTTACTTCTGAGGGCCCACCCGGCCCCCAGAGAGCACGAGGCCAAGGCAACGAGACTTAGCCCAGGCTCTGTGGCCTCTACATAAACCTAAGCCAACTGCGTTCCTCCACCATTCTCCAAGGCACTGACTATCGCCAGCCATCCCGGGAATACTGGGCGGGTTTAAGGTTTTCCCATCTTTCCCCCACTCCATCTTCATCAGGGCTTCCCTGATAGCTCAGTTGGTAAAGAATCCACCTGCCATGCAGGAGACCCCAGTTCGCTTCCTGGGTCAGGGAGATCCCCTGGAGGCGAGATAGGCTACCCACTCCAGGATTCTTAGGCTTCCCTGGTGGCTCAGATGATAAAGAATCTGCCTGCAATAAGAGAGACCTGGGTTCGATCCCTGGGTTGGGAAGATCCCCTGGAGAAGGGAAAGGCTACCCACTCCAGTATTCTGGCCTGGATAATTTCATGAACTGTATGGTCCATGGGGTTGCAAACAGCTGGACACGACTAAGCGACTTTCACTTTCACCTTTTTAAAAATATTTAAGAACTTCTAGGCACCTTTAAAAACCTAGCTCAGACATCCCCTCCTTCAGGAAGTCTTCCTGGAGTCAACTTTAGCCTTCTCTATGCTGCCCTCAATAAGCCTGGCCCTGGCTGCAGGAATCAAGTCACAAAGTGACCAGATCCCGGTGTGTCCCTTGCTCTATCCTCGTGATCACCTGGGGGCAGGGATGAACAGACTCAGTCATTCACAGCTCTGGAAAGGGTGATGGTGAGACAAAGGGAGGCCCCCTGTCTGTCTGACAAGCTTCATTCACACGCCCTTAAGCACACAGGCCTTCCCTGCACGTGGGATCCCTGTCATGCGCACACCCTGGACCTTCTCCTTTGCAGGATTCGGTGTGATGTTTAATGAAGCAGCTCGCTGTTTTTTAACAACATCTCTCTCCAGTTAAGACTGTGAGCCCCACCAGGACAGAGGCCCCTCTTCACTGCTGCACCTCCAATGCGCACTAGAGGCGCTCCACAAACATCGACTGGCCGAGACTGGATGGCAGGACGGATGGCAGGACGGACAGAACAGGAGGAAGAAGGCTGGTGGCCTTCGGCTGTCAAAGTCAGCGGCCCCTGAGCCGCTAGCAGCAGCAGTGAGCGGCCGGGGTGGGCCTGGCACGCCTGCTGCGTTCCCGGGGCGCGAGCTCACCTATAGGAGTCCCCATCTCTGTTGTAGTCACACAAGAGGTAATCCTTTCCCACCACCTTGTCTCTGGCGATTTTCAGAGGCTGGTCAACGGAAGACAGGAGGTCTTCACATAGGCTGGGGACCTGGCAGAAAGAGAGGAGAAGGCAGAACGGGGGTTAGGACCACACGTCGAGCCCCGGCTGGCGAGCGGCATCTGCAGCCGGCCCGTGGTCAGCATATTCAACATCTGGCCCTTGGGATCCTGCCAGAATCAGGGGCCCGTTCCTTTCTTTTCCACATGTGTCTGATACCAACTGCGTCCTGCTGTAAAGAAACCTGTTCTTGGATTACAGTGGAGCGTGAGTTCCCACACGGCCTCCCCTCCAAACTGCGTGCAGCTTTAATGACGGGCTGCCAGGGTGGTCCAGCACATGGAAGTGCGTATGTGCCGGGGACCGGCCTCCGGGCCGCGGAGCACACGCTGGGGTCCTGAGAAGATGGGAAACACTGCACACACACGGGAACCGGGGAACGCGGGGGAAGAGCCTGTCCGTGCCGGGCGCTCTGCAGGCTCCCACGCCGGGTGGAGCGTCCAGTTCTTTCCAGGCCCCCAGCCAAGCGTTACCAGGTCAGCGAGCTGCATCAGCCCTACCTGCAGCAACGGTAGCGTCCCGCCAGCTTCCCACAGCGCCGAGCCCCAACTCCTGTGCTCAGGCTGACGCCCCGGGACCCCTCACTGAGGGGGGCGCCCGGAATCCCAGGGCAAACGCTGCTAAACTGGACGCAGAGCTCTGCTAGGAACCAGGCCTCTGGCCTCTTCCTCCCAACTCAAACATCAACTTCCACCAAAATATTCCAGGCAGGGAGGGCTGCGTTCTCAGGAATGGATTCCGCCAGGTTTGAGTCACTTCCACACTATATTTTCAACGTGCTGACTTATGCGCTTCATGGGCCTGGGTTAACGGAGGCCCCACCGTATCGTTAACCAGACAAGTCGGCTGCCAACGGCACTAACAACCCTTCCACATGGAAAAGTTAGATCACGTGGCAGACACCCAGCAGAGGGGCTGACAGCCACGGCAGTCCCTAGGGGCCCTGGAAGACCCTCGCCGCGACCAGAGACACACAGACAGGGGTCGCCGCCACCTCGGAGACAACCAGCCTCCATGGGCTTCTCGAGGCACCTCTGCTGACTGCGGGGTGCTTCTGAACTCAGCCTGGAAGGCACTGTCTGGCACACCCTGGAGACGGCGGCCTTGCCCGCGACTCACAGCTGTTTTGTGTGAGCAAAACACTGGGCAGCACCCCAGACACACACACACCCCCCATTAACCCCCTTATACGACCGCTTATTTCAGAATTCCTTCTGGAAGCAAAACCCACCTGAGCGCTCGACTCTCTCCCCGAAAAAGACACACAAACAAAACTGGGGCTGTTCTCAGTTCGGTCTGGTGCTGAGAACACCAAGCGTCGGTCACGCGTCATGCCCTACGCAGGGCTCTTCACAGACGGTGTGCTGCCTACTGGAAGCTCACGCCGTCTTGTGAAGTCGTGATGTATTACTCCCACCCCGCAGTCGTGAGTTCACCCAAGGCCCACCCAAGGAGAAAACAGCAGGGGGAGAAGTCTCCCCCTCTGACTGGAACCCTGGTTTAATACACAGCGACGAGGAAGGAGGAAGTCAACATTAAAAAACTAAGATCACAGCATCCAGTCCTTCATGGCAAGCAGAAGGGGAGGAAGTGGAAGCAGGGGCAGATTTTATTTTCTCGGGCTCTAAAATCACTGAAGCAGTGACTGCAGTGACGAAATTAAAAGACGCTTGTGCCTTGGAAGGAAACTCTGACAAACCTAGATAGTGTATTAAAAACAGAGAATCACTTTGTCAACCAAGGTCCATACAGTCAAAGCTGTGGTTTTTCTGGAAGTCAGGTACAGATGTGAAAGTAAAAGTCGCTCAGTCGTGTCCAACTCTTTGCGACCCCAAGGACTATGTAGTTCATGAATTCTCCATGCCAGAACACTGGAGCGGGTAGCCTTTCCCTTCTCCAGGGGATCTTCCCAACCCAGGGATAGAACTGGGGTCTCCTGCATTACCGGTGGATTCTTTACCTGCTGATCTACTAGGGAAGCCCACAGATGTGACAGGTGGACCATAAAGAAGGCTGAGTGATGAAGAACTGATGCTTTTGAACTGTGGTGTTGGAGAAGACTCTTGAAGAGTCCCTTGGACTGCAAGGAGATCCAACCAGTCCATCCTAAAGGAAATCCACCCTGAATATTCATTGGAAGGACTGATGCTGAAGCTCCAACACTTTGGCCACCTGATGGAAAGAGCGGACTCACTGGAAAAGATCCCAATGCTGGCAAAGATTGAGGACAGGAGGAGAAGGGGATGACAGAGGATGAGGTGGTTAGATAGCATCAACTACTCAACGGACATGAATCTGAGAAAACTCCAGGGGACAGTGGAGGACAAAGGAGCCTGGTGTGCTACAGTCCACGGGGTCGCAAAAAGTAGGACACAACTGAGCGACTGAACAGGAGTCAGGACGCCCAAGGTACACCCGGCTGAGAAGTGACCCCACCCTGCTCAGCTATGGAAGGCCACAGAGTCTCTCACCTAGAAAAGTCCAAATCAAGGCAAGGAAGATTTCAGAAGCTTCCGCCCAGGGCAGCTGGGATTTGAAGTGGCCTTGCTTTCCAGTCGCTGGCCACTTGAGATGGCCCCAGGCACCTATATGCCTGCCGAGCTTTGACAGCCTCTCCCCGGCGTCACGGTTCTGCTGGGCTGGAACCCTGGCTTACCTGTTGGGCCAGGACGCTACTGGCCTGATATACCCTGGATTATAGTACAGACTGAGCGAACAGACTCTGAAGTCACACTTCCTCACTCTACTCCTCACTGGCCTCTTGGCCTGGGGCAACTTACTGGACTTCTTTACCACCTGCAGAGTTGGGAAAAGAAGAACCGACCCAGCTGGGGGTGACGCCTTCACTCGGGACTCGGCACAGCGCCCAGTGGAGGGCGAGTGTGCTCGTCAGGAACTGACGCACGGATGCCCCTGCCTGCTGTTCCCAGCCACCAGCTCCAGCCTGGGCGGCAGCAGCTCCAGCCCAGGTCACACCTGAACGTGCTGTACCGCCCCAGGCGCTGGGGGGAGAGGCACCGCAGAGAGCCAGCTCTGCCCAGAGCCCCACTGCCCGCTCCCCCGAGCCCTGCCGCGGGCAGCTCCGTCTCCAACACAGGACGCTCCCAAGATGATGGGATTTGGTATAAAACAGGCTTGACTACAGTCCTATCCCAAGAGGCTAATCTGTGGAACAAAGATATTTCAGTAATTTCTTCCAAGCACTTATACTAACACTGAAATCATTTTTGTTTTGTTTTTGTTTTAACACTGATTTTTTACTCTCTCCCCAGAATGTAAGTTTTTCCAGGGCAAGGACTTTGATCCTGTTCACCACAGAATCCTCGGTCCCCGGGACAGTGAATGAATGACACACACAAGCCCTTGAAACACGGCAGGGGGTGGGGAGAAAGGGGGGACTTCTACAAGTCCTCCTACAAGTGTATGTTCTGTATGTGTGTCTGTCGGTGTGTGTGTGTGTGTGTGTGTGACGAGCTAAGTTGTTTCAGTCAACGTCCTACTCTCTGCGACCCCATGGACCACAGCCTGCCGGGCTCCTCTATCCGCAGGATGCCATGCCCTCCTCCAGGGGATCTTCCTGACCCAGAGACTGAACCCACATCTCCTGCACTGGCAGACAGGTTCTCTACTGCTAGCACCATCTAGGAGCCCCTCTTACAAAATGGGGCCTCCCAAAGGCCAATCAGCTTTATTTTTAAATTAGTAACTTGACGGGTAGCAAGAATCTTCACCCAGAGTGTCCAGTCAAGAATCAAACTTTGATTGTTACCAACGACAATGTCAGTGTGGCTCCAGAGCAGCACAGACAGTAGGAGTTTCAG
>JADEYB020000016.1:2809469-2847472 GCA_015832495.2 Alces alces
CAGGCAATCCAGGTAAAGAAAGACTCATCAAAACGACGGCAAGTTGTTCGTATGGGTAAATGTATTCACCCTTTATTTGAGAATGTCTTCTTCTTTTGTGGGCGGGGGGGGGGGGGCAGGGGGTATTAAAATGTCTGAAATTTTATGAGAGAATGGGTTTTGTTTTAAAGGTTCACAACCCAATGACCTCCTCCCTCCTCCTCTTCTTTAAATGTTTCTGGCCTTGTTAAAGCAAAAAATATGAGGCAGCCAGTTTTCTGCAAAGTGGGATCCAGCCTTCCCCGCCTGCCCAGGCAGATCTGGGTACTTTCTAGGTCGGCATAAAGGCGTAGGAGTGCCCCAAGCCACCCCACTTTGTAACCCAGTCCTTCGAAGAACAAAGTGGATTAAAGCAACAGGGCGGGGGGCTGATCCGTGGGACCGGCTGTCTGCAACAGCCGTTCCTGCTGCCCACCCCACCTCCTTTCCTATTCCTCTGTCACAGGGCTCCTCCACCCACACGGTTAGCCAGGGCTGATCTCCACGCTGCCAGCACCCGCCACGGGAAACTGGAGGGCCTCGGCCGCTGCTGTATGCGGGGAAGAGTGCTCCTGGGCCACGGGAAGTGGCGGACGGCTCGCCTTCTCTCTGCCTAGGCAGCCGGGCTGGGGGTGCAGCAGGCATCCGGAGACCCCCTCCCTGCGTTCCTGAGCATGGCAGAGCCATGGAGACCGTACCTATGCACCCAGATCCGGCCCCCTGGGAGGTCTGCGCCTGGACTTCTCAGAACATATCACTGGGAACTACGCCACCTCAGGAAAATGCACGTCCGAACTGCAACTCACAGAGCCACAGCGGAGCACAGACACACTCAGGGCGCCCGTGAGTGACGGCTGACTCAGCCATGATCCTCCACCCCCACTGGTACAAAAAATTCTGCCTCCTGGACAGACTCTCAACTTGGGCCACATCCTGGTATCTGACTTCCCTCCACCAGTCCTGTTTCTCTGATCAAAGATAAGATGCTCCTTAAGAATAATCTTACTGTTGTCACAGGGAAGGGGGAGTCTCCAACCCCTGCACAAGCGCGGCTGCCCCAGGGCGCAGCAGTCACGACCCGGCATGGCGATGCGTCCTAGTCCCCCTTCTCCCCACCCCTCCACTTCCGCCTGCACCCTCGCAAACCACCACCCTGTCCTACACGCTGTTCCGGGATACAGAAGTCTGAGCATGCGTTCTTCCACTTATCCCTGCTGCTGGATAAGGTAATGCACTGGTCAGTTACATTTTTATTTCAGATACATAACGAACAACGTTTTAGTGTAAGATTGTCTGGCTTCCCTGATGGCTCAGACGGTAAAGCATCTGCCTGCAATGTGGGAGACCCAGGTTCGATCCCTGGGTTGGGAAGATCTCCTGGAGAAGGAAATGGCAACCCACTCCAGTACTCTTGCCTAGAAAATCCCACGGACGGAGGAGCCTGGTAGGCTACATTCATGGGGTTGCGAAGAGTCAGACACGACTAAGCAACTTCATCCTAAGTGTGTCTAACTATACTGATCCTCCAGTATTGATCCTGCCATCCTGCGGGGATCAGCCGAAACTCCCAGCTTCTTTATCACAATGCCAAACTCTCTGGAATTCCTGCAGTGACATGGAAGCCAACGGAGCCCCAAGCACTCTGGGGACGGCGGTCCTGACACGGCCGTGGTGAGGAGGTCACTCCTTCCTCTGCGCTTAGCGTTCTTCACTGAGCCCCGAGTCGGCCCCCCCGAGGCTAGTCCCCCAGACCCGGGTCAGCGACGCACATACTGGTGGGCGCTCCGGCGTGTTCGTAGAAGTGGGTGTCAGTCCTGCGATCTGAGGTCACAGGACAGAAGCGGAATGAAGAGGTTTATCTCTGAAATCCAGTCAATCAGTTAATGAGTCTCTCCCTGCACTCATCCCAACCCCACCCCGCCTCCTCCTCTTGTCAGATGCTTACAACGTTGAAGAAATCACACTAAGTCTCAGGGATCAAGGGCTTGCAAGCAATTTAAACGGAAGGACAGGTCCAAACAAAGCCAGGAGACCCCTTCGGTATGGGTGTCCCTGCAGCCTCGGGGCCCAGGGCGGGCCTCTGGCGAGAACGCGTGGTGCCGGCCACCCGAGGGCGGATGGCTTCTGTCCAGGCTGCCCATCCGACCCGCTTAACGGCCTTTGCGAGCAATGTCCAGAAAACACAAAGGTGTCAGACCAATCCAAGCTGTTGGGGGGACTGAAGCCTAATTCCAAGTGACGTGGAATAATAAACAACGCTGCCTGGGCCCAGACAGCCTTCCTGCCCTCCTCCTGGCGGTCAGGTTCAGGCCTCCATCCACTTCTCTACCGCCACCGACCACTCTGTGGCCATTCGGGTGGGAGTGGGAACCACTGTGCCCTCCACCACTGGTACCCACCCCCATCCGGCTCATGGGTGCCCATGAGCCACAGCAAAGATGGGGAGACATGGGGCGGGGGTGGCAAGGAAAAAACCCAGAAGGTGGAAGGTAGGAGAGAGGCCAGCACAGGGGACACCACACAATGAGAGGAGTCGAGAGGAGGAGAAAGGAACTGCCGACCGCTGCCGGGCACTGTGAACTCTGCAAACTCTGCCTGCATCGCCTCCTCGAATCCTCCCAACAGCCCTGCTCACCGACGCGGTCACGGTCCCTCTTCCAAAGAAGGGCCTTGGAGAAGCCCCTTGCCCCAAGTCACACAGCTCCCAGCCAGTGTCTAAGAAATGACATGTGAGAGGCAGCTGGGTTAAAAAAAAACAACGGGAATTACATCCTCTCTTACTGTTGCCCTGGACGGCACACTTTCCCACTATCGAGCCCAACAGCTGATCACATGAAGAGATACAAATCAGAAGCTTCCGGCCACGAGCGAGGCTTGTGTTCGGGCCGCCATATGGTTCCACTTTGTCTCTTCCCCTCTCCATTAGTTATTAATGTTGAAAAAAACTGCTCAACCAGAAAGAGAAACTCGAGATGAACCCTTAAAAAAAAAAGCACAAAAGCCAGGCCAGTTCAACTCCATGGATAACCTAATTCATGGCGCCCCATACCTCGGCTTTTTGTTTTTTTTTAAAAATAGGGCCAAATGAACACATTCTGTCTTTTGATCTGCCCGCTGGCTGAGAGCCCGCCACCAGAGAGATAAGAATCGAAAACAGACCCCGCTCGCTGGTCGCACGCTCAGATGGGGAATGCAGCCGAAATCACGGCTGGGCAGAGCACAGCAGGCTGAGGTGCCGGGGCTCCCTGCCCGCGGCCGGCAGAGGTCTCTCCTTACAACCTGTTCTTTTTTAATCTTTCCAGGGCCCCAAACTTCCCCGAGTCTCCCTAATAAAAATAAGAAAATGAGAGTGTTTTTAGCGACACACATGCCTGGGTCAGAAATCCAGCCTATGGGGTGGCATTCTGAAAAACACCAGTCCCCAAATCAGAGCCAAGTTCAAACCCCTGGTCTGCACTTCCTGGCGGAGTGCACCCTTCCTGAACCTCGGACCTGGGGGCCACAGCGCCTGCCTCTATGACCTTGAGTACCAGGCGCGTGTGAGGTGCTGTGGATTCAGAGGCAGACGAGACAGGACGGGTGCGGCCCCGCTCGTGCAAAGCGCGCTCCAGCCACTACAAACAGGCAGGCAGGAGGACCCACCCTGAGGGCTGAGGGCCGTGAAGGGAGGTGGACTGCAGGGCTCAGCGACCTGGGAGGCGGGATGACGACCAGGTGTGAAGGAGCGGGGAGGCACTGTGACAGGAGAGGAGAGACAGCACGGGGCCGGCGAGGACGCGGAGGAGACCCGCGTCCGGGGGCCGCTGCGGGGCCTCGGCCGGGGGAGCGGAGCCTGTGGGCCCCGTTCAGTGTGACGCCAGCCCTTGCACTATTTTATAAAGCGCGCCCCTGCACCAGCCTTCCAGGTTTAAGGATGCACTCGAGGACCCATCTGTGAAAGCGGGACCAGGCGGCCTCCAGAGCCCATGGGAGGTAAGAGACACCCCGCCCCAACCCCATCCTCAGGACGGAGGACACAAGTCCTCCCACGACTGCCCGGCGGCAGCTCTGTTGCCAGAGTACTCTGGGCCCTGGAAGCCGAATTTCCAAGTGAACTTGCCTCTGCCCCCCACGGGGGGCCCGCATCCCTTCCTGTAAGTCCGCAGGGAGGGTCTGCTGAGGGAGCAGGGGGACACCCAGGGGCCCTGCTCACCCCAGGAGGCCTCAACCCTGTCACCATGGGATGGGAATGCCCTCGACTGCCTCCTCTAGGGCAAGGCTGGGCCCCCCAGGACTCCACATCCACTGTGGGCGGGGAGACCGGAGTGCAGGGCCGCTCACAGAGCCAGCCAGTGGCGGGAGGTGGTGGACAGGGCCGTGAATTCCAGACACCAACCCAGGGGCGCCAGAGCCCAGGCCCCGATGGGCAGACACGGCGAGGGGCTGCCGCTCCTAGCACCCCTCCAGGGGGGCTCCGGAGGGAAGAGAGCTGGTGAGGACCTGGGGTCTGCACGGCCCCTGCCTGTCCCCCTCCACTCCTGCCTGCATCGTGGGTCGGGACGACCGAACCACACAGCACGGACCGACCCCCAGGGCTGCCAGCCCTCCTCGAGTCTCAGGTCCTGACTGTTCCCCAATGAAGCTATCGAAGGACTCTGAGGGCATGCTCTTTAAGTGCAAGTTCAGACTGTATTCTTCATCTGAAGACTGTACACTTCGAGAGTATACTTTTAAGGAGGGCTTCCCAGGAGGCTCAGTATTAAAGAATGTGCCTGCTATGCAGGAGAGGCAGGTTCAGTCTCTGGGTTGGGAAGACCCTCTGGAGGATGAAATGGCAACATACTCCAGTACCTCAGCCTGGGAAATCCCATGGACAGAGGAGTCTGGTGGGTTACAGTCCATGGAGTCACAAAAGAGTCGGACATGACTTACTGATTAAACAACACTACCACTTTGAAGGAAAACATGAATTGCACATGATGAGTGTAAGAAGCAACTTCCTGATTTCGGCAACATTATAACGTGTGTGAGCTGTGCCCCCTGGATCCGGGCCCCGGCACGCGCTCTGGACCAGCACGCACTGCCTGCCAGGTTCTGGCATCGAGGGTCTAACACACGTGCAGCTGCCAATGTTAGGGAATTGGTTCCGATGAACACGTTTTACTCTGCTCAGAGATCCATTTTTCACATGCCATTAACGACAGAGCTTTCTCAGGAAACAACAAGCCCGTGCTTCTTCTCTTAGGCAGGTGCCCAAACCAACCCCGAGATAAATAATAAACAAGGCAGACTTCCTGGGCTGGGTTTCAGCCACTCATCCCCCAAGGCTCGGCCTCCTGGAAGCTCGCAGCCTGGACTGAGAGGCCAGAAGCGTTTTTCTAAAGGAGGGTCAGAACAGAGAGCAGACAGACTGCGAGGAGAAATTAAAATCAGGACACGTGGGTCACCCAGGGGCACACACAGCTCCTGCTGTCCACGTGTAACCCCACGCTTCCCGAAGGGGGCGGACCAGGTGCTCGACGCCTAATTAAACCCGCCATTCCCTGGCCAGCAGTGACCTCATCACCTGTGCGCACAGGGGGTCCGGGGTTTTCCTAAGCTGCCTGCTCCTCTAATGAGGAGCTGGCACCCAGGGATTGGGTGCGATACACAAGCACCTTCAAGAAGTCAGAGGTGGAGACTCACTGTGTCCAAAGTTACCTGGACTGTGTCCTGAGGGCTGCAGGCAGCGGCTGCAGCCACCTGCAATGCAAGGGGCAGGCACCACTTCAGCCCTGGGGGCAGCGGGCGGAGGCACCCCCCACCCAGCCCAGGCCCAGCCTCCTGCCACAGCCCCACCCACGAGCCCCGCAGCTGCCCCCCAGCCCATCTCTCGGGCTGGATCACCTGTCCCCCCAGTGCCACCTGGAGAGCCGTGGTTCTCCTCCAAGGCGCCCTTCCACACACGCCCAAGGCTTCCTCGGCAACAGCGATCCTGTTACCCACGGTCTGTGGACCATGCCCCTGACGCCCGCACCAGACCTAGCCTGGGGCCTCAGATTCAAGGTGGGGGCTCCTTCCTCAGGCCAGGGAGGTCTGCACGGCCCCGGGCCAAGCGGGACCCTGGCAGAGCTTCCTAAACGTCCAGTCAGTGGGACTGTTCTGAACTGTGCAGAAGCAGGACCACTTGGGGGGAGCGCCGACCCCTCTTTACTTCTTTTTGGCTGTGCTGGGTCTTCAACGCAGTCTGCAGGATCTCCCGTCTTTGCTGCGGCTTGTAGGACCTTTTCTGTTGTTGCTGCAACGTGCAGGGTCTTTAGCTCTGACATGTGGGCTCTTCAGTGGTGGCACGTGGCATCCAGTTTCCTGACCAGGGATCAAACCCGGCCGCCGTGCACGGGGAGCTCAGGGTCTTAGCCGCTGGACCACCAGGGAAGTCCTCAAGTTCTGACTTTCTGAGGTCCGCGTCTGTCCCAATGGGAAGCTCCCCCAGACGTCCCGAGCTAGGCCAGGGCCTGGCTGGGTGGGCAAGGCGGACACGGGGAGGGCCATGACCTGGGGAGGCGCCACATTACCGTGACCAAGGGTATCCCAAGTCGGGCGCAGATCAAGCTTCTGCACCCCCTTCCTGGGGGTTGCCAACCACCCTGCGCTCCCCACGCCACGTAGGTGCCCCCAGGAGCTGCGCCCATAGCCTGCGCTGAGCAGGGAAGGCTCCCGAGACAGAGTGGAAAGCTCTTCCCAGGCGGCCCGCGGCCCTGCTCTCTCAGGCTGAGGGTGAGAAAGCATTATTATGGCGCTGGCTGCGTTCTCACAAATCACCTCTGAACTTTCTGGGAAAAAGACCAGGTAAAAATACATGAAAACAACTCATTTACAAGATGGTCTTTTTGCAAAGACAGTGTGATTTCATGGGCAGGACAGAGGATTCCTCTGTTTTAGTTTACTGTTTTAATATCATCAGTATTAAAGCGAAGATCCCAACAACAAACTTTTTTTTAAAGTGCCTGCTATGCACGGGATGCTCTCCTAAGCATAGAATACATACATCCTTTGTTTTATCATGGCAACCCTGTTCGAACCAGTTCATGCCAAATTCTCACTGCTTACAGAGGCACACACAGAGGCTGCGGTCGTACAGTTTGGAGGCGGCAGAGTCAGAACTCAAGAGAGCCCATCGCTCCCAGCCCAGGGCCCCTCAGAGCCCTGCAGGGCGGCCAGGGAGCTCATGAGCCTCAGAGCCACGCGACCACTGAGGCACACGCCACAGTCCTGGCGCTGCCCACCACACATTCCTTCCAAACTCTCGTGACCACCGACTTCTGAACAACCAGGACCCAGTGACGCTGCCGACGCCACGTGTGTGCGCACGCGTGTGTTTGAGAGGCAGTGAGGGCCAGCACTGGTGTGCCACGTTACAGGAGATACACCCGGAAAAGCTGGTGGCTTCCCCCCCCCCCCTTAGCACAAAAATCATCCGGGCTGGCTGGCCACAACGATTCACACTGGATCCCTTCCATGGGACGGATGTCTCAGCAAGGTTTTGTTTTCACTTCACTGAATCACTCAGAGAAAATGACCGCGCACAAAGGGAAGCTGCGACTCTTCCCACGGAGGAAACAGCTCCACTCGGCAGCAACACACGTGTGCCCTGCCAGCTGCGTCTGCCCGGGTCAAGGGTGCCTCTGTTTTTCCACTTTGGCTCGTTAGGAAGTAAAACTCCAATCTGCCAGATACAATCTGCCTAAGCGTATGAGAGGTGAAATACAGTGTCCTCGGGCTCAAAGTCTCAGAGGGGAGAGAGCGGGGCACAGGTGAGGTGCTCTGTGCCCCGGAAGGAGGGGTACTGCTGCTACGGACATGAGGGGCATTGCCCAGAGCGTCTCTGGGGCGGGAGGCGTGGGCAAGGCTGGGGAAGAGGTCTCGAGGGGCTGACGCCTCCGCTTGGATGTAAACTGAAGCCCGCAGATGGGGAGTGGGTCACGCAGAAGCCGGCGGGACTGCCCACCCAGTCGGAGGAGTGCGGCGTGGAGTGTCGGCCACAGAGGGTCACACGACTCTGTGAAGATGCGGAAAAACCCCTGCACACTTTAAGGGGGGGGGGTGGTTATAGTACATGGGTTACATCTACATAGTCACAATTATATCTCTATTTTTTTTTTAAGAGTCAATCGAGAGAATATTCCAGGCAGACAGCACAGGAATACCCAGGGAACTGTAAGTTCAGTGAAAATACAGAAGCACCACTTGGGGTTTCCAGCAGGTAAGGGGATGCTATGTGACCTAAGTTCAGGTTAGTTAAAAAGTGACCCGCAGGCATGAGGCATCACCCTTGGGCAGCAGGGTCATCTTCTCTTCACGTGAGCATCTTCCCAGCTGCTTACAAGCCAACGCTCTCCTACATCACAACAGATCAACGCAGCATGTGGCGGGGGACGCCCCGCCTGGCCTGGAGGCTGGGGCGGGTCTGAGAGGAGTGGGGCTGGATCACCAGATGAGCCGCGGCTGCCCTGGTCCTAGGTCTCCTCATCTCGACAATGGGCCCAAACTGAACAAGGTGGGACTGTGATCCTCCAAGGCAGAGAAGAGGCACTCGGTGTGGGGTGGGGTGCTGGTGGAGACGTGGGGGCTCCGGGTGGTTAAGAGGAAGTGAGGAAGTCTGGGCCCACCTCCACTTGTTTCATTCCAGTTTGGCAAAAGACTGAGTTTGAAAGGAGGATTCCACTAGCCTTTAAAATGTCTGGAAAAACCCACTCGACTAGATGACGAGCAAGTGTCACCTCCGTGTTAAGATCCTACAAAATTTCACAGGATGAGACTTAGGTTTACTGATGTACCCTCTCTATGACCATTCAGGATATGTGGCTTGGGTGGTGAAGTGCCTGCCTACAATGTGGGAGACCCAGGTTCAATCCCTGGGTCGGGAAGATCTGGAGAAGGAAATGGCAAGCCACTCCAGTACTCTTGCCTGGAAAATCCCATGGACGGAGGAGCCTGGTAGGCTACAGTCCACGGGGTCGCAAAGAGTCGGACACAACTGAGCGACTTCACTTTCACTTTATAAGAAAAAAAGTTGTGACATTATTAAAAAAAAAAAAAAAAAAAACGTTTGACATTCTTCCTCAAAACACAATGTCTACTGAGCAAGGTCCTGGGTGAGGCCCCACACTACCAAAGCTAAGCTCTGGGCCTGTCTCTGAGGTGTGCCGTGGGACTGACCCACAACAGGGGGAGGAAGAAGCCTGTGACTGCAGGATGCACTTCTCTGAACTCTGGCTCAAACTTAAAGTTCTCAGGAAAGTTCTCTATTTGTAAAACCCAAATCACCCCGCTTCCCTCTCCTAGGAGTGGTTTCCCCAGAGCCCCCACCCCAGTCCTACTCCCTAACTGGATGCCCGGCTTTTCCTGCTCCCCAAGGACAGGCTGGCATCCAGGACGTGAAGGACAGCCCCCTCACTGATCTCAGGTCCTGCAAGACCCAGTCCCTGGCCAGCTTCAAAGGCGGGAACGAAAGGCTGGGCAGACCCTGCTCTCCGCAAGGGTGTGACTCTGCCTCCCCAGCCAGACGCGCCCTAAGGGGCAATCGGGGCAATCCCGGCTCTCCGGCTCCAGGGCCGGTGCCCGCGGCCGGCACCAGGCCTCCTGACGGCCAGCAGAAAGGAGACATGCTCCGCCTCTGCTGGTCCCAGCATCTCCCTCCAACTCACCTGCACCACGTCTCCCGTCCACCGCAGGCGGGGTCTGACCCAGACTCCTCAGCCTTCTTCATGAAGTGCTCTGAGCACAAAGCTCCACTCCGCCAGGGCCCCCGGCAACGGGGTGCCTGCCACACAGTTCCCGAGACGCTCTTAGAGCCAGACAGACTCTGACCAGAAACTTCTATCAGGGCAAGGCCATGGCAGGGGTCTTTGGGCGTTTGTGAAGACTCAGGCCTCCGGGGCCAGCTGAGAGCCGGGGGAGAGCGCAGCCTCCTGCCGACACTCCGATCCCCTCCGAGGCCAGACCCTTCCGACGTCTGTCCCCCACCCTGCGGGACGGCTCGCACTGAACAGAAGCGCCTGAGGATGCGGCTCTTGGGGTGATTTTACCCAGAAAATACGGCAGCCCCTCGCCCAGAAGTTACAGGAGGGCGGCCACCAGCAACCGCGGCTGCCATCTGCCCGTGCCGGTGACACCCAGACTTAACGACCGCAACAAAACCAGCCCAGGGTGTCTGCGCACACAATTCCAGAGAGACTGAAATTTCCTGCACAGATGCAGAATAAACACCAAAAAGAAAAAACCTTCCCCAAACGAAAGTGGGGGCTTTCAAGGAGACTTGCTGAGTGGGGCAAACATCCTGGAAAGAAGGAATTTTAACACAAACACCAGAGGGCAGAGGTGTGAGGCACAAGAGCTACGCACGCAGCCGGGAGGCCCTTTAATTAGGGAAAGGTCTGCAGAGCCTGCGGGGCGCTGGGCAGATCCCCGGGTCTCCGGAATGGGAAGAATGTGCACGGCGTGGGGTAGTCGACAAGTTCGAATCTGCTGGACACTCTCCCCGAGGAGGAGGCATGTGGCCCAGTCCCTGGCCGCCTCTCAGGGGTCTGGGGGTCCTTAAAGCAACCGCAGAGGGCTCCCGGGTCCGGGACAAGACAAGCTGGGCCTTCTCCTTCCTAAGGGTGCCTCCTACAGACAGCAGGCATGGAAGCTTTTCTGTCAGGGAGACTTAAGGCAAAAACAGAAGTCAAGGGAAAGCCACCCCCCACACCCACCCCAGACCTAGGAACTGTGTTTTTCCTCTGTGTTACACAGCACTCTCACAATTATCTCCAGTGGACTTGCGTATCTGCACACGGGCAGATGACATGCAGTAACATGGGAAAATGGGGTCCCCTGCTTCATCAGAGGGAACCCTGGACTCCCGGGGGGCCGGATCAAAGTGGTGGCTCTCCCCGAAGAGCCAACGCCCACGCTAACCCTCTCCTTCCGGGACATGAGGACAACGCAGGTGGCGCTGGCCCACCAGGAACTCGACTCTGCGGGGAGGATGCCGTGTGTGAGGGGACCCAGCGGGTGTGAGAAGAGCGACCAAAGCTTAAGTGAAGGGTCACGAAGGCAGATCCTTCTCCTCCACCAGAAGCCAAGAGTTCAGCAAAAGATGGAAAGTCAGAAGTTGACTCTGGCGGCCCTCAGGGGCAGCAGCTCTTACTGAGCAGAGCTGCGAAGGAGGCCCTCGACAGGGCACCAGACTGGCAGGATTCAGGACGTCCCGGATTGCTGCGGGTCAGACAGGTCAGAGGCAGGGGGCGCTGGCAGCTCCGGAAAGCACTCGGTCTCAGAAGGGCCAGCAAGGCCATGCTTCCCAGGAAGGCATGATGTGGGCAGAGGCAGATGGACACATGGAGTTACCTTAGAAAAGGGCCCATTTCCTGGCTCCAATCTTAAAAAATCACACAGCGTCAACTGATCGTTAGCTTTTCCCTCCTCCACTAAGAAAGCCTGAGCAGCGACCGGCAGCTGGCCCTCGGCGAAGCTGGCGTGTGCAGCCATCAGCCGCGTGCTGGCAGGGAGCCACCAGGCCTGAGCCGGGGCCCGTGCTCAGGGGCTGTACCTGGGGCAGAAACGCGCGGCCCCTGCCCTGGCTGGCCGGCTCCCTTCCTGCCGCCCACCGCTACCCAGGCGCCACCTACTCTGAGGGGCTTTCCCTGAAACCCACTCACCCAGGGAGGGCCTGGTGCCCCCGGACGCTTGCACAGAACTCTGCCTTGCTCTCCCCCTTGCAGCAGAGCCTCCTGGCCTTCCGCTCCCCCCATGAGCACAAGCTCTTTAAGGACACAGAGCTCACGGCTCCATCGCTGACCCCAGGCTTCGGCTTCGGCTCCAGCCCTCACAAGCCTTCCCTGGGAGCCTGTCACGCGCCCACCCTGGGGACACGAAGGTGGACATGCTCCCCCTCATCAGAGAGCCGAGAGCACAGGTGAGCTCCGTGGCTGGGGGGAGGGAGGCCAGCGGAGGGCGGTAGGAACACCAGGCTGGGCCTGAAGGTGTGCTCCCAGTGAGGGGAGAGCGTGGACAAAGACGCGGCAAGGCAGGGCGCGCGGCCTGTGGGAGGCCCTGGAGCAGGGGGCCTCGGGGCAGGCGGGGGGTGCGGGGCCAGGTCACGCGTTCTCAGACTGCCATCTGGGCTCAACCCCGAGGACAGGCAGGAGTCAGGAAGGGCGCGCGTGGTCAGCACGGCACATGCAATGTCTCCTCTGGCTGCAGGTGGGGGACCACGCCACAGAGGGGCTGCGGCTGGCAGAGCCGCCGCTGATCCTGGCGGGGCTCACTGGACTGCTCCACACGGGGACAGACACCCTTCAGCCGGCAGGCAGGCTGGAGGCGGCAGTGCTTCTTCAAGTGGCTGCTCTGGGCTCGTGGATCGTGTCTCCACTGGCCTCCGGGGGCTCTGAGCTGCGCCCAGCGTTGCTGGGGCCTGCCCCGCCCCTGGGCGCCCCGCAGTCACACACCTGCCTACCCCACTGTCCTGAGCAAGCTTCCCCCCTCCTGCTGGCAGAAGGTGCCATCTCCCAGAACCTGGTGACGCCGGCCTCCCCTCCTAAGAAGGACGCTGGACAGTCCCGGGCAGAGCCAAGAGCTCACGGGGCCCTGGGGCTGGACTGCCCGCCCCTCCATGCGCCACCTGCTGTCCTCGAGGCCGTGAGGCCTGCCCTGCGGTCACGGCAGTTCGGGGCTTGCCCCTGCCGAGACTGGGGCTGGCGTCCTTCTCCTCCTGGGACACACGGGGAAGCCGAGGCACGAGAACTCAAGCCGCCTCTCTGAGGTCACCCAGACGCGCAGGCACGCCCGGAGACCGCTGAGTCAGGCCCCGGAGTCTGCGAGACTCGCAGGGACTTCCGTCTGTCTATGGACTGCCAGCAGCTGGGGCCACCAGCCCTGAGGATGAGGGGCTGCGGTCTCCCGAGTTATGTCAGCTTCACGAGGCACCTCGGTCTCCCTGCATGTCCTGACTTTGGACAACGCAGCGTTGAAAGAGCCTCACATGCCCCCCGCCCCTCGCAGAGCTTGAGGCTGGGTGAGATCACCAGCTTGTTAGGGCTTCCCAGGAGGTGCTACTGGGAAAGAACCCATGTGCCGATGCAGGAGATATAAGAATAACAGGCTGGCTCCCTGGGTTGGGAAGATCCTCTGGAGGAAGGCATGGCAACCCACTCCAGTATTCTCACCTGGAGAATCCCATGGACAGAGGAGCCTGGCAGGCTACAGTCCCGGGGGTCACAGAGACTCAGACACAACTGAAGCGATTTCGTGCACGCATGCACACACGCATTATCCATTTAGCACCAACGGGGTGGCCGGGCACCGCGCCGGGTCTGGGGACACAGGTGAGCACAGCTCCACCCCACAGGCGCTTCCAAGCCTGAGGGTCCCCGGTGCTAACACCAAAAGTTCCCAGCACACCATCGACCGCGAGAGCTCGCGGCCAAGCCCTGCCATGTGAGGCAACCTGGAGACGCGGCTTCCCTGACACGCGGGGCTGAGAAGGGGAATCTCCAGTGAACAGGCAGGAAGACTCTGGGAAGACCGTGGCAGGCGGGCACCGCTGGGGGCCTGGGCCACACCCCTGCTCCCAGCCATCGTCCACACACTCAGAGAGACACTCGTGTGAAGAAAGACCCACTCGTGTGGAGGATGAGCGTTTCCAGCCCAGGGCCAATCTCCTGAAGCGTTCTGTTCCAAACCCAGAGTGTTACTTTAGCTTCCAGTCGCTAGTAATTAAGGGTGCCTGTACATTCCACAAAGAGGGGACGTGGAGACTGACGATAATTAAATCTCTTCTGTATTCAGCTTCGAACCCCTCCTCTCGAGTGGCCTGTTGTCAGACACTTACTCCAAAGCCTCCATCTGACGTAACTCCTACCACCACCATCTGTAAATTCCAGTCTGCCCGTAGCTTGAAGGGCACAGAAGGGAAGAGGCCCACGAGACCCCGGAGTCTGGAGTCTCAGAAGAGCCGCTCACACCTCCCCTCCTGTCCCCCAAACACCGGGGTCTGGTTGGGGACCGTGGGCGGGGGTGGGCACAGTCTGGACGGCCCCTTCGTGAGGCCTCTCACAGGCAGGCTCTGCGCATGCTGTGACTGACAGGGTCTCTAATGAACCTTAATTGTGAGCACGACGGGCCCAGGAAGCCAGCAACAGATGTGGCAAAGGGGCAACCACAAGCCGTCCGACTAATGAGTAAGAAGTGTCCGGCCTGATGAGGGCCACTGACCCACAAAGAGAGGAGGGCGGGGTCGCCGCTCAGCCCTGCGCCGGCTCTGAAGCTCTGACTCCTTCCTGCGAGCGCGAGGGAGCCACCCGCCTGCCGTCCCCCAACAGAAAGGCCAGGGCGGTGTGCCACTGGGCACCGGGGGGCGCAGCTGCGGCCTGGACATGGGACCACGTGCACGTTACCACGGACAGCTGCGCCTCCGACGGCACCTCGGCTTAGAACTACGGAAGCCCGAACTGGACGCCCTTTCAACGAGGGAAGGTGAGAGCCACACTCTGTGAAGACTGCCCAGCATCCTGCTGATGCTAACGACCACGATGGCATCTGTGTTCAGTCTGCGTCTGCTGGTGACCTGCGCTGACAAGAGAAGGCTGCGCGGGGGAGCTGTGGGGCAGAGCAGGCGGGGAGGGGCGTCTAACCCTGCTGCTTGCTGATCCGCCGTAAGGCTCCGACCAGCTCAGCAAAGCTTCCAGTTTCTTCATTTGTAAAACGGGGCTCTCAACAGTCTGTTCCAACACCACAGTTCAAAGGCATCAACCCTTTAGTGCTCAGCTTTCCTTTCTGTATTGGAGAAGACTCTTGAGAGTCCCTTGGACTGCAACGAGATGCAACCAGTCCATCCTAAAGGATATAAGACCTGAATATTCATTGGAAGGACTGATGCTGAAGCTGAAACTGCAATGCTTTGGCCACCTGATGCGAAGAACTGACTCATCTGAAAAGACCCTGATGCTGGGAAAGACTGAAGGTGGGAGGAGAAGGGGACAGCAGGGGATGAGATGGTTGGATGGCATCACCAACTCAATGGACATGGGTTTGAATAAACTCTGGGAGTTGGTGATGGACAGGGAGGCTGGCATGCTGCGGTTCATGGGGTCGCAAAGAGTCGGACACGACTGAGCGACTGAACTGACTGAAAATGGGGCTAGAGAAGACTGGCCGTTGTGGTCAATGGGAAAGGCATCCTGAGCCGCCTCTGGCATCTGATGGTTATCGAGTAAAGCCAGAAGAGCGGCGTGGTGTTTATTTGCTTGCCCTTGACCACATCACAATTACACCAGCCGGGGGGACCTCAGAACCGCACTCAGGCCCTCGAGGCCAGGCACTGCGCTAGAGCTTTCCACTCGCCATCTCCAGCCATCTCCAGTTTTCAAGATCCGTGTTGTCAGACTGTCTCCTAGACGGGGAACTCAACACTCTGAGGACACGCCGCTAAGCTGTGACGGAGACGAGAGCGGAGTGTGGCTGGGCCTTCAGGGTGCACAGCGCTCAACGGACTCAGACCCCACTGCTCACACCAGGAGCTGCCCTAAAAACATCTAACCGAGAATTTTACAGGACCCTGACCTCCAAGTATATGCAAAAAAAAGGGATACTTTAACCTGGCAAATGGGGGTGTGGGTGGGGTGCAGGGGGAAGGGAACCACTAAATAACCTGTCTCTAAGAAAAGTACAAAATAAACGGGCGCTGTTTCCAGCCCACCCCCTAAACTCCACTCCTTGGCTGATGACGCAGGCGTGGGGGTGTGAACAGGCAGGAGTCAGTGAGAGGCTGAAAGAGCCCCCCCAGCGCGAGCAGCAGCCTCAGGGGGGGGGCTCCGAGGGGCCACCAGCCACACAGCAGAGGACCACTGCTGGCTGCCTGCCAAGGGCCCGCGGGGTGGGACTGGGGGGTCTCAGGCTGGAGAGCAGGTGCCTGGGGTCACACTGGCCACGGGGACCAGGCAGAGAAAGGTCAGACAGGGGGTTCAAGCCAGGGGCAAGAGACAAGCAGTCCTGATGAGCTGCGCGAGCGAAGGGCACGAAAGGCGGGAGAAAGCAGGACGCTGGAACACAAAGGGATCCCGAGGCTCAGCGCTCACAGCCGGCCTGCCCTGGGGGTCAGATACTACCATAGGTGGGTTCCTGGGCGGCACCCCTGGAGCAAAGGCCACAGGGTCAAATGACCTGGCTCCTCCTTGGATGCTGAGATCAACCTTAAAACCCCTCTCTGCCTTGTTGGACAATCCAACTACTGTTGAGGGTTCCTGCCCCCAGGCTTCCAAAGGAGTCCGAACGATGACCAACCAGGAGCAGTTACACGTCCCGGGAACTGGAGCCGGGAGGAGAACGGCTGCCAGAGCAATGAGCAAGAGGGGCGGAAGAAACCCGACCATCCAGGGACCCCCCACTCCCAACCATCCAGGGCCCCCGCCCCTGACCAGCAGACGGAGAAGCAAGCGTGCTCTCCGATTACCCCACCTCTGCAGAACGACAAACACTGTTACCAGTCATGAAACCACTCAGCCACGGTCTGACCCTGGCCTCCTCCACGGGCTTTGGAGGTGTGGGCAGCGGCATTTCCCAGCTTCCTGTGCAGGGACCCCAACATGGGAGCCTGGGGAAGCTGGGGGCAGGGGCCACTGCACCTCCTCCCTTCCAGGCAAGGCCAACCAAGGGTGCTGGCTCGGAACAGCCCCGCACCCTGAAGGTCAAGGTTCGGGCCGTCTCCACCTGTGAAAACAGCCAGGCAGGTTGCTTGGAACGTGAGTGCGCAGCCCCCAGGCAGGCGGAATGCGGGGGTCAGCAAGCAGGTCCAAGGCAGCCAGTGAAGGAAGTAAAAGCCTCAGTGATACTTCTCAAGCACCTGCCTTTCTTGCACACGTCAGCGCTTCATGGAGACTCCCAGGTCCTCACCACGGCCCCAGGAATGCAGGCTCTTACTGCCACCTAGGATCCTGGAAGCAGCTCTGGGGGGTGAAGGAAGCTACCTGCGGTCTCAAAGCTGGAAGGCGGCCGAGGCGGGCCCCAGGTCTGGCCAGCCTGGCTCTGCCGGACGGCGGGTGGCCAGTAAACGTCGCTCACCTCTCTCCAGAACCACACTTCGGGGCGGGGCAGGCTACAGACGCACAGAGCTGAGGGACGTTGGTGCCTCTGCTGCCAGCAGAGGGGGGCCCCGAAAGCAGTGGCATCAACTGAAGGGCGTCCACGGGGATGTTTTCAGTTCCGGGCGACGGAGCCCAGGTGCTCAGCCTGAGACCAGCCAGCTGCCGCTTCAGAGGGGGAGCCAGAGACCCCTGCGGGTCACAGGGCGAGCTGGCGGCCCCCGAAGGCACAGCGCAGGCCTCCGGACGGCCAACAGGGCTTGCCCCACGGCCGCCACGCTGTCCCCCTCCTACCGAACCAACTCAACGCCAAGGAGAGCCATGAGGCTGCACCACATGCTTGTGAAAGCTTCAAACATCACACGCAGGGCCGCTGCCCCAGAGGATCTAGAATCCAGGCCATCTCCCACATTGGAGAAGGGGATGGCAACCCACTCCAGTGTTCTTGCCTGGAGAATCCCATGGACAGAGGAGCCTGGCGGGCTACAGTCCACGGGGTCGCAGAGAGCCGGACATGACTGAGCGACTAAGTGTACGTTATGAACCTTTCCAGGAAACCCGTGTTCTCCACAGGGGGGTGGCATGACAGTAAGTTAGAGAAATGGTGGGCTAAAGGAGAACGGGCTTTTCTTTCTCCCACTGTAGGACTTCTCAGAACCTTATTTTTTTATTTTTTATTTTTTTAAGATATGAAAGACAATGTTTTATTAAAAATTTAATCACAAGCTTGAGGAAAAAATGGATACATAATTGTTTTTGTTGTTCAGTTCCTAAGTCGTGTCCAACTCTTCGCAATCCCATGGACTGAAGCACGCCAGGCTCCTCTGTCCTTCAATATCTCCTGGAGTTTGCTCAGATTCATGTCCATTGAGTCAGTCATGCTATCTAACCATCTCATCCCCTGCCGCCCTCTTCTCCTCCTGTCCTCAGTGCTTCCCAGCATCAGGAAAGAAGGCCTTTCCAACGAGTCAGCTCTTCGCATCAGGTGGTCAGAGCATTGGAGCTTCAGCTTCAGCATCATGTCAGAACCTTCAAACGTGGCGATGTGGAGAAGCTTCCAGAAGGTAATTAAGAGTTTGCCGTGTTTCTCCAATGGCTTGTTGTGTTTGTTCCTCAGGAGACTCAACACCAAAGGGCGCTGAGCAATCGCACGGAAGCTGGGACGGGGGAAGTCGCTGGCGTCCTGAGCAGAAGAGGGCTCAGCTCATCTCGTCTTGTCTGCAGACGAGGCCCCTGCCCCGCCTCCTCTGTGCCTTTCGGTGTCCGCACCTTCTCACTGCCGGGGGCGACAGGGCGCGGCACTGCAGGACCCCGGACTGCCTGCGCTCACGGCCTGGCGCCTCCGTCACCACCCGCCGACCTTGGACAGGCTGCCGAAGCCCCGCTGTCCCCCAGGTGGGGACGGAGGAGAGCAGCAACCTCAGAAGAGGCTTTCTGCAGAGTTACGGAGATACATTCTCTGCCAGAAGCTACAAGCTATCTCTGAGTCTGTTCTCTACCTTTTAACTTCACTTTGTTTAAACTTTAAAATTAAATTTGCACATTTCAAGCTGGTCACACTGGCATGAGCTTCCACGCCTGGTGAAGGCCTTCCCCCCACTCCCAACATCAAGTATCACCGCTGTTTTCCCCCGGTCCTCTCATGTTCATTTAATATTTGTTCCTTAGTCCATCAGGAGGGTGAGGACGCACTGTGTAAGAGATGTTTAGCTTGTTGTCCTTCAAAACGATTAGCTGTTTCAGCAATTTCATCGAACTATCAATTTGTTTCTCGCAGTGAAGCACGACTATCGCTCGTGACACACCCCGAGTCCCCACATCCCGAGTCCCCACATCCCGGGGCCTGTGCTGAGCTCTGAGCCGCCTCTGCTCTGGCCTTGCTGCCTGCGTGCACACAGCCCGCTGCCTCAAGGGGCGCCGGCTCCGGGGGGCCATGCGGTCCCCCTGTCAGCAGCAGGATCTTGCCCTGCCGTCATTTACACTCGAAGCGCTTTGTGCCAGTGTGGACGCTGACTTTGGTACCTTCGATTTAAAAGCAGTCACTTTACTGACCTGTCCCTTTAGTTCCTGCAGGGCTAGAATTTGCTTTTCCTAAAAATTTTAGATTTGTTTTAGTAACTGAAAGAACAAGATGATACTATTTGGGTTTGGGCAGGATGCCTTTTTAAGGAGGGCTCTGTCTGCAATGCACACAATGCTGTGTGTGTGTATCTGTCTGTGTTGGGGTGTGGGGCGTTTCCTAAGAAGTGTCCACCTTGGCGCAGCTGTATGTGTATCTGTGTGCGTGTGTGTCTGTGTGTGTTGAGGTGGGGGCATCTGCTACAAATGTGTCCACCTTGGCGCAGCTGTGTGTGTATCTGTGTGTGTGTGTCTGTGTGTGTTGAGGTGGGGGCGTCTCCTAAGAAGTGTCCACCTTAACACAGCTGCATGTGTGGGTCTATCTGTGTGTGTGTGTGTGTATCTGTGCTGAGGTAGGGGCGTCTAAGAAAGTGTGCACCTTAGCGCAGCTGTGTGTGTGTGCTGTGAGGAGGGCATCTCCTATAGAAGCGTCCACCTTGGTGCAGTGGGCCCCGCAGCCAGCCAAGCAGAATGGGGCAGCAGTTCCCTTGCTCATCCAAGCCTGCAGGGCCTTCACAGCAGAAGATCGATCCTGAGGTCCTTACAAGTTCCGTGGTGACTGTCCGCCCCCGTCACAAGTGTCTTTTACAGTCTGACTGTAAAAGATGGTCTGGCCTTAGCAGGACATGTCAGAAATGATCCGTTTTCCCTGTTAAAGGCAGTAGTTCAATGGACAACACACTGGAATCAACAGCGGGGCCTGACTCTGCCGTCCCTGTGGCCAGGGCTCAGGCCCGGGCTCAGGGCGCTGGGACGCTCTCGGTTTCGTCTGTAAGAGGCGGTCCCCTCCCACCTGCTTCACAGCGCGGCTGTGAGACGAAACACGTAACGGGGGAGACGCATTAACAACGAGGCCCTTCCATCAGGGCTCCTGACACTTGATGGATCTCCACTGTGGCCATTTATTTTCCTCTGTCATCACTGAAAAAGATCTTATGATGAATGAAAAGAGGGGAGTCAAATTCTCAATCTGAGACCAAACCAAAAAAATTTCCATCTTGCACTTTATAATCTAACAAAAGCATACTAACGGGAGGCTGACACCAAAGCGGACGGGAGATTGCGAACTTTCAAGTCACTGAGCTCTGGAGAATTCCAAGCCCGTGGCCACAGCGGGAAACCTCTTCGACTATTCCAGAATGCTGAGGACCAGGGGATACATCCCTGGAGTCTGCTCCTGAGCTCAGACCCTCTGCTCCCTATGAACACGCCCACAAGAAAGCACGGAACCTTGTGCTTTTCTCCTTCAACTGGTTTCAAGTTTTAAGGGTCTGGACTGCACGATCAGGAGGCAATCCAGGCCATCCTGCACTGGATCAAATGAGGGTCTGTGAGTCTGCATGTAACAGAACTCATCAGAATTTCAAGCAACTTCCAGCCATCTCTATGAGGGGATCAGAGGAGTGCCCCTAGGAAGCCCCATTTCCTCTTTCTAAGCAGATCACGCCATTTCGTCCTTGCTTAGCAGGCTGCCATCCTGACATCAATCACCATCAGGTGGTGGGGTCCTCGACTCGGCAACAGGCTGGGGTCATGAAAGGCCACCTCCACCCCCGTCTGGAGGGGCGCCCTGGGTGGGGAACAGAGGGCCAATCTGGCACCCAGGGTCTGGGGTCTGCCTCCTCCCTCAGCCTTGCTTTCGTCACTACAGCTGCAGGCCATTCAACGAGCGAAAAACACTCGCATGAAAAGGCTTGCCACAACTTTCCAAGGAATGGAGTTCATTAAAACCCTGCTGGAGGCCCTTGGCTGGAATGCTTTTCCTTGTAAAACAGAACTGCAGCACCAGTCGCCTGTAGCAGAGCTCACGGTAAGCTCAGAAACATCAGGCTGTGGAGGGGTCCCTGCAAGAGCACCGACTCTTCTGTTTTTTCCCCAGGGCCGGCTCCAGAGACAGCACCCGGCTGGGGAGAGAACGCTTCCTACAGACCCCATGACACGTGCGAGAGTGGAAGCCCAGGGCACCCACGTCCGACAGAAACCCACCAAGAGCCTGGCCAGGCGCCAGTGGAGGCTGCCTCCCCGCCTCCTCCTCGCCTGCAAGCCTACAGAGCCCTGGCTCCAGGGTGCAAAGCCCCTCCCCTCGGCTCCCGGGGTACCCCGACTGCAGGGGAACCTACACGCGGTGGGGAGGCCCAGCTGAGCGTCTCCTTGCGGGGTGTCCTACTTCCCGGAGCACCAACTGGACTCAAGAATTTGGTGAAGAAAGCATTCTTTTTATGTTAAAACGTCTTGCATGTGGGCAAGTTATGAACTGGAATGCAATTAAAAAAGAAAAAGACAAAACAAAATTCTTTGCTAGAGGCGGCCACTTTTGGCTTTGCCCTCAAAACTCCAGAGGTATGTAAATATTTGCTCTCCTCAGGAATACTTTGTCGGGGAAACTTTGGGAAAAGAACCTAAGGGACGGTGAGAGGCGGGGGGAGAGGTGGCCCCAGCAAGGGAGAGGAGAGTGCGAAGCATCCTGAAGAGCCGGGACCGCTGTTACTCAGCAGCGAAGACAAACGAACGTGCCTGCTGGGGTGCGTGAGAGACAGGGAGCGAAGCTGGCGCGGCCATGCCGTCCTCCTCCCAGAAAACCTCCCTGAGTTCCTCATCAAGCGTCGGCGCCACGGAGCCAGGCCTTTCGGCTCGCACCCGCAGCACCCAGAATGGTGTCTGGCACCCAGGATGTCAGATGCTTACAGGAACTCGGTTCCGCAACTCGGGACAGGCGTTCTCGGAGCTGATCAGCTGGCCAAGTCCAAAGGGGCAAGAAACTCCATCCAAAACCGTCCCTCCTTCGGATCCAGCTCTTGGGTCCCTGCGTGTTTCCTTCCCCGTGACAGAGGAGCGGAGGAATACAGGCGGCACACTTCTTCCCGAGCTGCGCAGTGTCAGCTTCCCAGGGAGTGCTCGGGAAACGCTGACTGAACCCACTCCCTCTTCACCTACTAGGTCTAAGACCGCTTCAGAAAGAAGACGTGTTTAAATGCTGTCTTTGAAATGAAGGAGGAAAGCATGCTGGCGCGAGACTGTTTTAAACAGTGACTGTCATCACGGGGATCCCGGGCAGGCAGGAAACACAGGAGGCCTGGGCAGTCTTGGCCACAGATGGAGCAGATCATGCCTGGCCTTAAGGGTCCCAAAGGTGGCTCAGCTTCATCTCCTGGGGACAGAACTGAGTTTGATGCTCTCACGACACGCAGCTATCACTGAGAAAACCATTTCCAGATTTCACAGGTTCAACTATTAAAGACTGAAAACTAACAAAGTGCAGCAGAGGTCGGATAGATAATCAGTGATATTAATGACTGTTAAATAATAAGAGTAGCCTCAATTTTAATCACAGAGGTGTGAGAGCTTGGCTCCAGGGTCCTAGCCAACACAAGCTGGAGGTCTCCACGCTCTCTCTGGCTCAAGAGGTACGCCCTGTGCACGCCAGCCTGCTAATCTGCCGAGTGGGATCTTCCTGCGGACCTTGCGTATCTGCAGGTGGCCCGTTTCTGGGAGCTGCTCAAACTGTAAGTACTGCTGAGGCTGCCCTTCTATTTCTGGAGGGCAGTTCTGGCTGCTAAAAAGAAATATGCTGAAATGAAAACCGATCAAGTTCTCAACTCCCTGGTCAGAGCATCAGGCCCTTGTACCTCTAACTCACAGACTGAGCGGGGATGGCTTGGGTGCTTTAACCCCTCCCTGGAGTAAATAAAGTCTGAGGACACCCAAGAGCTGGACCTTCGGGTGACGATAAGCAAAGAAGGGAGGAGGAATTAAAAAAATGAAGCGACCGACATGTGCAAGCAAAGACGTTCCTGCTTGGTTAAACAGATTTAGGTCTATTTTTGGTTTGCTCTTAAAAAGGCAAAGGACAGCTAGCCTGCTGGGTGCCCATTTGCAGAAACAAACTCCTTCCTCAGCTCAGGGCTCAAAATACACCCCAGTGGAGAGGTCTCAGCTCTTGCTGCCAGTGTGGAGTAAAGCCACAGAAGGTCAAAGTTGAGGAAGCCGAGGGAGCATCTTAACGGCATGTGATTCTTGGCCCACATGGACCTGCGGGTATTTCTGAAACAGCTTAACCATGGCTTTCGGCTGGCTTCACTCGAGCACAATGGGATTAATATGTAATAAAATGATGCCCTGGCCATCTGCAAAGGAAGGTCATTTCCCACCAATCAGAGCACGCATCATAATCCCAGGCAGCAAAAGCTCTGACGGTGGAAAGAAAAAAGCAAACCGACCTGGCACGATAAATCGGGCTGCCTTGGCCCAAAGCTGCCGGGCACCCTCCACATGTCTCTTTAATGCTGCTTGGGGATCGGGCCGCTGGTGGACTGGATGGATTCCGGTACTTCCCTGGCTCTGACGTCTAAGTGAGGCCATTCCCTCCATGGGCAGTGCTGGCAAATCCCAACACTCAGCCTCAAGAGCTGGAGGCTCTTCTTGAGAACAGCACCACTCCCCGTCCTTACTGGCGGCAGGTGAGCCGGAGAGGAAGGGCTGTGAAGAGCGCCTAGAACGTCTGCCTGATCCCAGATACAGGGAACAAAGGCCTGGACGCAGGGCTTCTAGAAGGGCTCAAGACAGGGCGAGTCTCCTCAAATTACTGCTTTGAGGAGGAACTGAAACTGCAAGTGAACTTCAGGGCCATAGCGCTGCACCCAGCACAGACTGACTAATAAGAATGAAGGAATTCTGCTCGTCCAGTTAGAAAGAAAAAACAAAAACACAGAACAACACAGACAGGCCTGTCCCGCCCAGGAAAACAGAAGGAAAACAGCAGTGACGGAAGGTGAACATCCAAGGAAGCGACTTCCAGGACCTGCAAAGCCTGCCCAAACGCCGAATCCATCACAGTGCACAGCAGGGGCCTCGGCCGCATTTCTGAAGCACGTCAATAGGGTTTTAACGAGGCATGCCTCATCAGACCCTAATTCAGTGCACGGTCAGGCTCCATTTCCATTTCGACACTCATCATACTTCAAACTAAAAAAGGAGCAAGGGACTTCCTTGGAGGTCCAGTGCTCGAGCCTTCACCTTCCACTGCAGGAGGTGGGGGGCGGGTTCGACCCCTGGTCGGGGAGCTAGGATCCCACATGCCTTGAAGCCAAAAGACCAAAGCACAAAACAGAAGCAGTGATGTAACAAATAGGTAAAGACTTAAAAAATGGTGCACGTTAGGCAAAAAAAAAATTTTTTTTTAAATAAAAGGCTGGCCCCACACAGCTGAGCGAGGGGACAGAGGCGCCTCCCCAGTGCCCAGTAAAGAAGTGGACCAGAGTGAGCTGCGTATCCCAAGTGGCCAGCCTGTAGAGAACAGCCTTCAAGTCTCCGGCTGTTTTTAATTACGTGGACTTTAAATGATTTTCCTTAATACAGTCTATGTTTTAAATGTTGTAGATCAGTAATTATTTAACATTTCCCCCGTAAACAGGTAAGACAGACAGATGAGGAAGAAGCACCACGTTAAATCTGTGGCTCTGATATGAAGTAAAGGCACCCAGCACCACCCTGCTTCTTCCTCAGAGTTTAAGTCATCCAACAAAGGAGAAGCGGGCCCGCGTGCATTAGAGGGGTGTTGTGAAAATAAGCGCATGCGTGCGTCAGCAGTGTCTGACTCTTTGAGACCCACAGATTGTAGTCCTCCAGGCACCTCTGTCCGTGGAATTTTCCAGGCAAGAATACTGGACTGGGTTGCCATTTTCCTCCTCCAGGGTGTCTTCCTGATGAAGGAATCGAACCTGCATCCGCAGGGTCTCCTGCGTTGTAAGTGAATTCTTTACCTGCTAAGCCACCAGGGAAGCCCACGTATAATGTGAATGCAGACATAAAGAGGCCAACGAGACATCTCACGACTCTACTTAAAAGCTTAGTTATGAACCAGGTATTACGATATACAGTTACGAGTTCACAAACAGTTGGAATACACTGAAGTCGCTTGCTCAGATGACAAAAGCTTACGATCTGTAAGGTTTGGCTGAGGGATCATTCCCAGCGGTTTGAATTTTAAAACTGCCCCTTTTCTCTTTGGAAAATTAGATGAAAGAACACAACCAGTATCCAGCTCAGTCCTGGGGACGCGGAGGTGCTCACCGAACGTTAGCTGCTGGCCCCCGCCTCCGTGCCCTCTCCAGTCACATTCCACAGACAGCGCTGCAGGTGGAGAACGGTGCCCCCTGACCGCGCCCTCTGGATGCCGCTTCCTCCCCGTGGCCCAGCAGGGGCCTCACAGTGCGGGACCTCTCCGGGGCCTCAGCGCCCTCCTGCACACTAACCCCCAGGCGCCGAGTCACCTGGCCAAGGTGAAGGGTGGCGCGTGACTCACTCTCATTCACCATCAACGCTGCGATTTCCCTGCTGAGCCCAGGGAGAACTGGTCTGTACCACTCAGGAGCCCACTGACCAGGTTTCCACCAAAGCGGCTACACACTCATGTGTGTGACAGGGACGGGGGCGTCAGCGCGACAGGACACAGCTGGAGGAAAACACTTCAGTTGCCATAAGAACAAAACAGCCTGCGAAACACCACGAAGACTCTACTGAGAAAACAATCTGCTCATCATTTCTGACTTCTATGTTTGGTCTGTTTCTAAAACACAGTAACAACTACATTGGCAAGCTGAATCGACAGGCAGCCGGGCAGGCCGTGACGCTCAGCGGAGGAGCAGCAGTGTGGCCCCCGGGCTGACCAGCTGAGGGGCCCCGTCCTACCCGTGGCTTCTGCCCACCCCCGGTCACAGCTGGCCAGTTAGACCTCTCCAAGGAAAACAGGTCGCGCGGCATGGCCCAGGCTGCCTTGTGTGCTGCGACCCGATGGGACTGCTGAGAGTTAACTGAGGCCATGCCAGAGAAAGCGCTCGGGACAACGCACTGCCCGCGAGGGACAGGACGTGGGGCGATGGTGACGACGCCACGTCAAATCCAAGCCCCCCCGATGACTTCCAAGGACACCTCCTACCCATCCAACTTCATGTTTCACCACTTCCCAACAAAGACAGTTTCTCTGACTCACATTTCACACGCCCATCCAATGTCTGAGCCAATGTTTAAAAATTAGCATCTTTCACATAGAACTTCCCAATGTACGGCACTCCCAGAGAAATCTGAAAACAAGCCCCAAAGAATCAGAGCTCATGGGGCAAGAAGCAAAGGGTGCGCTGGCCAGACCTCGTCTGTACACGAAGGCCACCCTGACCAGGCGCCGGGTGTGGGACCCCCGATGCCGAGCACATGGTGGGTTTGCGTGCACCGCAATTCAGGCTTCTGTTCTTTCACACTCATCTGAAATGACTCACTGACCGGCCAGGAGCTCACCTTTTCCCCATTTCCATCACAAGCACCTGGAATGGGCTTCCTCATCACAGCTCTCTTCCTGGAGAACGCTTCTCCTCCTTCCTTCCTGAATTATTACACAGAAGAGGTAGCAAGCTCACAGTTCCACCCAGCAGCTTGCCTCTGTCCACACAGCTGCCTTTCTCTTGGGGTCTATGTCTCTATAAACTGACAAACAGCTGCACCATGGACCTTTCAGACTGCTGGCAAGAGTTTTATCTGTGAATGACCTGAGTCTGCTGCAATAATGTTCTTCCCTAGTAAAACTGTTCTGAATGCATACAATGGAGCTAAATATATCACTACAGCGGAGGAACAAGTTTTAAAGCTGCTATCTTTAAAAGACATCTAACTGATGAGCAACAGCTGGCAACTATCATCCCTCTGAGAAGCTGGGGAACACTGACAAGAACAGAGGCTGATCGGGGTGGGCTTAGGTTGCCACCCAGGGGCCAGAACCCGCCGGCCAAGTGATCCAGTAACTCAGCTGGCTCTTGATCTTATTTGACTTCTTTCATGATTTCTCACACTTTTATAGGTTTTTTTTGAATACTTTGAACATTTTCAAATAAAATTATGGTGCCAGTGAATCTCTGGCATCATTTTGAGACCAGTCATTCCATGAATGCATATATACATGAATAAACAAATACTTTTTTTAAAAGATACACATATTTAATTACCTTGAAATCGCATTACAAAATCATCATTTTGTGGTATCTCAGTTAACTATATACATATAATATTTTAAAAATAGTTTTACTAATCAAAGAAGAAATCTAAATAGAATTGCATTCCACTCCAATCAATACTGTCAGAAAATCCCCAAAGTTTCCACAGTGAAGTCATTTTTGATGATCTGGTATTGAAATTGCATTGTTTCTTATGCTGAAGAGTAACAGATTTTTCTTTTTTTTTTTTTTCCAGAGTTTTCAATACAGAAAGTATTTGTTTAAAAATGTTCCCCTCTGTATCATTTGTTCTCATACAAATAAGTGTTTTAAAAACAGACGTGATGAGCTCTTTAAAAGCCCAGTTTTGTGCTCTGTGTCATTTCGAGCTAGAAGTGAAGTGACTGGAGCACTTGGGAGGCTAGACTCTCGTCCTGCTTTGGCTGGAGAAATGTCCACAGCAGCAGAGAGCCTAGCAGAGCCTGCAGCCAGGTCCTCCTGGGTGTGTGTGGCCTCTGCTTCCCCAGGCCTGACTGTAAACGTCTAGAAAGTGGAAACAAGGCATCTGGGGAAGGGGGCAAGTAGTACTGACTTCAGAGCTCCTATCTTTGGCTTTATGAAAACAGCCGGCACAGAAAGAATGACAGTCAGAGGAAACTCATCTCTTCTCCGGAGGAGACTCTTAGGCCAGCGGTGGCGTCTAGCTGGAGAGGAGGTGTCTTTGTGTGATTTGAACTCTGCGTCGAACAAGGTATATAAAGGCCTAGTATGGCCCCAGCCCCAAATGAAACCGTACAAACAAGGTACGTACCAGGTCGATCAGGTCACTGAGGTTTTTCTCGATTTGCTGTGGAGGCAGGCGCCTCATCAAGTCCAAGGCACAGTCCAGCTGCTGATCACTCTGCCAAGAGACAAACAGGAGTAGCTGAGTCATTCTGCCGATAGAAACACCAAACCCCCCTTTTCAAAGATGCTCCAACAGCTGCAGCTTGCCCAGGTATCCTGAGATCAGACAGGCCCGCAGTGGGCCCTCTGCCACGGCTCCTAGGGGGGAGACCGGCCGGGCCCTCCAGCATGGCAGCATCTGTCTCAAGTGGAGGATTCGAAAGGTAGTTATGTTTGCGGAAAGGGGCTGAGGAGTTTGGAAAGCTGCCCTGCGCAACACATGTGTCAAAGTATCATGCACTTTCCTTCTCCACCTCGACAGACCGGCGGATGCATGACTCCCAACTGGTTCTGCAGTGAGAAAGCTCAAGGAGCAGGTCACGCTTTGTTCTCTACTGTAACTTGGCCATGACAGTCAGGACATGTCACCAGGAGCGGTTCCCCCATGAGCTCCAAGCCAAGGACAAAAAAAGGGCAAAGAACAAGACGTGCGCCAATGTTTAAGGGCTGCAGTCATTCATCCGAGGCTGGGCCTACCTTGGCCCTTGCAAAACAGACCAAGACTGGAAATAGTTCCAGTCAAGAGCTCCCTCCCGCTGGCCAGGTGGACAAGGGCATGAACTGGGGTCGGTGCTCCACAGGGCCAGGAGGGCAAAGACTGCCCTCCCTCCCACACTCCTCTCTCTATTTAATACTCACACTGCACGGTTTCCCTGATGGCCCACTGGTAAAGAACCCACCTGCCAATGTAGGAGACACAGGTTCAATCCCTGATCGGGGAAGATCCCGCATGCCTCAGAGCAACTAAGCCCGGGAGCTGCAACTACTGAGCCCACGAGTCGCAACTATGAAGTCCTTGTGCTGAGAGCCTGCGCTCCACAACAGAGAGGCCGCTGCGATGAGAAGCCCATGCTGCACTAGAGAGCAGCCCGCTCAGCAGTGAAGACCCAGCACAGTCAAAAGAAATAAACTGTAACATTTATGCTGTAGATACACACGGAGATACACACACCGCACCAGGCACTGCAGATGAGCAATAAACCACGGAGGGAGGGAGGGAGGGAGGAACTGAATGCAGGGTGAGGCTGGGAGAGTGCAAAGTGTTAATTCAGTGTGCAGTGGGCTCTAACACAGAAGGAAGCCAGGTGAGACAGGCGGGCCTGGGAAGACGGTGAAGACCACCACATGCGATGCTAGCAAGTGCAAGTAAGGCAGGTGGGGCCCCCAACACAACCCACCAGAGGCACCGTCTGATTTGCAACCTTCATCTGCTCTGCTCAGACCCATCTCAGGATTTCTGAAAGCCCTAAATCAACAAGCTCCAGAATCTTTATAAACTATACGAGGTAATCCTGGAAATGCTACATTTGACAGTAATAAAATATAAACTCTGAATCCGACCACCTGCACTTCCGTGTACATCAACCACAAACAGGCTGTGGGACAAAGACCCGCTTTATATACACCCAGAGACATAACGCATATGCTCACTGAAGGCAGGTAATCGATACAGCATATTACAGCAGGCTGTAAAAAAGAAAACAAAAACCTGTCCCCTGGCTCAAGATGGTTATCAACGAGAATTTATTCTGAGACACAACAAACAGGCTATACTCTGCAGAGACATACATACACTGCAGAAACCTTACTGCACTCGTTTGGCTTAGTGAAACTTCCCGGCAACCAGGTATTCCCCACGTGTCCCAGGCCTTCTATGCCAGCCAAGGCCACGGGACATGGGTCTGGCCCACCGCCCTGGAGGACATTTGAGTACCTCTAGGGTCAAGAACACACACATGAACTAATTTGACGCTGCTGACTTATATTCGGTGCTTTGTTCTGCCTTTCATTAACTTAGGACCTTGGGCAAATTTCTTAACCTCCAGGGACATCTATTCATCCTGTGAAGCGGAATAAAGGACACTACATTTAAAATGAAGCCAGGCGGCCAGAAGGGGGAGCTTTCAGGCACCAACACACACCACCAATTCCACACTCCAACAGGAAGAGAGGACCCCACATTCCAGCAGGAGGAAAGATTTCTCATTGTCCAGCAGCAAGCCCAGCCCACGGGAAGACATCACCACCCCGAACCCCCGAACTCTCCCCTTCCCCCAGGGGCCATTCCTTCGAAGCACCCCTTCTCAACATCCTCCTTTTTCTCTATAAAGTAAGGTTCCCCCCCTTTGTTTGCTACACTTTGCTAATTTTTTTCCTGAACTGTAATTCTTCGCAATTCCCAAATTAAGTCCGTTCTGCTGGTAAAATAACCAGCTATTTTATTTTTAAAGTTTGATAATCCATAAAATGAGGATACTATCTACATCACAGAGTTGTAGGGATGATTTAGAGAATACTTGTGAAATGCACAATACATACCAGTGTATGTTTGATTGGGAGTGTTTTTGTGTTATGTGCACAAATACATATTTCAATTTTCTAAAATATTCTAAAATATAAATATTTTATAACATGTGCCCCACTCAAGCCAACCCAGAAGTCTCTCCTATTGCTCTCAACAGAAGCTAGCTGTTCAAAACTCTGTAAATAGCTCTGTACTCCCTTGGCCATGCAAGAAGAGAAAACCCTGAATGAATCAAGTCAAACTTGTTAAAAAGTATAAACTAATGGGCCAAACACCTTAACAGATGTCTCATCAAAAAAGATACACAGATGGTAAATAGAAAAGATGCTCAACATCACATGTCACCAGAGAAATACAAAGTAAAATGAGATACTATTACACATCCATTAGAATGGATGAAATCCAGAATTCTGTTAACACCAAAAGCTGAAAAGAACGTGGCACCACAGTTAACTCTGATTCGTTGCAGGAGGATACGCACAATGGTGCAGCCACTTCCAAAGACAGCTCAGTAGTCTCTTACAAAACTCAACATACTCTTAGCACACAACCCAGCAGTCACGCTGGAGATGACGGTTCTCACGAAAGCCTGCCCTCAACTGTCTATGGCAGCTTTGTTCATAATTGCCAAAACTTGGAAGCAGCCAAGATAGCTTCAGAGGTGACTGGATAAAGAAACTGTGGTAACACATACAGACAATGGGATGTTATGACACCATGAAAGGACATGCAGGAGACAAAGTCTGCGCGCCCACTAAATAGAAGAAGCTAATCTGAAAAGGCTACCTGCCATGTGAATCCAGCTATGACCTTTTGGAAAAGACAAAACTACAGAGACAATAAAAAAAAAAAAAAAATAGTGGTTGCCAGGGGCTGGGAGAGAGGGATGAGAACAGCAGAGCACAGAGGAATTTCAGGGCAGTGAAACTATATTATATACTATATATAATGCTATATATAATACTATATATAATGGTGATAATGGCAGGCATGTGTCACTCGGGGCCTCCCTGCTGGCTCAGTGGTAAAGAATCTGCCTACAAGGCAGGAGGTGTGAGTTCAATCCCTGGGTCAGGAAGATCCCCTGGAGAAGGAAGTGGCAACCCACTCCAGTATTCTTGCTGGGAGATCCCATGGACAGAGGAGCCTGGAGGGCTACAGTTTATGGGGGTTGCAAAGAGTTGGACACGCCTCAGTGAAAACACAACACACACACACACACCCAAGAGTGAGCCTGAATGAAGCCATGGACTCTGAGTGATGACGATGCAGGGCAGGGGTGTCAGCTCTGACTCCCGTGGGGGATGCCGGCACTGGCAGAGGCCCAGGGTGCAGGGGAAATCTCTGCAGCTGCTGCTCACCTTTGCCGTGCACCTAAAACCGCTCTTTAAAAAAAATGAACTGGCGTTTCTCAACTGGGATTGATTCTGCCCTCCCCACAGCCCCCGGGAGACAAGAGGAACGCATGGAGACATTTTCAGTTGTCATCACTGTGCGTGAGGGGACCTAACAGGAAAGGGCCCAGGACGCTTCTGAACATCCTGCGGTGCACAGGAGAGACCCCGACGACCTGGCCCAACAGGTCAGCAAAGCCAAGCCGAAGAAACCGCGGCTTAGAATTGTTTTGGGGAATTACAAACTCCCAGACTCCGGTTAAAGTGAAGAATCCAGAAAACTGCACATGCACAGAACATTTTACATACAATTCTAACTCACAGACTACCCATGACCCTACAACGTCTGGTCTTTGGAAATAGTCTCAACTAGATTTTAACAATATTCCTGAGAACAAGGGAAAGTTTTCGGATATAAGTCGAGCTACAATGAATCTTTAATTCAGACATAATGGTAAGTTCAGAAGGGATTAACTAGAAGCTGAGTATCTAGAAAAAGGAACAACGTAACTTGACCAGAAAAGGTCAACATGAAAAGACACTGTTTTCATGCTTCCAAGGAGCCTGTTCACATGCCCCCAACCGCAATGTGCACAGCCCTCACTCCTCAAGGTGAAGCATGAAGGCTTTCCTTCTGGACAGTTCTCTGACTGTATTGAGTTTGAAAGCATTAAACTATTGCTGCAAAATGATCTAACTTGTATTTTGCATGAATTCTAACAATCTCAATAGGAAATACTCACTACAAATTTCTAAGGCTAAGGATGTCTAACTGTCATTAAATTAGTAAATGACTAAAAAGCTTCCCATAAAGCCAAGCAACATGGGAAAACTTAATGACAGCTTGCAAAAAAATTTTAAATTACAGTTAACTGGAGCCCTTTGCTTGGGAGTCATCCCAAATCCTTAGAGGTCCAAACAGGAAATAGCACAAGAGGATGAAGAAAACACGGCTAGTCCACAGCTACAAGCAGCAAGAGTGGCCCCAGAAACAGAACGAGCGCGGGGCTGGGGGCTGGGGAAGAAAGTCCCAGAGCACTGCCGAGGGCGCAGCCACTTCCATAAAGCTCCAAGCCCAGCATTACTGAACTCTCCATCATTCACACACACACTTTAAACTAACACAGCAAGGCTTTCTTCCTCATTTGCCAAGACAAGGGAACGATAAATACAAAATTTGGAAGAGGGAAAAGAAGCCACGAGATAAAAATAAAACTTGACATCCATCGAGGTCCTGCATGAAATAATGGATTCAAGGATATTCATAATATCAGGATGCTTAGACTTACATATATGTCAGTATGGTCCTTTACAGCTATCACGGATCTAAATATTTCTGAGCTGATGTGTGTACCGTCTAAGCCTGGGGTCCAGGTTCAGACTTTCGCATATAGGCTGTCTAATTTCCCCAAATCCATTCAGTGAAGAGACTACTCCCATTGTATATTCATTCTTGACTCCTCCATGCAAAGTGAATTGACCATGTATGTATGGGCTGACTTCTGAGTTCTCTTTTTTATTGTCACTGTTTCACTTCACTCAATATTTTTTAAAGGTAACAGGGAAAAAAAAAAAGAGCAACCAAGGACAGGCCCTGGGATTAAGGAGCTCGAGTCTAAAGCCTGAGGAGGAGGGGAGGAAGGAAGGTGTTCTTGCATGGAACCTACCCCACCCTGCGTCAACCCTGCTCTGACTCCAGAGCGCCTCCCCTTTGCCCAGGGCACGGAGGGATCCCTTCACAACCACCACCTGGGTAACCATAGCAGCTTGGCAGGAAGCAGGTAGGGAGCTCTGCAACCCCTTTCTGATCCTCCCTCAGGGCAGGGAGCTCAAGGCCTCTTGGGGCTTTGCCTCCAGCCCTTAGTGTGGGGTAAGGAGCCCTCTGCTTTTGTCTTAGCCGTATGGCCCGGGATCTGGGGGGAGGATTCTAAGATTTCTTCTAGTGGGCTGCGCACCGTCCCCAGGGTAAGAGCAGAAGCGCCCACTGCACCCGCCCTGCCCTTCAACAGCCCCTGCAGGCCCGCAACTAGGCTTCAGCTCCACAACCGAGCCTCGAGTGCCCTGAACCAGGCACAGGGAATGAAACCTAGTCCCGACCCTCGAGGAACCAGCCAGAGAGGAGCACAGGATCACGAGGCAAGTGCGAGGCCCACGAGGAGAGGACACAGGAGCCGCAGAGACGAGGCAGCTCCCGGTACCCTGCGTGCACACATGTACCTCGTCCTGAATCAATCCTTTCCCTAGGCTTTCCAGGCTATTTATTTTGTGCACTGTCACCCTGTGACCAAGGGTTCTCCACGAGACGGTTCCTTCGAAATCCTATCTGGTCCTAGACACACTCCCCTTTCATCAAAGGAGCTTTCCCAGCTCCCCCTTCCACCGGTGGCATTTTCCAGGCTGAAAGGTAAAAAGGACAAGAATGACCATTTCGCATCACTCTCTGGAATTCTTTACCCGTTCAATTAGCTGTTTAATAATTTGAGTTGTTTCCGGGGTGACAAGCGCTACTTCTGACACTGAACGGTGGACAAGGTCCCTGTCTCCAGGAGCTTACGGTGCAGCCAAAATCCACACAGACGACGACGGCATACAGAGGGGACAGCCACCCCACTTTACGCTGGTGAGGCTCGGGGCGTCGGTTTAGATCCGTGGCTGTGTTTTTCAGAATCAGCAGCGAGAGCATGTTTTCACTCTCTGCCAGTTTCTCACACAACTTGAAGAAACACATGAACTGCTTAAAATCACCTTATGACAAGTAAAACAACTGCTAATACAGACTAGAACAGTTTTTCAGGACAGCAAGTCAAATAAAACACTACAGCTGAAGAGATCTTCTGTGGGATTTTCAGGCCCCAGGTGGTGCCGCCAAGCATTTGCACACAGTGGAACCTGGCCGGCTGCAGGAACGCCAAGGGCAAAGACTAATTCGGAAATCGTCGGCAACAACAGCGACTCCACCTCCCAGTGGGGGTGCAGAGAGCGGGACGTGTCCTAACCAAGGATAAGCTCAAAGCTTAATGCAGTAAACGCCTCTATCCACAAGAACGGGAAACCCTGGAGTAAACATGCATATGAGCGGTGCCGGGAACCACCAAAGACTCCTCAGAAAGCGGGAAGGGTGTCCATGACTGGTCATCACTGGCTGAGCAAGGGTGCCCCGGGCCAACGCGGAGACCACGGGTGCAGCAAGCTGGAGGAGAGGCTGGGAGGGGTGTGGCCCGGCCCGGAGGAGTGAGGGGTCACAGCAAGGCCGGCTTCGGCCCAAACCCGAGGGCAGCGGTTTTCTCAGCAGGCTCCAAGGAACAGACGGAACCTCAGTGCGCCCAACAGCTTTGAGTCTGCAGACTTCATAAGTACAGCTTCTGTGCCATTCTGCTTGGCCTTTAAAACTCCAAAACCTGCTCCTCCAGGAGGGATCAGGAGCCCCCAAAGATTTCTCCACAGAGGACTGAGAGGAATACTGTCATGTCTTAGAGAATGAAGCAGACGAGAGTTTCCAAACACCCGCCTGAACAAGCTCTCCCAGCCCTCGCCCCTCTTACAGTGTGACTCGGCCATTCCTCCTGCCCCCACCCCATGGAATGGGGAGTTTTCTGACTCCTGTGATCAGCGGGGCTGACCTCGGTCATTTCTGAGCCATTAAAGATCATTCATCCTCCTCGTTGCCTGCTCAACACTCAGGCTGGCAGCCACGCTGTGAGGAGGAGCCGCCCGGCACTAGATGAAGATCCTCCACCAGAAGAGACCCGCAGGGGAGGGGAGGGCCCCGGGCAGCCCCCGGGGGCTCCAGGCCCCCACAGCCAGAACCGCCCTGCCGAGGCTCTCCTGAATTTCTGGCCCCTGGAACCACTGGAGATGTGTGGGGGCTGCTCTTTGCAGTCACCAGGTTCCGGAGTGGTTCTGTGAGACGGCAGCAGTAACTGACGCAGGAGGCGGCCCATGGTGCCTGCGGGACGCAATGTGACCAGGGCTGGGGCTGGAGAGGACAGGAGGGCCACATTAAGAGGCAGGACAGACAGGTCCGGAAACCTACTAGAAACGCGGGTCTGAGATGCCTGAGCTTTCCAGCAGGGCCCCTCTGCCCCCCTACCCGATGATGCCGCAGCCGCGCCAGTGTGTGTGACTGTGCGCCCTTTTAAACAGCGTCTGTAATTCCAAGGACATGCAGGAACTTCAAACTGCTCTGCTCTCTGAGCAGAAGCCCCGCCTGGCCTGCTCCAGGGACTGGTTGAGCCCGATCTGTACTCAACAGCATCTGTCTATACGTAAACAACCAGCCAAAGCTTCAAGGCCTTTATAGTTTGTTCTTAAATTCATCAAGTCCTTCCCTCGTTTACATTCCCAAGAGGCTTAGCAAATACTTCACAGACAACACAAAGGCCAACTTTGCTGGAGCCCAGGCTGATTTATTACAAGTTTATGGAGTCTAAGGGCACCATGGTTTTTGTCTTGTATAATCTGTGACCCAACAGGCAACTCTGTTTAAAAGCTGAATCTGTTTTCTGCCATGTGGCCTGGGAACAATATGTGCCGGGGGCTAAGTGGGGAAGATGAGCAGGGCGGCCCAGCCAAACGCTCATCTGCAGGTCACTGGGAAACTGCACAGTTTGGATTAACAAAAAGAAAAAGTGTTTCCTTGCCCTGACTGAGTGCCCTCTGGTTGAATCTTCTGGGAGGGATGTGGTGATGACGGTGGATCCCAGAGCGCACACAGGCTATCCCTGCGGGTGGCATGCCTTCCCACGGGAAACTCCAAAACCTACACCAAGCTCTGCAAAGCCACAGTGGAAGCCCATCTGGCGGACCAGGCCTCCCTCTGCCCTTCTGGGGGCCGCTGAGAATCTTCACTGCTGGGTCAAGCTCATCTTCAACATAAAATTAACCATTTCAAGGTGAAGCCGTTCAATGCCTTGGGACAATGTTGTTTTGATCACCATGAAAACATAAACCCAAGTCTCTGCTTTAAAAAAAAAAAAAATTCTGCCAAGGAACTTCCCTGGCAGTCTAGTTAGTGGTTAAGGCTCTGTACTTCCAGCATGGTGGGAGGGGGTGGGTGGGTGAGTTCGATCCCTGGGCGGGGAACCAAGATCCCACATGCCGAGTGGTGCGGCCAAAAATAAATAAATAAAACTAAATTAAAATTAAGAAATAATAAAAACTCTGCCAGGATCACAGGGATTTAGATCCAGATAGACTTTCCAAGTTCATCTAAGGCCTGACCCCTCATTTTACAGACAGATACTGAGGCTCAGAGGAAGCTGCATAGGGTCCCACGGTCAGCAGAACCAGCACTTGCCCCGGGTCGCGTGGTGAGAGCATTCTCCCACACCCGGGCCATCTTCCCACTTGACTCTGGCCCTGAGCCACCGCCGCGTGACGGGCGGCACCGGCGCACGAGCTGAACGACGGAGACACGGTCCCTGCCCGAGAGGGGCTGGTGAGCCAATGAGCACGGCCAGGGCTGACCCGGCAACCTCCTCCCCGACGCTTCCGGACAAGCGAGGCCCAGCTGGCCGTCTGCATCCAGGTCAGAAAGCCTCGGACTCGCACCTCGGATTCACACAGGCCTCCTGTGTGAGGGGCTCAGCACCCTCAGCCAGGGTCGGTCTCTGCAGCGGCTCCTGAGCCAACCCCGAGGCACGGACGAACCAACTTTCCATTAATCCTGAGAGGGGACTCCCTCTAAAACGCTTCTACACGGATGAAAATGCATGAACGTGGTCAAACCGTTTCTCACCGGCAAAGGGACACCGTGAGGAGTGCCCATGCCTGGAACACGCTCTAGGTCTGCATTCTAAATTTCTCTACCTCTTCTGTCAGGCCACCAGCTACGTTTCCTCCCCTCATCTGCTATGGGCTGGGAAATCAGAAGCCTGTTTGTCTTTAAAAAACAAACAAAACACAACAGGAAGAAAACTCCAACTATGAGAGAAGAAATAAGTTGCAGATTCAAACACGTGGGTCCAGAGTCACCGTCCCAGTTTGTGAGACTCTGACAGCGTGTGAAGCTAAGGGTGTATGTGTGTGCGCGTGTGTCGTGTGTGTGTGGGGTGTGGTATGCTGTGTGTGTGTGTGGGGGGTATGGTGTGTGTGGTGTGTGTGTGGTGTGGTGTATGTGGTGTGGTATGGTGTGTGTGTGTGTGGTGTGGTGTGTGTGTGTGGTGTG
>JADEYB020000016.1:2850762-2862378 GCA_015832495.2 Alces alces
GGACAAAATCTAGGTTCTGCCTCCTGTGAACAAACACTGTGTGTGCACGTCTGTGTGTGCATCTGTGTGTGTGTCTGTGTGTTATCCTGAGCATGCATGACAAGGAAGGACACAGAACAAAACCCAGGTTCTGCCTCCTATGACCACTGTGTGTGCATCTGTGTGTGTGTCTGTGTGTTATCCTGAGCACGCATGACAGGGAAGGATACAGGACAAAATCCAGGTTCTGCCTCCTGTGAACAAACACTGTGTGTGCGCGTCTGTGTGTGCGTCTGTGTGTTATCCTGAGCATGCATGACAGGGAAGGACACAGAACAAAACCCAGGTTCTGCCTCCTGTGAACAAACACTGTGTGTGTGTGTGTGTGTGTGTGTGTGTGTCCATCCAGATTCTGAGCACACACAACAGGGAAGGACACAGAACAACATACAGGTTCTGCTTCCTGTGACCAAACTCGGTGTGTCTGTATGTGCGCGCATGTACCCTGAGCACGCATGACAGCGAAGAACACAGAACAAACCCACGTTCTGCCTCCTGCAACCAAACACTGTGTGTGTGTGTTCAGTTGCTAAGATGCATCAGACTCTTTGCAACCCCATGGACTACAGCACGCCAGGCTTCCCTGTCCTTCACTACCTCTGAGAGTTTGCTCAAATTCATGTTCAATTAGTTGGTGATGCCATCTGACCGTCTCTCTAGAGAATGCTAAACAACCCAAACTGTAAGAAAATTAACTTCAAGTGACTTGGGAGAACAATTCCTCGCTCAGGACATCAGACGGGGGCGGGGAGTCTCTGATTCTGGGCTGGGCAAACACTGGGCGGTTTTACCTCCCAACAAATTCTAAACCTCCTGTCCCCTACAGTACAGACTCTATCCTCACAAACACTACCAGGGATGCGGGGGTTTCCCGAAAATGGCACAGGCTTCTTCAGACTGCCTCTCTGGTGGATGGTTCCCTGAACTCCTCAGAAGCTCTGCAAGGCGCCACGACCTACTGCCTGATCATGGATGTCCACAGATGTCTACGGCCACTGTCTCTGCAGGGTCCTGGCGGGTTTCACGCAACGAGACTAATCCCTGCACCCGGTCAATGGTAGTTAAAGACACAGGTGGGGTGATCCCAGGGCATCTTCAATGGATGCCATGCGCGCTGTCCATTTCTATCTTGTTGGCAGGAGAAATTCAAGAAGCCTTTCACCAAAGTCAAATATTATGAGAGCAGAGCATCCTTCAAAAGAAGAGTTAAAGAAAATTTTTTTTTGGGGGAGGGACATCACCCACATGTTCACTGACGAAGGCTGAGGAAACGATACTCCCTTTCTCATGGCAGAAGCAGCCAATTCACATAAACCTTCCACCAAACTGATTTATAAGATGGCCTGGAGGAAATCCGTGATGTTTGGCCACAGGTTTCCGCCAATAACACACTGCACATGGCTTCCAGAGGACTGGTCCAAAGTGCCAACAGCACAGATGGACAAGTCACGATGGGAAAGCTGAAAGATTTAAAGACATGAGGGAGATAAAGCCTCCTTCGACTGAAGTACTTCATCTAGAAGAGGGCAGTGCTGCCTTCTGACTTGCATCCAAAGGGCAGTTTGAGGAAAAGAGGAACATGGAGCTAACACATCGACCAAAACAGTTGGCCCACTTCTTCCCTGGGTCCCTGACCTCTCATTTCAGACACCAGTGGGAATCAGCACGGAAACCCCCGTCTCTGCCTGCGCCGTCCAGGTCAAGGGCAGCTCCTTCGTAGGGCGCCACACCCCACTGCCAACCACGGGAACAGCAACGGCGCCAGGCCCTCTGGCGCTCCCAAACACAACCCAAAGCTTCCACTGCCTTTGGCGACAATGAAGGACGATGCAACATTTTCCCAACCTGTGGTAAATGTGCAAATCCAACCTAAGACCTGTTACAGGGCTCTCGTCCTTCCAGCTGCCAGGACCCACCAGACGGGGAGATGCCTAAAAGCAAGGTCCTTCCAGCTCCAATATCTAGGACCTAAAACAGATCCCCCTGCCAGGCTGCAAGTGGCACAGAAGACCTTGGAAGTCAGACAGACATGGGTTCAAATCTTTCAATGCCACCTCCTAGAAATGGAGATCAGGAAAAGTCCTTTACCTTCCGGAGTCTCAATTCCCTTATCTGTTAAATAAAACTAATAATAATACCTATCCTGCAGCCTTGTTTTGAGAATATTATAAAGTATGTGTAAAGAAACTAGCAGAGTTTCTGGAACGTACTAAGTGCTCAATTAAACAACAAATACTATCACCATCCTTCTTCCACAGAATTTAGCTTCAGGGGGCACAGGACTCCAGCATTCCCACATGGCATTAACACACACACACACACACACACACACACACACACACCTCTCCACGTCTGTGGTTAACATTATCTGAAGGCATGCCAGGTGGGCAGCCATGGAATAGGAGCTGAAAAATCAAACCAGCCGTGGCCACCTCTTTGGGGTCAGAGCAAACTGATCTTTATGAGTGAAAACACCACTCCTTTCTCAAAAGACAGGTTTCCTTAGAGAACAGCTTGCCAACAACATGTTTTCACGAGCTCAAAACCTTCTTTCTTTCCATCCTTCACTGAACATTGAGTGTTATGTCTCGAGAAAGTTGGTGGCTGAGTGAGGAGCTTTAAAGTCCTTCAATGAGTAAAAATAATTAAACAAAGGGAAGCAACGAGTTCCAATCCCGAGATATCGTCTTTAATTGGAGGGTAACTGCTTTCCAGAGCTGCGTTGGTTTTTGCTACAGCAGGGCAAGTCAGCGGTAACTGCGTGTATCTCCATCCCCTCTTGCCCCTCCCTCCCCTCCCGCTCCATCCACCCCCTCAGGTCATCACAGGGACCAGGCTAGGCTCCCTCTGCTACCCAGCGGCTGCCCACCAGCCGCCCGCTTTACACAGGGTAGTGTGTATGTCAGCGCCGCTCTCTCCATCCGCCCCACCGTCTCCTGCCCCTTCTGTGTCCACGCTAAGGCAGCTTTTTGAAAACCGGAAACTGGATCTTCCCTGGTGGTCCACCGGTTAAGATTCTGCACTTCCAGTGCAGGGGGCGTGGGCTCAATCCCTGGTCGGGGAACTAGGGTCTCGCATGCCCCGCGGGGCAGAAAGTAAAAAAAATAAAAGAGAGAAAGAAAAGGAGGCCAGAGACTAAGCTCAAACGCCCGCACAGCACCATGAGGACCGCCTTTCCGCCTACCGTCCACAGCAGACCCCGCCAGCAACACCACCGTCCCCGCCAACAACGCCTGTCGCCAGGCAGTGAGTCCATGGCAGGACCAGACTTACGGGCTCAGAATGCAGTAATAAAAACAACAGCTAAAACGTACTAAAACAGTGCTCCAAGGGCTTTAAATGCCACTGTCTCACCTAATCTCACAAACAGCCCCAGGAGGTTAAGCCCCGGTTTCACTCTCAGATAAGTGACTCCGGGAGGTCCCACTGCTAAGGGCGGCGGGGCCGGGCTTCCAGAGCGGGTCCATCTGTCCATCTGAGCCCGAGGCCTGCCCGGTCCCGCCTGGCGGCCGGGGCTCCCGCTGCCGCTGTGCTCCCTGCGCGTCAGGGAGCACAGCGGCCAGCTCTTTGTTTTCAAGGCTCCAAAAGAGGAGGAAATAACGACTACTTTTAACATCCTTGCACAGCTGAGCAGCCCGGGAGGCAGGCGATACGGCGCTCCAGTTGACAGCACAGGCTCAAGAGAAAGGTCTGCACTCTACCCTGAGCCCACCAGGCCCCCGCGGCGTGCCTAAACTCTTCTGAGCCTCGCTCAGGTCTCCTCCTCTGCGGATCGAGGGCAACGAGGGAACTCCCTGGCAGTCGGGTGCTGGGACCCTGGGCTCTCGCTGCTGGAGGCGCGGTCTCTGGGAGAGGCCCTCCAGGTTCCTGCTCTGGTAGAGGGACTAAGGGCCCACAAGAAGCCCGCTGCAGTTAAAAGAGAAAGAAAACAATGAGCAACAACAACAACACAACCAACCCCCCAAGAACAACAGCAAAAAGCCCAGGGGCCGTCAATCAAACAGCACCTGCCTCCCGTGCCGCTATTCTAGGGGTCGGGGGGGGTCGCCCTCACGGAGCTCGCCGCTGGGACACAGGCCGTGCGCGCACTTTACACGGAAAGTCTGCAGAGAAGAGGAAGGACGAAAGGCGGATGGATATAACCCAAAACTTCAAAAGAAAGGCTTCGCTGGGTTTCTGCCAAGCCCGAGGAAGCAGCGCTGGGCTGGCGCATCCGGACACAGCACCAGCAGGCCTCCGGGTGGCAGAGCCCAGCGGGCCGACGGTCTGATCAAACAAGAGCTTGAGGCGGCTCGGTGCTTTGGGCTGAGCCTATTTCAACACACGCCTCAACGGAGCCAAAGTTCAAGGACGACTTTTATTATAATTCTTCATGACTCTGGAACACGCCGACTTCTCAGAACAGCGTTCTCCTGTTCCACAGGAGATAAAACCGTGTCTCATCCAGATACAAAAATCCACTGACTGATCGCTTTCACTGAAAGCAGTCCTGCAATCTGGGACCTTCTATGAGTAAGGGTAGTCCACGAAAATAAGAAATACCACTCTGGCTCAGGGCAGAGGCCCTCTCAACGTGCTTCTGAGGGCACCATGGGGAGAAATCTGAGGACCAGGTGCTGAACAACTCGAGAGCCAGGATGTTATCACCCTCATCACCTCCAGCTCAGACAGTCCTCATCCACAGAGGAAGATGACACTCAGCGCCAGGCAGTACACAACGGAGCTTCACGAGACACGCTTTCTTAAACAAGCTTTTGAGTGGGATGCTTGCTAAATTTCCAATAAAGGAAATAAATGGTAATATCAATGACTTCCTGTCTCTTGGTCACAAGAATAAACAGAGATGGCAGAGTCAGCTGGCCTATGGCGCTCAGAGCCCTTCTGCACGGTCTGAAAGGCTTGATGTGAAATGGAGAATCTGTGCAACTGGAAAAGCGATCAGGAACCAGACACACTGGGCAGTGAAACTCTCAGCAAGACGACCTTCGAGGTCTCCACGGCTCACAAGGCATTTTCCCCAGGTTCCCGCAGCCCAGGGAAACTGAATACACTGTTTACCAGGGACCCCAGCGAAGTCAGCCTCAACCCACCAGCAGGACAGCTTCGTGGACACAGAGAGAAGACATCTTTGCGGCACTTTGCCAATTTCCTCACATTTCGCTCCTAAGTTGAGACAGAAACGAATGGGAGGCGTCACAGGAGAGCTTAACAAAGCAGAGGGGCTGTTTTGCTAGGCTCCTGCCTCCAACGTGAGGGGAGAAATCAATTCACTCTCCCCTCTAACCCGTGAGTCCCAGGAGAGGGCCAGTGTTTGGACGGCCTACAAATGCTCGGCTTCCCCGCAGTGCCCCGGACGGGGATCCATCCATCCACGTATTGTTCTTACCTCCCACCTCCTCCATTTTGGGGGGAGGGGGCCGGGCACACAGTTCTGAGGTCACGCTCCTCACTTCAAGGATCGTGGGAATGCTTACGGACACACTTGCCCCAGCGCCGCCAGCTGGATCGCCACATCCTAGCGGGCTGGGGAGGATGGGTGTGCACGGAGGCAGATGTTCCGTGTTATCGTGAGACAAACAGACAAGGATCACGCTGTGCACCCTTGAAATACGTGCCGTGCAGAGGCTTCGGTTAGAGCCCAGCAAAGCCGGGGGGTGGGGGGTGGGAAGAAACAAAGCGCCGGCCACGCTTCCTCCCCTCTGGAGAGCAGTGCCTCCCAACAGCTCAGGGGCTGCAGTTTTTAATGAGAAAATTCAATTAGGAAGCAAGGGTGAGGCAATTCAGAGCATGCCAGGCTCAAGACGAGGTCTTCCCAAGGTCCCGGCGCCGAGAGGCACCCCGAGGTGCTCTGGACTGTGATCCAGGGCTTCCCACGCCCTCCAAGGGATCTGGGGCCTTGTCCCAGCTTTTACACGCGGAACTGGAATCCGGACCGGGTCTGCCCTACGCTGTGCACTTCCCTAGAGAGCCTCGGCACAGAAGTCAGGCCTGGGCAGGGTTTCTGCTCTCAGGCGCGCGGAGCTGTTCCCAGCCTACACGGACAGGTGCCCAGGTCCCCACCAGAGGCTCATGGCTCTGAGGGGCCATCAAGGTCCCCAGCAAGGGCTGTCCACCCTCCTTTAGGGTTCCCCCAGAGTCAAGGGCAGGCATGGTCAGTGTTGGGAGAATGGCTTCGCTGATGCTCCAGGAGGATCAAATCCTCCTGTGATGGGACAAGCGGCAGGAATCCGTTTCCAATCAGTAATGGAAAACAGATGTCGTCTTCGGCCAGGATGGTTCCGTGCACGATGTGAGCATCGGTGGGCTCCACCCGAGACCACAGAAGACCAGGTGTACGGCGTGCGCTTGTGCGTGCTGACTGAGAGATGGGCCCGTCACAGTCAGCAAACAACACGCCCCTTGGAAGGTACTCGCACAACTCCCATCACGGAGAGATGAGAGGAAGTACAAAACCACCTCCTTCCTACAAACGCTCTACACGTAGAGAAATGAAGTTTTAAAACCATCTTAACTACCATGTCCTTCCTGTAGAGCATAACCATGCACTTTCACATTAACATGGTAGGATATGATTATCAACTCCCAAAGTCTTTGAGTCAAAGGTCTTTTGTCCTTAAAGAATCCAGAGCCTCAAGAGTTTTAGCAGGTCCACTTCCCTCTTAGAAAATCCCTGAAGCACCCAGTCTTTCAGCCTCTGATCGGTATCAGCGGTGGCAAACTCCCCACGTCCCAGGGCTGCGCCGGGTGTACACCTGCCGCTCCTCACCCACTGTCTGTCCTCCAGTCCTCTAGGGCCATCCAAAAACGCTCCAGTTCTGGGTCGAGCAACAGCGCTTCAAACCCCTGGAGCAAGCCACCACATCCTTCCTCACCTCCCGGCCACACTCCGGGTTCTGCCTGTGCCCTGCCTGTGACACAGTGTGGGGATCCCTGGCCACTGGGGGTCCCCGGGGTCAATCCCACTGGCGTGCCAAGGGCTCACCGTGTGCGACTCATCCTGGAGCTTATTCCTGTTCGATTCGGCCCCTGGAGTTTGTTTGGGTGTTTTTTTCTTTTTTGGGGGGTGGGTTTGTTGTTTATTTTTTTGGAGTTTTTTAGTTTCTTTGAGGGACTCAAGGCCCTAACATCGAGTGCTTCCTTGGCAGTTTCTCCAGCTGCCCTCACACCCTTTGCCCAGGCATGAGCAAGCAGGACGGTTCATGAGGGAGGAGACGCACGTGTACACAGAGATGATGCACACTGTGTACAGCAGAAACTAACGCAACCCTGGAAAGCGATTACACTCCAGAGAGAAAAAAAGCAAGCAGCCAGGACAGGGCCCGAGCGCCAGCAGGCAGGGTCGCTACCAAATTCTCCAACAGCTGAAGGGAAACACAGCTCAGCCACGTCCAACAGGCTACTCAGAACGTACTGCGAGGTATACGCACTCAGGGAACACCCTAATACAAGGCCCATTTGTAATGACTGTTAGAAATGATGCTGGGAAAGATGACGTAAAAACAACTTGCGCTCTTATGCAGATGAAGTATTTCCCCTGAAATCCAGCCCTGGCTGCTCAGTCCAGCCTTTCCTCACAGCAGAAGAGTAAATCTCAGTCCAGCCCAAGGCCAACTGCTCTGGATGGCGAACCCTGGATCCAAAGCCATGTTGCTAGGCCGTGGCGGCTGCACCCCACGAGCAAGGCCAGGAGAAGTCTGCAGACGTCCAGGCCGAGGTCCCGGAGGCGGAGTGACTCAGAAGGAGAGTCTGGTACCTGTCCCTGCATCCCAGTCTCCTCATGCGCTCCAGCTCAGCCTGAAGACAGGCTAGAGTGTGTTACAGGCTACGCTCTCAAAGAACAGTGAAATTAGAAAACACACATAACACTACTCGGGGCTGCAAACGCTAAACGAGTGAATTCCAGTTGGTTTGTCATGCGTTTCCTGGCTGTGCAGCTTGTGAGTAGTCCAGGCTGGAGCCCGGGGTCCGCTCCGTCCCTGCCTCAGCGCCCCAGGAGGGCGCCTGCTTGGGGACTCTCCTGGGAAGCGGAGTGAGAGCCGGGTGGGGGTGTCCTTGGGAGCACGTCATGTTCTCCGGGACCCAGCCCTGCTGCCCGCCCAGCTCCGGGAGAGAAGGGTTTCAAGGCAGAAACAGCAGGCCCTGTAGGCCCCAGGGGAGTGCGGGTACAGCGCCCCCATTTAACTTGCTCCCTTGAGCACCGACCACGCATGTAAACAACGAGCCGTCGACCGGAGGGTGGGACGGGCGTGCTCAACATCACCCACTCACCGCCACCACGGAGAGGACGGCAGACCCTCCTGGCACCAAGAGGCAGCGGGCTGGGTGAGGGGGGTGCGGGGCAAGAGCAGAAGGGAGGGCGGGCCGCGGCCCGGGACAACCAAAGCGCCCCTTCAGAACCACGCTGGGGGTCTCCAGGTGGGGGAGCTATTCAGGGCTGCATTGTTTTCTTTAAAAATCACAACAAAGGCTAAAAAAGTAAAAGAAAGCAGTGCTTTCCACTGGTTTCCTGTAAAGATGCCACCAGACACTCCAGAATCTCCAAACTCTGGTTTGTTTTTAGGAAAGTTCCATCGCTTCTGGCTTTAGTTTGGCTGCCGTAAAGACACAGCTCCTTCATGCTGAGGTATCTCACCACACCACCTGCATCAAAAGAAGCCTTCAGTATCTGTGTTCACCCCATCAGTGTTCAGATGGGTGAACACACAGGCGGCGAGCAATGGACTCATTTCACCCCTCTCTCTGCCCCACAGCAACACTGCTAACCGTACCCTCTATACAACGAGCACGTCTCTTATCAAAGGGTTTTAAAAACCCATCCTTTATCATACATACATGTATATTCCGGCCACTTCACATGGCAAGTGGGATCTTCCTAGTATGCCCCATGTGGGGAGTGCAGAGTCTAAATCACTGGACCACCAGGGAAGGCCCTCCAACTCTGATTTTAAAACAGACATGATGTTGTATAGCAGAACCACACTATCACCACCCCACTCAGGGCCCAGCTGTGAGAGAGGTCACCCAGGGTGATTTCTGGTTCACGGCTGCCTTTAAAAAGTTCATGAGCCAGAAATTCATCACTTCCAGGTGAAGCGGAATGCCCCCAGCACGCCCGGCTCTGCACAAATGCGGACCCTGAAGCGAGGCGGGGCTGGGTCACCAGGCCAGGACCACGCCGTGGACACGCGGCAGCTGCGGGGTCGGGCTGTGCCAGACACGGCCTTTCCTGGGAAGGAAGACCCCAAACCCAGAGGGCCGCGCGGATCTGCCCTCTGAGAGGCCAGAGGCCCTCTCCCCGGGAAAGGATGTGCAGACCACGGTGAATACAACACTCGGTGGCTTCACAGATCCCCCTGTCCCTCCAACATCCCAGGCATAAACCCTCTGTTCAGACTTTAAAGAACCTCTGCTGAAAATCAAGGACGAATTTAAAAAGGACTATTTACAGAAAACACAACATGCCTAAACCTGGTCCCGATGATAACATTTCATCGGAACAGACATGTCCTGGATCCTAAGGGCGCCGCCAGCTGTCGTGGGTCCTGACTTGGCTCTTCACTCACTTCCCTGACATCCCGGGCCCTGCGTCCCAACCTGCCGTAAAGACCCACCTCCTGGAAATGCTGGGATCGAAGCCAGTCATTTCAAAGAGCAGGCGAAATTCAGAGGAGAATTCTGGAAGGCAATTTTGCAAGAACAGTTTCAAAATGGGAGAAAAAGTTTTTCTTTGGGTATAAAACCCTTGGCCCAGAATGTGGCAGAGGTCTTAGACGAAGCTTTTCACAGACATTTGATTCAGCATTATTTATATTAGCAAGAGTAAAAACACCCCAGGTAAGTACTTTATGGTACAACCATTACGATTAGAACCATGGAAAATCATTAACAGGAAGTTTTGCAAAGATGTTTTATGTTAAGTGGGCAAAAGACTTCTGTGATGCCAATGAGAAAAGGCAGGATGCAAAATTTAAAATACGAAAGCTGTATTTTAGAAATGTGCTTGGAGAAAACTGAAAAGCACAAAGGAGTAAGGGAGGTTTCTCCCTGAGGGGGGACTTGAGAGACTGTTACTTTTTCATCCTCTTTATACTTTCGTGTGTGTGCGTTTTCCACACATGAATGAAACACGCACCACTCCCCCTGTACCTCTTTCTTCTGACGCCAGTGTTCGTGCCGGCCTGCTGTAAGAAGACTCAAGCATTGCAGAAAGTGAAAAGTCCTCCTATGGGGACTTCCCCTGTGGTCCGGTGGTTAAGACTGCCATGCAATGCAGGGGATGGGGGTTTGAACCCTGGTCGGGGAACTAAGATCCCACGGGCTCTGGAGCAACTTAAAGCCCACGCTGTGCAGCAACTGAGCTGGCGTGCCTCAGCTACAGAACACGTGCTCCACAAGGAGAGATCCCCGGGGGCACAACCAAGAACCACGTGCCTCAGCTGAGCCCCAACGCAGCCAAACACTTAAATAAAGGCTAAAAAGAAAAGCAGCCTCCCAGAATCCCACCACCTAGAGGTAACTACTCCCCAAAGGTCACTAATGATGACTTGGCTTCCGTTCTTCCAGATGTTCCCCAACTAGCATTACCTTTATAATCATGTAATTCCTTTTAAAGGAATAATCCGTACAAGGCCCCGTGTATGAAAGGTCCAGAAAGGCCTGTGGTAGCAGGGGTGGGACCTGGGAGTGACCGCACGTGGTATGCGGGAACTCTCTGGGGTGACAGAAACACTGTCCACCCCACCCCCCCCCGGGCTGTGGGATGGTGCCACGACCCTGTACTAAAAAAATGTGGAAAACTGAATCATTCGGTTAAAACCAGGGCATTTTATGATATGGAAGTCACACCTCTATGAAGCAGCTGGAAAAGAAAACACACACACGCCAAAGCCAGCAGGTCTGCAGGCCCCAGGGCTGCCCCGCCTCCGCCCGGCTCCGTACCCGGCTCCTCTCGGGAGCACATGGCAAGACCATGTGGCAGGAACAGCGGAAGCTGGCAGCCTCTCAGAATCACTGGACAAACAGCCTGCTCGGGGAGGCTGAGCAGATAACGGTGTGTGTGAGTGTGTGTGTGTGTGTGTGTCTCCAGGGTACGCAGGATACAGGAGAGCAGCGTGTGTGCGTGTCTGTGTGTGTGTGTGTGTCCAGGGTACGCAGGATACAGGAGAGTAGCGTGTGTGCGTGTCTGTGTGTGTGTCTGTGTGTGAGTCCAGGGTATGCAGGATACAGGAGAGCAGCGTGTGTGCGTGTCTGTGTGTGTGTGTGTGTGTGTGTATCAGGCTCAGTGTACGCAGGATGCAGGAGAGCTGTGTGTGTGTGTGTGTGTGTGTGTGTGTGTGTGTGTGTGTGACAGGCCCAGTGTACACAGGATGCAGGAGAGCAGTGGGTGTGCGTGCATGTGTGTGTATGCGCCTGCTCGGGAAGGCTCAGCAGATAACGGGGTGGGTGTGTGTGTGTGTGTGTGTGTGTGTGTGTGTGTGTGTGTATTAGAGCCAGTGTACGCAGGATGCAGGAGAGCAGTGTGTGTGTGTGTCCGTGTATGTCTGTGTGTGTGTGTGTGTGTGTGTGTGTGTGTGTGTG